>JAJPUD010000097.1:684632-730912 GCA_023553655.1 Myrmecobius fasciatus | reverse complement strand
ACACACACACACACACACACACACACACACACACACACACACACACACACTCCTATCTTCCTATCTGCCTTGTCCTGATTTATACATTTGAATGCACAATCATGATGTTGTCATAGTCTGTCAGAATTAAAAATATATAGCCATATAGGTTTCAATAAAGCATAGATATTAAAAAGGGAACCGATTTGTTATATATAACCAGTTGGTATAGTGTATAGATCACTTGACTTGGAGTAAGAATTAGTAATGTTCAAATTCTGCTTGAGATACTTGCTATGTGACTCTGGCTAAGTATTTAATTACTCCTAGCCTTAGTTTCTATACATGTAAGATGGAAAGGTAGAGAGGGTGAGTTTGTTGCAAGGATCAAATAAGTTTTTATGCATATAAAATGTATTGGTATTAAATATGTTTATTTATAAACTTAAATATAAATAAATATGTTTTTAATATAAATATTAAATTTAACACATAATTTACATAAAATTTATCTGTATATATACCCATATACACGTTTATACATACAAATATATACATATATACATATATACATAAATGCATGCAGACTTGCAAACTTTAAAATGTATTAGCTATTATTCAATATTCAATCATTTAGTTAAAATTATTTAGTTATTCAAAAAAGAACATCAGTATAGAATTTATGTTTCTTAATGAACAGAAGAAAATGGAATTGTACAGGAGGAGGAAGCTAAGATTTTTATAACTACCATTAAATTATACCCCTGTATATCATGTATAAGTATTTGTGGTCAGCAATTTTTTAGTTAGATATAACTCTTCTTGGCTTCATGTGGGGTTTACTTGGTAGATATACTAGTGATTTTGCCATTTCCTTCTCCAGATCATTTTACTGAGGAAACGGAGGTAAACAGGATTAAGTAACTTGCCCAGGATCATACAGCTAGTGAGAAAATGAAGCCAGATTTTAACTCAGGAAAGTGACTCTTCCTGACTCCAGACCTGGCACTCTCTCTACTATGCCATCTAGCTGTCCCATATGTATACATATATACTACATACATACATGATTTTATATAATATATAAATATATATATATGTATATATAACAGAATATATTAAAAACAAACTGCATATAACAAGAATTAAGTTTCTTATACAAGTTTCTTGTTCATCTTCCTTTTTTGAAATGTTCATGTTCATTGATGATCATTAAGTTCATACTACAACTGAAAATAAAAACCAATTTCACAGTTTCTATGACAAGCTGATTGAAAAGGACAAGAGAGGGAAGGGAAAAACCAAAAATAGATTTGGAAACTGGGGGATAGGTCTAGTTTTGCTACTAACTCCCTGTGCATGACAATGTGTAAGGCTTTGTATCTTTCTGAGTTCCAGTTTTCTTATCTGTGAAATGAGAGGGTTGGGATAAGTGATCTGTATCATCATTTTCAACTTTCTACCATTTTATGATTTTTTGAACCATCTTACTACTTATTATTATCCCAAACTTTGTTCTTCCTTGGCACAAATGGACATTTGGAAATGCTCTATGGCATATATGGTACAGTTTAGAGAAATAGATTATTACATCTATTGAGGAAAATTGGGATTGATCCAGAGGCATATTCACTAGTAGAGAAAAAAAATGAAAATATTAAGATACAATGTACTGGAGTATCATTAAAGACTGTTTGAGAAGCAGATTTATTTGAAACTTCAATTTAATTTAACTTCTTTAACAAGTAATGGGCAAAATGCTCTAGTAAGTGAAGACAGAGACAAAAAAATAAAATTAATGTTTACTCCCCAAAAACTTCTGTTCCATTGGGAGGAAAAAAACATTAATTTGAGGAAGGAGAGGACACTGAGTCAATCAGGGAAAGCATCAGAAAGGAGATAGCATCTTCACTCAAGCTTGGAGGAATACACTGATCAGCTGGGATTAAAAGAGAATATTTTGCAGGCTAAGAAGATGGATGAAATACTTGAGTGCTTTGGAGGCAGGAAATGGGAAACTGAGTAATCTCATTTTGCTGGTATAATAGAGTGTATGTGGCAAGTGGGTGATGCAAAGGATGGAGCTTTGGGCTTCCAGTCCTCAATTCTTATTGAATCAATGTTATATCCTTAGTTGGTATTTTTTTTCCTTTTACAGCTACAGTAAATGTTAACTTTTATAGGTTCTATGACTGTTTCATTTCATTTTGATCTCAAACCTGAATCAAATCTTCCTGAATCTAGTCCCAGTGCTCTATCCACTTAGTTATCTAATGTGAGGACCCATTTTTAAATTTATGGAAAGAAAATGGACTCATCCAATCCATTCCCTGCAATATATACATGTTAATAGTTGTACTATTAGTATCTATTGATTCAGAACACATATGTGATAACAAAACTCACTATGATTCCAATAATACTTTTAAATGAATTTAGATCAGATTAATCACAATAATGTTGACATGCAATTAAAAAAATAAAACCTACAATGAAAGACATTAAATTTAGAGAATGTGTCTTTACTTATTATAATGAATCATAATTCATTTTGTAGCTAAAAAAGATTCAACTGACAATGACTTGCAAACATGCATTTTGAGACTCCTTACAATGCTTCCAAGAGTTCTTAGTGATGGTTCTGATATCTTCTAATAAAATAGTTCTTGTAATGAGTCTATAATCTTATAATTTTGTGTTTAGAAAAAGAAGGTTAGCAATAGAATTCAAGAAAAACTTAAGCAATTTGAGTTATTGAATGGAATAAAACTGAATGGGAACTATATTAGGGAAGCGCACTGCAGTGAGAACAATATACCATGTAAAGAATGCCTTAGAAGATGCTGGAATTATCCTTGAGAGCACTGGTGTAGTTTTCAGGGATTATAAGAAAAGTTAGCTCATGAAGAATCATGAATAAACAACTTCTTCAGACTTCTGTTCAGTAGACCATCATAGCCAATTCAGAGGAAGGGAAGCTATGCTAAAGAGAATCAATTCTATATTCTTGTTGGGTCTTCTTTCCCTGATACAAAGAAATAAATCTCTTTTTTGTTGTTATATGCTCTATGAGTATGTCATTTCATTCTGATCTCAAACTTGCATTATCAGACTAGTTGGTATTAGCTTTGATCTAAAATACACCCATATGCTATAGCTCATATTTATGAGGTGTCTATCTTCTGACTTCTTCCAAAGCAATCATAGACTATCTGAACTGGAAGTCTCCAGAAAAATCTAGCTCTCTCATTTTTACAGATGAGGACAGTAATGTCTAATGAAGTTCAAATCATTTATGACTTTTTGTTGTAGATACTGTAAGTTGGATCTGCTAGCTCCTGTATCATGCTGTCAGTCCTTTCTGCTCAATCAATTCACTGAATTGCTCTTTTTAATGCTTCTCATTTTCTGCTAGCTGAAACCTTTGGATTTCCCTTCTCCCCCATTGGTTTTTATTTTCCTCTTTGCTTCTTTTGCATTTAACACTTAATCATCTTCCTTTTCTATCTTCTTGAATCCTTATCTCTCACTAAAATAGGACATAGAATCATAAGGTCTTAGAGTATTCAGTATAAAAGTGTAAGTTTGTCCAACCTATTTTACAGATGAAATAGCATAGGCAAAGAAAGGTGAAATTATTTGATCAAGTGTTTCACATGAAATGTGAAATGAAATGAAGATGACTTCTTGTCCTCCAGTTATCATTAGTTTTCTCTCTAGTTTTTGAGTCTATCCCCACCCAAAACTCTTTTCTTACTTTTTCTAGGAACACTTTGGACGCATTTCTTTGTCCCCATCTCACTGTACCCTGTATTTTTCTTACTTATGTACCCTTCACAATTATTCATACTTCAAGTAAAATGTTTCAACTGTATTCAACTACCTCTTAGTACAAGTCCTTATATATAGTAGATGTTTAAGGAATGTTCATGGAATTGATTTCAGTGATGCTATTCTCTACAACTTTTTTTTTCCTACTTCTTCCACTCTATAGCATTTTAGAACTAGAACTGGATAAGATTTCAGAGACTATATAGTATAATCTCTTCATTTTTTGATTAAGAAAATTCAATTATTTGGTCAAGGTCACACAAATTGTTTCAGAAGAAGGATTTGAACCTAAGTTCTCTGAAATTTGCTCACAGGATTAAGGAAAAGATTTCTTCTACTTACCTCTACTTTCCTCTACTTATCTTTCCAGTGAACTCATTCAACTCTTCCAATGTTCATTATATTTCCTTACCAAAAAAGCAAGGGAGTCTTTCGATCTCCATTTATAGATTCTTTTTCTACCTTAATTCAGGATATCACCCAATGTTGAATCTTCAGTGCTTTCTCTGCATTCACTTTCTCTGAGAGGTCTGTACTTTCATAGATTCATCTCTAATGGCAAATGATTCCCAAGTTTATCTCTTCAGTCTTTTACTTCTGTTTTAAGAGATGGGCAGCCATACTTAATCAACCAATAATCATGCACAGATGTTACAAAGACATAAATTAATTAACTTACATTTTGTCATGGGAGAAAATATATTCATATACAACTATTAGTAAAATACGTACAAAACAAATCCAAGGAAATTTTTTGATGGAAGGGTTAGCAGCAGAGAGGACCCCACCTTAGGTGGGTTGGAACTTGAATTGATTCTTGAAGGAAATAAGAGATAACAAGATGTTTGAGTGAGAGAAAAGCAGTGATTTTATAGGAATGGTGGATAGTCTTTGCTAAAGAATGAAGATGATGAGATTTGTAGTATATGATGAACAGCAGGAAGTGAAGTTTAGCTGGATTGCAGAGAAGGATGAATAAATCTGGAAAATGAAGAACTTTAAATACATATACATTCCCCTAGAAGAAATAAAGGAGTTGGAATTTTAACTTATGCTTTAGGAAGAATCATTAACTGCTCATATTAAAGTACTCAAAAGACTTTGAGACTAAGTGATAGAGGAAATGGTTAAGATGGAAATGTTTGTCATGACTGTACATGTGTAATCTGTTCAAAGCATTTGCCTTTTCAAGGAGGGAAGAAGGAAAGAAGGAAGGAAGAGAGGAAATTTGGTACTCAAAAATTACAAAAAAATGTTAAAATTGTTTCTACATGTAATTAAGAAAAAATAACATTCTTTTAAAAATCTCTATTCAATAATCATAAAATTGTATTTAAATGTTTTTATTGCTCTGTGACATAGAAGCTTGAAGAACCTCAAAATCATCTTACCCAAGATCTGAATGTAATATTAATGATAATTATGGTGATGCTGATGATGATGATGTTAATGATAACTCATAATTATACAGGAATAATTATATAGAACCCTTTGCGATAGTTAATACATGTATTTTTATTCCCATTTTGCAGATTAGAAGACTGAAGCCCGGAGAGGCTAAGTAGTTTGCCCAAGATCACATGACTAGAAAATGATAGAACACACTGAGAGTGAATTTAAGATAGTAAATTGAAGTTACAATCAAATCCTAATGACATCCTTTAAAATATTTTTTCCCTTGGCTCTGAATATCTAAAAGAATTTGAATGATGGGACAGAATAGATCAGTACAACTCTGTATGGTTGGAATAATCATCATGGAATCTCTTCTACTTATGTTTGTCATTCTGTCTGGAGAACTCTCTGGATGAAAGTAAACCCAACACTTTTTCCCCCCAAAAGCTACCCCTTGTTAGAAACTCACCTCAGTATTAATGTTAAATTTAAATTGATTTGGTGATGATGCTGATTCCTACATTAAGACATTTTAAAGAATACAGTTTTGCAGTCATTGTCTATATCATATTATTGACATCAAATATATTTGTAGCTAGAAGGGAGGAAAGAGTCAAAGTTTTCAGGCATTGTTTCCTAGAGTGTTGCTATCCAAAATAATGTATTCTCTATTCCTTCAGGTGTTTAGGAAGAGATTGATCAAGGTTGTAGGAGAAGGCATTTCAGCTATGGGACAGGTTACACCAAATTCTGCTGTTTTTTCATACTCAATCTACTATTTATGATATCTACTTCATTATTTCTTATCAAGCATTTATTGGTTTGTTGATTTACCTGGTAAGATAAAAGATATTTTTGCTCCCTGTGCCTCTGATGCTTCTGTTTTATCACAAGACATTTGGTGTGTTTTGTTGTTTTTTTTTCCTGAATCTAGGATTTTCATAGACACCTTTGAGGTAGTACAAACCTTTGGTGAGCAAATCAAACCTCAGCCCAATTGTTAGTCTGCAAAAGAGCAAGACCATAACCTTAGTGCATTTGTCATGGGAATAACACTAAAATAAAGAATTGGTGCTTATCAGAGTTTTAAAACTTCCCTTCAAGGTGACTATGTTTGAGTAACTTTAAGGTCATTTCAAGTGAAAAGCATTTGATGGATGAGGAGCACTAAAGCAGACAAGCCTTCATTCCAAATATCAAAATAACTCAAAATGTCCACACTTTAATTACTTTTGTCAAAACACATATTTTAGATGCATTGAGTTCAGAGAAGGATTGTGAAATGTCATGAAAAATTGAAAACTTATTTTTATTTAGGAAATGATAAAGTGACTTTACATTTTTCAGGACTGTGCTGTGAGCTCGTTGTTCAAAATTTATCGGTCTATTGTCCCAGTCACTCCCAACGTCAGTCTACTTTATTAAACATTTATTTCTTTCTGAAAAAAAGCAACATGAGTTGCCAATAATGAAGTGGATGAATGGTAAAGTATTTGTAATTAAAACTGTCATTTTCTATTTCAATTTATAAATGATAATTTTTAATTGTTGAGACTTTCACAATACTTTTGTTTATCATAAATATAGGACTAGATGTTTAGGTACTATATTACAAATATATTTTCACTTATTTTATGTATGTTTTAAAAAGGCATCCATAATATATGACTGAATTACATTAAAAAGAACTATAAATGCATCCAAAATCCTATGCTGCATGCTGAAGTAGTGACTTAAATAGCATGCCTGTCAGAGTACGAGGGGGAATGAAGAAATCCTTGTGAAAGAAAATGCTAAATCACACATTTTAGCTGTAGTGGGTGTATAATTCTTGAGAAAGAATAATGTCCAAGTTCTTAGAACTGATGAACGTTTTATTTATCAAAACTTATCACCACCAGCAATGACCTTCAGAGAGTTCCAGAATTGGAATAGTTATATAATTCAGTCTTGACCTCCATTTGGGACAATTCCAGAGCCATCCATGGGATAACTATCCTAAGTTTTCATGATTTCCTAAGCAGGGGATTAATAAGGGAAGAAAAGAATGTACCAGTAAGCTTGGCTGTGGATATTTGAGATATCAGGAACAATAATTCCCATCTAATATTGGATCATTCTGATTATTTTGCAAGTTTGATGCAGCTCTCCAGCAAATCTTTCACAGATTCCTGCTTAACCTCTTTTCCTTTATTACATTCTACCTAATATCATACTTATTTGTTATCTCTTCCCCTTCCAATTATTAAATTTTGGTTGATTTGTCCTCATTTGTCTATATTTTTCCTTTAAATACCTCCACAGTACAATGTATGCCATTTGTGAGCCAGTGGGAGTTCCAATTTGCATTGAAACCAGACAATTCATCCCAGGGAGCAGGCTGACCAAATTGACTTATCCCTCTCTTATTTGGCCCCCTATTACCCTTAGAACAAAATTCAACCTCCTCTATTTTGTGAGAATCAAAGGCAGGATGTGAACCGGGACCTTTCTGACATTGAGGTCAGCTGCCTATCAGCTATGCCATTTTATGATTACAGAGCATTTTTGTAAACATATCATTTCATCCTCTCACCTTTATGAGGTAAGTAAATAAGCCTCAAAATAAGACTTGGAAAGAGTAAATGTTCTTCCTTAAAGTCCTATAAGGAGTTAGCAGTGGAAGTGGGACTGGAAGTTAGTTCTTTTAATTATTTATTTATTCTGTATTTTACCACAATTCTAAACCACCTTGTAAGGTAATGACTATATCCAGTTGCTACCTGCCTGGCAGAAGTTTTGCATTTTAACATTAGAATGCCACAAAAGTGAATAAAAGGACTATGCAAATTCAAGGGATTGCCATTATGATTGTTTTATATGGTTTAGCCTGCTTCCAACAATAACAGGCTACTGATTGACATCTGGCTATGATTCATCGCAAGGTAATAAGTCATCCTTTGAGAACTCTTGAACAGTGTACCTTTCTGAGAAGGGAACATTCACCACTTTGCATATTTTCTTTTCTTTTTGGATGATGGCACTTGAATTTCTAAGAACTAATAGTGGCCTTCCCAGAGGCTTGTCTTACTGTTTTGTGTGCAGGAAAACTTCCTGTGAAAGGAGAGCTGTTTTGTGAATGGAAAGTAATTGTATAATGGCTCCTATTTACAACCAGATTGGTGTTTTGACATTTCAACATGTAACATTGTTATGGCTATAATGTGATGCATCAAAGTGATTCCACATTCTCTTCCTAACAAACATTCATTGTGAAGGGCAAGCACCAAGAAGGAGTGCAATGGTTCAGAGAATACCAACGAGTAGTGTTAATAGTCTCCTATGCTGTCCTACACTCCCACAGCATTTTTCTGCAAAATAACTCCGTACTCTGGATAGGCATTCTCTCATTAATTTTATAACTGGGAGTTAGGAAGAAAATATTTCTTCACTGGATGGAAAAGCAAAAGAGACTTGACCATGCCTAAATCAGTCACAGGACAGGTAGAATATAATGCTAGTTATACTACTAGTATACTACTATAATACTAGTTATAATTCTAGTATAATAAAATATTAGTTAGCTATTCTATGGTATCTTATATTTTCTAGATCTTTACTTTAAAAAATATAATTACTCTATGTCTTTAACCAGTATTACCTCTGTGTAAAGGGTTCCAGAAGCTCAGAACTAGAAAGTGACTAAGGAATGATTTCCTTCAATCTCTTTTACTATGTGTTGTCTTTCCACATTACATTGGAAGCTCCTAGACCATAGCGAGTGACTTTTTTTCTTTTTTTGTATTTGTATTCCCAGAAATTTAGAGCAATACCTGGCACATAGCAGATGCTTAATAAATTTTTATTGACTGCTTTTATAGGAACACGCTCTACATTTTGAAAAGTTGTCATTCAGACTTTTCCAGAAGACCTGTGTAATTATAAGGAACCTATTATTTCCCAAGGCAGCCCATTTCACTTTTATATGATAGGAAGTTTTCCCATTGTACTGAACCAAATTATACAGATCTATCTTATGGGGCCAAACAAACCAAGTCTAGTAGCCCTTCAGACACTTGATGGCTCCTAAAATTTTTTTCTTATCTATACTTTCCTCAGACGGTTCTGTTATAACATGGTCATTAGTTCTATCACAATCCTGGCTGACCTCATTTGGATGTACATTGGTGTACCTAAACTATTATGTGATAGCCAAAACTAAATGAGTACCCCCGCTGTGTTCTGATTACCAGACAGTGTAGAACTATCTACCTCTCTCATTCCGCACACTATGCTTCTCAATTCATAGTAAGTTCCCATTAGCTGTCACTATCACACTAATTACTACTCTGAATTTTATACTTATATAGTTGACATTTTTTTAAAAAAAGGTTTTATCTTGTTTTTATTGATATAATTTTATTGATGTATTGGTCCTGTTTTTAGAATTCATCACTTCTTCCTTTTCCCAGAATGCCAAAGAAAAAAGCAAGTTAGTAAATCCAATATGAATTACATTGTCTAACCCAGGATATATGATATTACACACTTATAAATAGTTGATATTTTGAATCCAAGTAGGAAACATTAAGTTTAACCATACTAAATTTCACCATAATAGCTGTGGCCTGTTATCCAAGCCTGTCAAGATTTCTTTGAAATTTGACTGTGACCCAAAATCTTACTTTTCTAGTTTCTTGTTAATCTGCTAATTTGAAAAGAATACTATTATTTCTTTATTCAAGTAATCAATAACAAATGATATAATGAATATAATGAAGTAATGGAATATTATTAAGCTATAAGAGGTAAAAAAATAAGACAGTTTCTAATATGCCTGAAAGACTTGTATAAATTGATGAAGTGAGCAGAGCCAGAACAATGTAACAATATCATTTTTGGAAGAAGCAATTATATATTATAAGGACATTATAACAACAGTTTTGAAGGTTTTAAAACCTTTAATTGATTAAATGACCAAACCTAATTATAAAGAACTGATAAAAAAATTATATCTCCTTAGAGATTCTTAATATACAAAATAAAAAAATAAGTTTTTGAACATTAGCAATGTGGGAATGTATTCTGATTGACTGTTTATGTAATACAAAGGTTTTAACTTTTTCTTTTTCCATTTTTTAGTAGATAAAGGGGAATGGGAAGAAAAATGGATTAGAATAATTGAAAAATCATATATATGCATGTGTGTGTGTGTGTGTGTGTGTGTGTGTGTGTGTGTGTGTGTGTAGTCACAGCAATTTCCTAGTCAGTCCTCTAAATTTCAGAGGACTTGGGGCACAGATGAAATGACCAATTCTTGAAGTATTCCTTCACAGAAAAAAGAGGATACAATGCATCATTTTCCTCAACTCCATTGAATGTATGCCAGGAGGAAGGGCAGCAGGAAGTCCTAATGTGAAATCAGCTCTGGTTGAGGCAGGGGGTTAGAACAATCTGGGCTGCTAGAGTTTTTTGAAGTCATTTCCAAGTTTGATTGCAGCACACATTTTTATGTCTATCTTAATTCCAGTAGCATTTTTTGTAGGTGCTGAATAAATACTGCTGATGATAATGATTTTAACAAAAGCAACACCTTCCCTAGGGAGATGAAATGAGAAGACAATTTGGAAAAAATAATAAGTGCTCATTTGGACCATTGCCCAAGTCTCTCTATCAAACCACCAGGAGGATCTTATTACATGCAATACCCCAAATTGCCCTGGACTCTTGAATGATCATCTTGCCACAATCTTGAAAACAGGAAAAGTTCAGAGAGAAATGGCATGTGTTTTCATGCATAATTTATTCCACTTATGAGCTGATATGGGCCAGCAGTAGTTTTGATGAGCTGTTGTGGGGAATGGAAATGTGGAAGTGGGATATGCTAGTGCTGACTAAGAACTTTAGACAGGGCTAGGAAAACTAGCAGTCAGATCGAGTCTCCTGTTGGGCAACTATGATCTCTGCAGTTCAAGAACACACATTGAGTCTGGATTTCCCTCTCACTTCTCTCCCCATCTTGCTCCCATTGAACTTCATTAATATATGCAGCTAAGCAGACTATCCTTGCTTCTGGGTATTGAAACATGTGAGGGAGGGAATCTTTAACCACTAAACATGGACTCAGTGACCCAACAACACCCTTGTATATCTCAGCCTTACTGTTGGCTGAAAAAAAGAATTGAGGCCCTTGTAGGGATTGTCAAGGAATTGAATTATTCAAGAGAGAATTTTTGATTAGGGCCCTTTACCCATGTTTTAAATGTTCATAAAAGTTTCCTTATGCTCACCTCCACTCCTTAAATTTCTGAATTTTGAATAACCCTTATCTTGGCCTTTATTTTGGACCAATAGGCTCTCTTCTCTTATACTCTGCAAAGAATTTAGCAATTTCTTCCTCCAACACTGATACCAAAGAAATAACCAGGGTCATACAGTTTGAAAAACTCAATTCAAAATCTCAAATTATTATTCACCATGTAAATGGATCAGGACTTTGTGAATGCTCTTTTCTTACAACCAGTGGGGTTTTAAAAGTCACCACATCTCAGTGAGAACAGGCCTGGAGTTGTCTTTTAATGTATCATTTTATCTGGCACCTCATTTCCAGTCAGGGTAAGCACTTAACACATATGAATGAGGATGGGGGCCTTAGCTATTAAAAGTAGTCTTTCTTTAATTGGAATTTTTTTACACTTCAGTCTCTCGGTTTATGAGTCCCTGTGATGAATGTAGCTTCTTTCATATAATTGCTAGGGATGAGTGACTACTCCAATATTTATTTAGCAAGGATGTCGATGAATTATGAATGGAAGCAAGAAGTTCCATTGGGCAAGCACTCAAATTAATAAAGCCACTTTCCTGTGGTTTTGTGTCTATCGAGTTCTGTGCCAAAGCAGTTGTGGCATGGGAACTAGAGACCCTGATGATGTTAATGGGAGCTGGAGAGAAGGGTCAGGGCATAGTGAAAAACAAGTCAGGTCCTAAACAGGGCTTCTTCTCCCCACTTTGGGAGAATTTCTGCTCTTTTCACCATGTCACTGCCTCCTTGTATCCCATTCTAAATAAGTCTTAATCTCAGAATCTATTAAACTAATCAGTACTAAGGCAATTGTTGACAGAGCTTGCAGTAGTACCCTTCCCAAGTAATAAAGGATAGTTGAAGGGAAAAAAAACACTGAAGACTTGAAGAAATGAATAGCAACGGTTAGATTTCAGACATTATGACTATCAGCAGACTGAAAACATGGTGCTGCAGAGAACTCTTCTGAAGTCAGTCAATTGATCAACCAGCATTTATCAAGCACCTACTATGTGTGAGTACTGTGCTAAATACTGGGGATACAAGGACAAAAGTGAAATGAGATGTTGAGTATTAAGATCCTGAAAACCTTTGTAGGACCAACTCTAAGTCTTTAGTGTAAGCATCTTAGAATTTATCTATAGCCAGTCCTCTTGAGGTTGAGGGTAGAAAACAGGAATCTTAACCAATAGTTCAAATATAGAGGACTATTGGTATCAATCAGCTGCATTTTCAGACGAGTGCACTATTGGATAAATGTTCCTATCAGTTCTGACAAATTTGTTAGGCCAGAGTGTTTTACCCTTTAAAATCTTCATTCAAGCCCTTCTTATAGACTTTTACCAAGAATACCTTTGTCCTAGTCCTACATGTCTTTCATATGAGATATTTCCCATTTGATTTTTTCAGCATTTCAACTTTTTTATTATGTCTTGATATCTCATAAAATCATTAGCTTCCCCTTGATCACTTGCAATTTTTATTTTCTTCAGTGAGGTTTTGTATCTCTTTTACCACTTGGCCAATTCTGATTTATAAAGAGTGATTTTCTACAGTATTTTCCTTTTTAACCAAGCTATTATCTTTTTCTAGTTTTTTTAATAACTCTCATTTTCTTTCCGATTTTTTTCTTCTGACCATTCTGATTTGTTAAAATTATTTCTGTCTTTTTTTATATTTTTCGTTAGCTTTTGGAAATTCGCCTGAGTTTTTGCCATGAGCTTCCATGTCACTCAAGAAGAAAATGACTTTAAAATATTTATAGGCAACATATCAAAGAAAATGCACATTGGACACAAGACCAACACAAATTTCTAATGGTTAAAAAGGGAAAAACTGAAGAACCATCTTGGGAGGATTTATGGGATGTTACAGGATCTGGGACAGCAATTCAAGTACACTTAAGTGCTCCACACAAAAATTGAGGTGATAGGGCATAAATTAGGTTTGATTTTCCCAACATGTGTTGTCTTTAAGAACCACCTATTTCCTAGGGAAAATGAACTTTGGTCTTGCTTTTTGAGGAGTTAGTATAAACCCATTTAAAAAATATAGACACATAAGCATGCATAATTTTGGTTTGTTGATGCCTTTTGTTTTTATAAAAGTCATTACTCTCCATTGTTCAGACTGAAAGCTTCCTTCTGACAGAAACAATGATGCAAAAGTATCTAATATAGTGACTGTGTCTGACAATGTATACACTATTTTTTTCTTGTAAGCCCCTACTTTACTCTCATATAAGAGAAAGTCCCGGTTCATTAGATGGCTTGAAACATTTTCAACCAATCAGTCATGAATATCCTCCCATGATAAGAAAACAGAATAGGGGAGGAAAGTCCAGTGAAGGGAACTATTGGAGCTTTGGGAATGAATTTCCTTCAAAGCTTGGTTACCTACATAAAGAGGATACTAGTTCTTGAAAGTATTCAAGTAGGGTGTGAGATCACTGATAAAAATTGAATGATTTTATGAGTGTGCTTTATCTGTTAAGAGATGGGGATGTGGAGTCAAGATGGCAGAGTTAAAGATCATAACTGCCAACCCCTCCCCCCAAGCTTCTCCAATATAATAACCACAAAATACCAAACACAATTCTGAGTGGGAAAGCCTTAGAATAACTGCAGTGTGTCATTTTTCTAGCCTTCGGAAGCTCAGCTTAGCAGAAAGGACAGAGCTATGGGCTGTGGGATAGCAGCAGCACTAAGAATAGAAGGGACTGAATACATAATTAAAAAGAGATCCTAAGGAACCCATTTACTAGCTGGCCACAATTTCAGCATAGTCACAATCATGAAGGGGTAAGGGACTGCAGAATGACCAGGGCACAGACCAAGTGGGCAGTGCACAGATCTCTCCCTAGATCCTCCCATCAAGCTGTGGAAAAATCAAAGTTCAGGTCAGTCATCATTCTCTTCCCCCACACTCAAGTGATCAGAGCCCCACTCTAACACAAAGTCCAAAATGAAAAGTAGCCTAGAAAAATTAGCAAACATAAAAACAGAACCTGACCTTAAGAGACTATTTTTGCTATGGAGTCCTTAAGTATACTTGAATGGCTCCCCCAGAATCTGTTACATCTCATAAACCCTTCCAAGATGACAGGGTAAGAGAGTCATACCCATTGACTGGATAGCCATTAGATTGTCCAATTCCTCCTCTTCATCTCCTCAAAGGCCACCATGGGACAGTGGAAATGGTTTTGATTTTGAAATGTCTGGACAAAATGTCAAATTCTGGCTGTTACTTGCTACCTGTTTTCAGGGCCTCAGTCTCTTCATCTGTAAACTTAGGGGACTGGACTAGATGATCTCCAAGTCTTTGACCCCCCTTTTTACTTTGAATCTATAGTTGCAGCGGCTTAATCTCCTTAAGAAATACCTCATGCAGAGGGCAGCTCATGCTGCCCATGATTCACTGAACAGATTTTACAGTTCTCATCATTGTTCACTCTTCCCTGGTATATATTGTGTGGGGGATATTAGTATCTAGATCACAAAGCCCTACTAATACACATTCACACCCACAAAAATATGCCATCACTCCCAAAATGCAGAGCCATAGGAACCCTTGTTCCTCACTGTCTGACACTCACTCTCTGCATGAAAACTCCAGAAATGCATAGAGTGTATGTCCTCTAAAATGGAGAACATATACTCATTTCACAAACTAAAAAGTATATTGAAAGTAATCATGACATCCTCTTGTTTAATCTGGTTACAGTTAGGGTTAGGGTTAGGGTTAGGGTTAGGGTTAGGGTTTATAATGAATCTTTCTCCTTTACAACCACCCTTAAAATGGTAGAAAAGAGGAAGAGGATCTTCCTAAAGAAACAATTGCATCTGACTCTATTTTCCCTCGTTAGTTCTATAAAGATGAAATCCAAGTCTCCTGAGATCATTGAGTCAAAAATCTGCCTCTTTGTAAATTCCATCCAATGTTCTTAGTCTTTACTTCTAGCATCAAGCAATAAAAATCAAATTTCTCTTCAAGTCGGCAATAAAAGATTGGTGATGATTCCACCTAGGAAGAAGCAGGATTAGTGGGTAAAGTATCAAATGATTAGAAGATGAGATACATAAATCCATATTGCTTACAAGGGAATAAGCATTATGAAGCATTAGTTGAGGAAACTGAAGTAGATAGCAGATAAGTAACTTGCTCAGAGCCATATAAATAGTAAATGAGTAGAATTAGATTTGAACTTAGGGCTAACGCTGTCTCTAGGGTCAACTATATCTGTTGTACCTCCTAGTTGTCAAACATTTTTATCTCAAAGATCCAATGGAGGGTGGTGTGTTGTGAGGGATAAATTATAGTTGGAAGGCTATCCTGGCATATGGACACGGCAGAGTATAAGGAAAGTCCATAGAAAAACAGGGATATAAAATAGATTACTGAGATAATATTTGGATTCATTGAATCATAGGATTATAGATTCTAGAGCTGTAAGGGACATTGAAGATCACCTCATCAAAGTGCCCCATTTCTAGATAAGAAACCCAATACCTAAGGAGTTAAGTGAGCAGTCCTAGGTCACATAAATGGCATCCAGAAAAATGGAATTTCAACCCAGGCTCTCTGACTCCAAGACTTGTGTTCTTTTCACTATTTCCACAGCCCTGTCCACTGAGTGTCACACAACTGTCATTTGTAGTCATGCATGACCTGTCCCAGTACATAGATTGTCCCAGGTCAGTACTCAATGCATAGTCAATTATCAATAGTGTCATATTTGCCTTGGCACTCACAGCTCGCTCCCTGCTATACAGAGTCACTGAACCTTCTCTTCACTTGCTCTGACATGATCAAACCTTTGTTCACATTCTCTCACATCACTTTCTAAGCTCAAATGGTAAGTCTCAGACCACAGTCTTCTCCCCCACTCCCAACCCTGTCTGGGAAAATCATTATTTTCTCCCACCACAGAAAATGCATTACAGCAAAAGGACTCACAGGAACCTACATATACATAAACATCAACCACACAAATAGTCCATTAATGCAGCTGCTGCCAGGTAAAGACACTTTGGAGGCTTCTGAGAAAACAATCTTCATTCCTGATGGTCTGAACTCAAACAGGACCATGACATCAGGGAAGTGATATCATGATGTGTGAGAGAATTGGATTTACGTGAGCGAAGGCTGTGCAAAGTCACCAGCCTCACTTTAGGAGTAGGAACTGCTCCATTGGGGACCCAACTAGAACTGGTCAATTGGACAACACAACCTTTTTCTTTTCTTTTCCTTTCCTTTTTTTTCTTTCTTTCCCTTTCTTTTCTTTTCTTCTTTACCTTCCCTCTATCCACAAAGGCTATCTTACTGTGACCTGGGGGTACTCTACCCAAAAGAATGTAAATTTTAACTGCTTAAACCTCCCAAGATATTTTCTCTGATTCTCATAGATTGACCAGCAACAGGCCTGGCCAAGCTTCCCTTAGTCATTGCCTGGACCATGAATGGCTCAGAGTGAATGGAAATGGCAATTATTTTTGTTTTGACCAGAAATTCTGAGCACTGACCTTTCCCTTCAGAGACTGATATGTATCTGTGTGTGTAGGTTTTAATTTTGTTTTGGTTTTTGACTGGGTAAAAGAGGCCATTCTCTGTCTCATTTCTTATCTAGCCTGAATCAATGATTGGGTGTTGCCTCAATCAACATCTCTCTCTGCATCCAGAGCTATTTCCAGGCATCCTGATTTATATCATCACTGAACCCAGATGGCTCTAGAGGAGAAAATAAGGCTAGTGACTTTGCACAGTTTTCCCTCACTTAAATCCAATTCACTGATATGTCATGGCGTTATCCTCTGGATGCCATGGTCTCAATCACAAATTATTATTTGAGCAATATCAGCATATATCAAATAAGAAAGGGTTAGCCAAGTCCAGATCTCTGGCTTTCTAGCTCCTTGATGAGGCTTTCAGTTTTCCCACTACAGAAGCCATGTTGGTATTCAACTTCCTTCTAGGAGGATACAATGAATGAATTGTCCAAATCCTCAAACTTGAGAACTCTTAAATTACTAATTGCCTAAGAGATAATCCCTAAGACTGGGGAAAGTCTATTCTAAGGATCTCTCAGATTCACACAAACTCATATCCACTTCTGCACTTCTACTGGGAGTCAATGGCCTGGACACTACCATATCTTGGACATCAGTAACTGTGTTCTCTGACCTTAGTAAAGTTCCTGGGCAATGAAGTCTCCTCTCAGGGTTACCATTCTGCAAATCACCATTAATGCTCCTGTCAAGATAGAGAGGAATGGTATATACGTCTTACTTCCATGATCTCAGACCCAAAATGCAATCTGCTTTTCTGTATTCTGATCCAGAAGTCCAAGAAAAAGAAAAAAAAACATTTTTTTTTGAGAAAGGGAAAAAGGAATGAGCAAGGGAGATCAAGTCATACTCTTTGCATTTCTACTTCTAGGCTCTTCACCCAGTAACCAGCACTAGCTCTGAATCAATTTTCTGACATTCAAATATATTATAGGGAAAGTTTAGATTGAATATACTCTTACATCCCAAGATATGCAGCTACTCCTTCTTTCTGTTTTAGTCTTGTAGCATTCCTTCCCTTAATTATTTCCTTTTTTTCCTGTATATATCATATTTGTACATATTTGTTTGCTCCTTATTTCCTCAATTATATTGTAAGCTACTCAAGGGCAGGGGCTGGATTTTGCCTTTTGCCTTTCTTTGTAACCCTAGCACTTAGTACAGTGTCTGGCACATAGTAAGTGTTTAAATAAATGCTTATTAACTGAATGACTGATTTGATACTGGACTCCAAGGCTTATTTAAAATAAATTAGGCCCAAAAAAAGTCATAAAATCAAAGTAGCTTATACTGTCAGAGTAGAATCAACAGCAAAGTTAACGTTATCTAGACTACTCAGGTTAAAAATCCCATGACCCTTATACGGAGAGCCATAACTAGGGTGGAGTAACTAGGATATTTTCCTTAAGGTATCAAGATTTGATAATACCAATTGCAGTCTTTCCATTAAAACAACAACAACAACTAGTTTTTAGTATCTAGATAGCAAGAATAATTCCTTAAAATAGAATGCTATATGATGTTATGTTTCTTTTAACCAATGACTCAACTCGTTGAAATGACGCCAATAGACTTCTTATTGCTCCTGGCACATGACAATTATCTCTCCACTGAGCCAGTACCTTTTGATTGGCTATCTACCATGTCTACAATGTTCTCCATTTTCATCTTTCCCTTATTGTCTCCTTCAAGACTTAGTTTAAATTTTACTTTCTTCAAGAAACCTTGCCTAACAGCCTCCATTGTTAGTACCTTCCTGTAGATACATGTTTGTTATTGTTGTTTTGTTTTGTTTTTCTCTATGTTGTCTCTTCCATTAGAATGTGAACTTTTTGAAGGCAGGGAGCACTTTTTTTTTTTTTAACGCTTTCTTTGTATCTCTGGTGAGAGCTTAACAAATTGCTTGCTAACTGACAAGTTACATACCAGGTAAACTTTTTGGTCCAGTCCTGCTTCTTCAATACCTTGCAATTTTACAGTATCCCAGGGTTTCTGTCTCCTTCAAATAGAATTTTTCTTAAAAGATTGATTTGAGGGCATATTTGTGCCATTTGCCCCAGGCAAGTGGTGGCAAATGTACTACTTGTTCTTGAACAAAAATTGCAAGTTATACCTCTGCTCATATTTCCCCTGTCAAAGGAAGGAATTGGCCTCAGATCCCATATGGATAGTCCCAGCTGGAGTGATTCAGAAGCAGGGAGTCCATCTGGACATTGCATTAGGATTAAGACTATCTCCCTTTAAATCAATTCCTGTACGTGGCCACCTACTGTTTTTACTTATAAAGCCAATTCTGGGAAGGATAGTGTCTTAGCTTTGTTCAAAATCAGAATTATCAGTCAGTGGGATGAGAATCAGTTACAAATCAAGTGTGCAACACTTTCTTAACAAAAAATAAATACAGAATAGATTTTCATTTTGCCTTGTTTAGTTTGAGAACAGTCCCGTCTAAAAGTAGGAATATGCTGTAAATTGGATAAGGGTTGTCTTTGAACTCTTCTAAATCTAAAGTGATTTTAGAAGATGACTTCTTCCTATATCCTTACCCTTTGAAACTCATAAATGAAAAATCATAATGAAGGAGATATGCATAGGAGGCAGGAATCACTAGAAATAGACCCAAAAGTTATTAAATGAACTAAGTTTCTGGTCTCGAGCTTTGGGGATTTTGCTAGTGAGACTTCAATATGAGCAGAATACTATAAACTCTAACGGATAGTCAATGGATACTTGTTGATTACTTGATTAATGCCAGCATTTTCTGAACTAAAAAAAGAGATTTCAACTAAATATGACATAACTGTACTTTAGGATTAAATGGGCAAGAACTTTACATATTCTGTAGTATACATAAATACTCAGTTACTCAAATGAATCTCAAATTTCATCAATTTGAGTCTTTTCTTAAGTGAGTCAGTAAATCAGTAAATATATATTGAGTATCCATGTGCCATGAATTGTGCTAAATACTGGGGACACAAAGAAAGGAAAATACTACTTCCTGCCTTCAAAGAAGTCACTTTCTAATAGGAGAGACAACATGTAAATAACTATAAGCAAATAAGATAGAAAGATAGATTAGATAGATATACAAACAAACACACATATAAAAGGAGCAAAATATAAGAGGTATATATACATGTAAATATGTAATATACTATATTAATAGAATAATAATATATTATAGAATATGATATATTTATAATACATACTCATATAAATATATGCTATACATAATAAATAACATATTATAATATATATTATATTATTTAATATGCATTCATATCTTGCTGGGACTATTTATTTGGGATCCAAGGCCATTCCTTTCTGTCTAATCCTTTCCTTTGACAGGGGAAATATGAGTGGAAGTATGCATATAGTATGCATATCTGCATATATATATATGTTATATAAATAAAAATAATCAACAGAAAGAAGGCACAAAAATTCAAAGGGTTAGGGAATGGCTTTACCTAAAAGATAAGGCATTTCATCACACATCCATGCATCCCCCACCTGCCCATATGATTCTTATCCATGACTTCATATGTGAATTTCATATGTAAAGATCTACCAAATGTGTCAGGGATTTTCCTCCCAACAATTAGTGATGGTCACATCCATACTAAAAGAATAGAAGTTTTGGTTAAGAAAAAAGGGAAAAGAGTTTGCTCCCTGGATGATTTGGGTCAAGGCACTTAATCTTTCCATGCCTAAAAAAACAGATAATACTTTTGTCCCATATCTAAATTTGATTAACTTTTTATCAATATGATTGTTTTGTTTTTCAGTCGTTTTTCATCTTGTCCAACTCTTTGTGATTGCATTTGCAGATTTCCTGGCAAAAATACTGAAGTGGTTTGCCATTTCCTTCTGTAGTTCATTTTACAAATGAGGAAACTGAGGCAAATAATCACATGACTAGTAAGTGTCTGAAGCCAGATTTGAGCTTAGGAAGATTAGACTTCCTGACTCCAGGCTGTCCCCCAAAGAGGAGGCTTTCAGAAGAGTATATTGCTCTGTCTCTAGTCTTCCAATCTGAAGGGAAAGGCACTGGAAGGAATTAAGATGATGAATATTACAAATTGAGTGAATCTGCCATGGTGATACAATTTCAGGTGGTCATCTTCTCTTAAGGGTGACCTGAAGTTCCTTGAAACCAAACAGACCTACTGATGAAAAATGGAAAGAGTTTAATACATTTTTGTAAATTTCTTTAATGTCTGACTTAATAGAAGACAGATGAATTTTCATATCTGCTTTTGAATTAAATTTGTTTTGATGTGTTGTTTTGGTTGAAGCATATAAAGAAAATCTGGCCTTGTATAGATATGTATTTGGAAAAGGGAATGGTATTTTAATAAGCAAATAAAGTCTTTGTATTATTTTCAAAATATTTTTAATACTGTGGACCCCTACAAAAGGGTCTCAAGGACTCCCAGAGATTCTCAGATCACACTATGAGAACTGCTGCACTCAATCATTCTGAAAGTAGAGTTTTCTGGCAAGAAAAATAGATGCATTTTATAGGAAGTGTTATTTTAATGTGTCCTCTGTTCTTTAAGAGGCTGTCTTTTCCATCTCAAGTTCTAGCACTACTGATTAAAGCACACACTGCATGAAACTATTCCTTGACATTTGTGATGTCAGCCACCCTCTGAAAGCACCCACCAGTGATGGAATAAGTGAGTTAGTGTGATTTGGAGTGTGACTTGGGCACAGTAGGCAAGAGGTTCTACTGAATAGAGTTGACAAGTTTCTGAACAGTGTGTTATACAAATGATTCAATGGAAATTGGAAGTATTTTTGTCTCTTTCTGTTGCTTTGCAAAAGGGAAAATAGTAAGCCCTTTAGTTCTGCTGGTCATAGTGCAATTCATTTCACTAAGAGTTTTTATTTTCTACTAGATTCTACAATCACGTTTTCATTCATGAGTCTATTTCAGCTGGTTTTTGTTTCAAGTTAGCAGCAAATTCTTCCCCTGCCTTGATGGCATCACTCTCAAAGCAACTATCATATTTTTCATTAGATTTTTCCCTCCAAATAATTTCAGGTTTATAAGATGAAGGAAGAGAAGACTGTTCTTTCAGATGTTTCTCATTTTTATTCAGAAAAGGAAATTTCAAGACATAAAGTATGAATACCTCAAAATAACTAGAAAGAAAAATTGTGATAAGTAGATCAAATTTCCTCTTCTCCCCTATCCTTCCTTCCTTTCTTTTTTCTCTACCTTCCTTCCTTCCCTTCTTTTTTTTCTTTCTTTCTTTTTCTTCCTTCCTTCTTTCTTTCCTTCTTTCCTTCTTTTTTTCTTCCTTTGATAATTCCTTCTTTCCTTCCTTATTTTGTTTTATTTTATTTTGTTTTTCCTGTCTTACTATTCCAGTAGGCTCAACATTCCTATTAAAGTCTTCTGCTTGGTCTGGTTAGATCAATTAGAAAAATTATAGTGCTAATGAGGAAAAGGGCTTGATCCCTTTATGGGTCAAGAAGCTTTACAGAAAAAAATAAAAGTACATCCTATGGCCCCAAAAGGTACCTATATACTAGAAGATGATATTATACAATTATTTTGTTAGTCACAAAAAGGAATAAGTTGGAGAATAAAAATTGTTCAGAGAAAATATAGTATTACCCTTAGAAATGAATAAATGAATGAAAACCACTTACTTAGTCATGTGCTAGTCATTGAGCATACAAATGGAAAAGCTAGACAGTTTCTACCCTCAAGTGGTTTACAATCTATGGTAAGCCAACACATATAGATGGTTTCAAATGTAAGTCATTTGGAAAAATCAAGTGGTTCTTAAGGAGCAGTGGTAAAGCAGATGATAATGCATCTTCTTGGATATAATTTCCACTGATTAAGTGGTATGGGGCTGAAAGTATATATTTTGTTTACAGTGGATCAGTAGCATCATTGTAGATGAAGGATGGAACCTTGGATTGTTCAATAATCTTTCCCATTCTCACAAAGTTTTAAAAAAAAAAAAACATTCTCCAAAAAACACCTGTTGTGGCTCCAGTGGTAGTGAACCCAAACTATGAAGAGTGAACTTACATACATATAGGAACACATGGGTACATTTAAAAAGTTGAATACATATAAAAGTGACACACCAGAGATAGAAGGCCAAAGGAATTGACTCTGAGGAAGAGAAAATGGCAAATGGGGAAATAGGTGAAATAAGAGCATATCACAGGGGGAAAAAAATCCCAACTTGTCATAAATAGATATCTTCCAGGACACAAACCTCTTCCGAGGGATATTCCTGTTTCCTGAATAGTTTCTTTCATCCTGACATCCTTATAATTCAAGTAACCTTCTTAGGTAAATTTCCAAGAACCACAGATAGTAATCTCAACTTCAGGAATGTCTTATCACTCAGAGATATCTGTCTCCAAACAGTTGTATCATCAAAGACAAGATACTTAACTTCTTCAAGTCTCCTTTTTCCAATAACTAAGATGTCAGTTATGGTCACTATTGTGCTTTGCCTTGCTTATCTCATAGATTGAAATTTAAAAGTGAGAGTAGTTGTAAAAACATTAAACAAAAATAAATATTTTACTAAATTTAGTATTTAGAAATATTTGTTAAGTGTTGAAATCTGAAGGAAATACAGATTGTAAATACATTATGCTGGTGAACTAAAACCACTACTTATTCCTTAGCATGTAACTTTGGGAAGCAGTATAGAATAGCAGAAATATGGTTGACTATGGAGTTAGAAGACTTTAACTTGAATATTGTCTCTGGTGCCTTTGACCTATGTGATTTTGAGCAAGTCTCTTAACTATTCCTGAGCCTCTGTTTCCTGGTCTATAAAAGGAAAGAGTTGGACTAGCTGATCTCTAAGATCCCTTTCAATTCTACACCTATGTACTCCTAGTTGTATAATCAAGCGTGTGTGTGTGTGTATGTGTGTGTGTGTGTGTGTGTAATGGCTGAAACATTTAAAGAAGAACCTCCTGCAAAGACCACTTGGTTGCGGATTTGAGAAGACACTAGATCAAATAAACCTAGAAATCTGATGATAAAGAAGAAAAGAAAAGAGAAACTGTTTTCATTCAGCAGTACATAGGAATTTTAGTTTTTTTATTTCTTTTGTATTCCTTTCCCTCTCTCCCCTTCCCCACCATAGACATGAAAATAAATGTATCTAATGGAAAAGTATAATATGGCAGGTGCAGTCAAGCTTTTTCATATTACCACAATGACTTAGAATCAAGAGTACCCAATAGAGATCAGCAAAAATGTGAATGTCTAGAAAAGGAGGCAAGTAACTCATGAAGACCAAGGAGTAACAGATAGAAACAGCACAAGTATAATCCTGGTATCCATAAAAATTCAATACTCGGTATGTTATATAGCATCTTTTCTCTGTTTTGTGGAAAGACATGATCAGGACTCAAACAGGATAAGAAGCATAGATGGGTTGCTATCTGCAACAGTGGAGAAAAGATCCATATAAAACAGTTTAAAATTCAATAAAATATAGCAGTATTAACTTGATTCATTTTTATAGGTTCATAATATATTACTATCAAAGTTCTTTAAATTGTTTAAAAATAAATCTGTATATTTTTCCATAAATACTTTTTAAACATATTATTAAAAACCTAAGTTACTGAATTTTCCTACCCCTTAGTTCTTATTGTTTTTGTTATTCCTTCATATACTGAATAAGGGTCATAACCTAATACATTTATTTCTTTACATTTGTGTGAATTGTTGCTTCATCACTCAAATATGTTTTCCCAGAAATATATACTCTATGTGCAGAGTATATTATTCTGACACTTGTTTCACCTTTTATGGGAGGGTTATTTTAGAAAGTTTATTTTTTGAACAGCACCTGCATACCATACTTCAGATGCTATGGGAGTCATTCATAAATCAAAACATTTCATTTTAATAACTTTTCATCTCATTTGTACATTCAGGCCTATTTAGAGGTAACATAATTGCCATTAACTTTCTCACCATGCTTTATTGATGAGTCCACATTATAGCGTTTTCAAAAGATCTCCGTCATTTCAGTTTCCTGTAGTCTCCTGCTAATGGTTTTCCCTCCCTATCAGTATTACTCAGGCTTTCATTTTCATTGCTAACTCTCTGGTGTCTCTTACTATCCTTGGAATTGGTCCGGCTCCATCAACATTAAAAGCTCGTCCTCTGTCTTGAAAATAACTATACACTCAGCATAAAAAAAAAGAAAAGCCTACTTAGTTAAAATACAATTAACTTTCCATTATCCTGGAGATTGAGTACTATTTTCATGGATTGTCTACACCAGCATTTAAGGTCTCATCAATATATGCTGAGGCAAAAGCAGAAGCAGACCCAAGGGCCTTTCTGATTTGTTGAATTTTCTTTTGAATTTCTCTTTTCCTCTCTTAATAACTCTTTCATCCATTGATCTGTATCTATGATTTTGCTAGTAAAAGAGAATCCCTCAACAAGGAAACTATCTGCACCAATTCAGGTCAGCAATTTATAATTTTAGAGTTACTGAAGGGTTCTAAAAGTGGCTTGACCTGGGCCAGTCAATAGCATTGTGTTGCTAAAGCCTAGGAAGGGGGCATAATCATGGGAGTCTGAATTCTAACAGCAGGTAGGCTTCTCAGGTAGTCAGTGCTCTTTCAAAGAGAGAGGTAAGGATGTAAGCATATATATTCCATATGTGGATGCCCAGGATAAAGCCCTAGCAATGCCGTACTAATTCTAGCTCCAAGTGGGGGAAAAAAGCTGGGAGTTTTAACTATAAAAAGTCAACGACCACATAGAAGAAAGAAGTAAAGAAATATTTTAGATGTTCATTTTGCATAATTTGCTTAGACTTAATGGTGATATTTCATTCTTTGTTCATACACATACTATACAAAATAAAATACTACTATCTGCTCTTCTGCTTTCTTTAACTTTTTCCAAAGCATGGATAATTAAGAGCTGGCTATAAAAATGTACATGTTAAAGATGGTAACAATACTGTGAGCTTTTGAAGTGGGCAGGGAGGGTACTTTTGAAGTAGGGGCCAGGGAGAAGAAAGGAAAAATGAGGCATGATTCTGCTTCTTAAGAATCTGGCTCTGATACGGAATTTTATCTTTTGCCTCTTGATAAGCTTTAAACCAGAATTTCCAATCTAAATTCCAGGGGATACTGGGCCATGAGGACACTTATAAGTGTTATAGCCTAGGGGCCCTCATCTGCTGATTTCATTAATAGGGTTAAAAACAAAAACAAAAAACAAAATCATTTCTTCTGACATAAGGAAGCAGAAGCAGCTGTTCTTAGTCTCAACCCCTCCTCACAGGGAAAGGAGTTGAAACTAGAGGGAGTGGGACATGGGATTTAACACAGTAATTGGAAATGAAAGCCATGTACAGTGTACATCTGGGGAATAGTTTGCTTACTGAAGAGACACAGAATTGTGGAGGATCATTACATGATGGGGCATGTAAGTGGAGCCTAGAGATCCATGCTTACCAATTAAGTAAGCTATTATTGAAGTGTGCTCTCTTGTCTGGATAAGAAGTGATCACAAGAGAGACATACAGGGTGGAAATGGGAAAAGCTTACTTGAAGTCGATGGCAGAAATTTTAATTTAGGGTGGAAAACAAAAAAAAAAAATGAGGAAGTAGCCTTTTACCTTTTGTTCCTGCAAAATTTGTATATATCAATTAAAATGGTAGCCCTTGTCTTCCATAGGCTTCCGGGCAATATTAGTGGCTTATATGTATTTAGCACTTTATATACATCACTCCTATTGGTTTAAAAATAGCCCTCCAAAGAAAGATGGGGGGGGGAGGATGTTTTTAAAAAATTAAATCAATTGCCCAAGTTCACTCAGCAAAATGACAAACTCTAAATCTTAAAACACTTTAAATGTTCTTCCCATAATCTCATGTTATCTCAGTGCAGTGATGTTTAGGCACTGTTCTTACCTATGCTTGAAGAGGTAGTAATATATAAAAGAGTTCTGGGTTTGAATGTGGAAAGATTGGAATTCAGAGCCCCTCAGACACTAGCTACATGACCTTGACCAAATGCCTTTCTAGAGGCTTTACTTAAGCAGAACTTTAGGATTTATCTACAAAGTCAAAACCAACTAGACATTGCATCTGCTGTAGTAAGTCTTCATACTGCTATTGAATTAATAAGTTTAAAAATTATTGAATTTGCACTTTGTGCAAAACAGTAAGCTTTGTTCTAGAGATATAACTATAAAAAGCAAGATAGTTCCTGGCTTCAAGGAGCTTACATTCTAAAACAGGAAGACAATTCATAAAAGGGAATGATGCTTTCTTATGGGAAGTCACTGATGGTGAGCAGAATCATGGGGTAATTGATTGGTATGTCCTTTCTGGAAAAAAATGGTGTTAATTTGATTAATATTTCCAAAATGAAAGAAAGCCAAGGTGGATAAGTATATGTAGGGGAGCAGGAAGATGGCTAGTTATTGTTATAACTAGGCCTAGTATTGCCTAATCAAGGGCACATGGTTCTTTGATTCCTTTGCCAAGGATAGAACACAGCAGCATGACAAGAATATGACAAAAATCACAGAACCTTCCTGTATTCACTTGAAAATCTAGTTCAAAGTTTATATGTCCTTTGCATAATAAATAACTAGAATGAAATAGAAGAATGGGATTCTTTAAGAAAAAAAATTGTAGTTCTTGCCTCTGAGTGGTATAGGAAATCTTGAAGAGAAAAAGAGGAAAAAAATTGGTTTGGATGCATGTGTGTGTGTGTGTGTGTGTGTGTGTGTCTGTGTCTGTGTGTTTTATAATAGAAAATGAACAGCTGAATGAATTAATGTCAGCAAATAGTGTGGCCCTGGGCAAGTCATTTAATTCTGTGTGCCTCAGTTTCCTCAGCTGAAAATGAGCTGGAGAAGGAAATGTTAAATAAATCTTTCATCTTTGCCAATAAAAAGCCAAATGGGGTCATGAAGAGTCACTCCTACCTGAAACAACTGAACAACTAATGGTAGAAGATAGAACTTCTTAGAAGACTAGGTGTTCAATACTAACTGACTGGATATCTGACTTTGAACAAATAATTTAACCTCTAAACATTGCTTAACATTTTAATAGACATAATATTAGATTTATCTTACATAAAGCTTAGACTTTGAGAAACTGGTTTCAGAGAGTTTAACACAAAGATCTTATTGCCTAGAATTCCATAGGCAGCACCAACCAAAGAGAGATAAGGATGCTGTAAAGCAGGAGTCAGCAAACTAAAGCCTAAAGGTCAAATCCAGCTTGCTTCTTGTTTTTGTACAGCTGAACTTAAAAATGGTTTGGACAATTTAAAATCAGTTATAACTTTATTTTAAAACTATTCTTAGGTCTCTAATCATACAAAGACAGGTGTAGGCTGGAAATGGTCCACTGGTGGTAGTTTGCCAAACTTTGACTAAAGAATAAAATTCTTATTATACAAATATAGCTGTAAAGTCACTGGTCTGTATCCATTGGACTTCATCAGCCAACTATGAATTTTTTTTGTCTTCCACTGCTTTTTCATTAAATTCTCTCTCTTTTTTAAACTATGAATTTAACAAGCATACATGTTTCCTTATGGAATGGAGTGGGTAGTATGACCACTCACATTGTACCCTCTCAACATCAGTGGAATTTGCACCTGTAGATACTTATTTTATTCTCTGGACTGGCTTGTTTATGGATCCTTGTCTTCTCACTGGCTAGTCTTAGTTCCTAGAGAGTACTAGCATGCAGTTACACTTAAACTATCTCAGGATCTTAGAAAATAACCTTGTTTCAGGGAATAAACATCCATATGCACCACTTTAGTTGCTGGGCACCTATTATTGTATTTCTATTTACACACACCAATTCTATACAATGATGACACTTTTAAATTTTAAAATATAACTACTTACTGATAAATCAAAAAGCAGTAATTACCAAGATAGAATATTACTCAGGGGCACAAATAATAAAATAAATCACAATTCATACATAAATCTGGGTCACATTCTCCCCTCAAAGCATTTGATATCTGTTAGGGAAAAAAGGATAGGGAAAAAGGGCATAACAAAAAAGATATCTGCTAAGTGAGGAAAAGCCATGTTATTGGGGTAATTCAGTACTCTGGAACTATGAACATTGCTCTCTTTATTTTTTTTTTAATTTCAGAAACCATCTATAAATTTTCCCTTATAAGTTTTCTTTTGAATGCACACTTTCATAGCTAATAAATTAGCCAAACTAGTCAGTCTGCTGAGTGATACCTCTGACTGTCTGCTAAGGATTTATTCCTCATCAGCAACTGTAGTATTCACCTTCAGCTTCAAACTTAAGTGATGTACTTTTGAAATCTATTCTTTCACCTCTTCTCTTTTTGGATTCAGCCACTGGGTAACCTCTCTAAATGACTCCACCTTCATCTTTGGTCTATTCTTATTAATTATATTTGTCCCATAATTAAAGTCATATTGGAAAGTGAGCTAGCCTCAAAGTCAGGAAGACCTTAAGTCTTGCCTCTGGCCATAGTGAAATTACTTCATCTCTTAGTGTTCTAGCAAACTCTCTATAACTATAGATTGCTGAGATGTTGACCTACATTAATAAAGGGATTTTTCAGAAATTTCCTATACCAACAAAATCATAAGAACAGGACCTATTTTGTGCCTATCAATAATGACAGACCAGTCCTGATCTTTACATGACTCCAGTTTGTCAAATACAAAATTAGGAGCAACTACACTGGAATTCTGAATCAGAGGAACTGTTTGTTTTTGTTTGTTTGTCTTAATAATTACAAAGCAAACCAAACTCAATGAATCACTTTTCCATGATAAAAGGTCAGTACCTTAAAAGGGCAGTACTTAATATTTATATAAAGAACAATGCAAAGGATCAGACAGCATTTTGAATCTCTAATACATTCAGATTTTATTTTAGTATATGTTATATTAAACTCAGCAGTTCCAAACTACTTTTTGTGAATGTGTACCCTTTTGAATGCCCAGATGATTGCACATGAAATTGCAAATCTATTGTGCACAACTTTTTAATCTTTTCAAATATACAACAAAATTATCATAGTTTTTTTTTCTTCCCCTTAACCCCTTGCTTTAGAGATGGCTACCATAAAACACAAATAGATATATGTATATATGTATATATGTTTGCATAGGTATGTATATGTATGTACATGTGTTTGCATAGGTATGTATATGTATGTATATATGTAAATTTATTCTATACATATTTCTATTCAGTTCTTTCCCTGGATACATATAGTATCTTCTTTTGTACATTCTTTATAAATAATTGGGTGCTTATACTAGTCAAAATAATGTATTCACTCAAAATCATTCTTAAAACAGTGTTGCTATTACTGTACATACAGTGTTCTCTTGGTTTTGCTCATTTTACTTTTTGTTATTTCACTCGTCTTTCTACTTTTTCTAAAATTATTGAACTCATCTTATAGAACAGTAGTATTCCATTTATTGTATATTTTTTAAAAAGATGTTTCATTAATCATCTTCTTCTTTTCTCCTTTTTTCCCCTTAGTATCATTGTAGCAACTATTCGTTTCATTTATCAACTTAGATGAGTTAGTTAACTGAAAATAAGCAAGAAAGAGTGTCACAGACGTATAAATACAGAGCCAGAAGTAATAAAATAACAACAGAAAAAAGGTAAAGAAACATAATAGGTGAGCTTAGCAATCATTGTTAATTACAATAAAAAAAAAACAATTTTTAAAAACTATTCTCAGGATAAAAGACAGTTCAATGAAGATATATGACGTACTGGGAATATGATGATAATGAATGAAAGAGAGAAGGCTCCTTATAAGACTAAAAGGTAAAATTATTCATTTCTCATTTTTCTCTTTTTTCTCTCTCAAGAATAATATTGATATTATGAATGGTTAAAGGGAAATGCTTAACAGAGGAGTGAAAGCAAAGCTAAATGAGGTAATAGAGAATACTAAACTACCATCCGTGAGCTCTAATCACTAGACTAAAAGAATATCCCAGGTGACTAAGAAACTTGATGAATATGGTTGCTGAGTCAGAGGGCAAGCTATGATAACTATCTATAAGCATTAGATAGGCTATCAAGTAAAAGGGACTTGTTCTTTTTGAGCAGAACTCAAAGCAGTGGATAGAAATTTGAAATGTCAGGTTTCAGATAGATATAAAGAAAGACCTCCTAACAAAGGTGGTAATCAGGAACAGGTGTGGCATGGAGGAGTGCAGGAGTGGGGAGAAATAGAGAGATTTCTCAGATTTTCCCCTATTTGAATTTCTTGATTCTACTCTGTGTTCCCAATCAGGTTTGTCTCATACTTCATTTAAGTATAAAAAGAAAGCTTCCCATAGATTTCATAGACCTAGAAACATAGTTGTATCAACAAATAGATTATTCTTTGAATCATTTAGGCATAAATCAATTCATAGATCTCATCTGCTAGAACAAGGGACAGTAGAAGAAGAGAGATAAAAGGTAGGATTTACCCAAGAGGGAAAACTGCATCAACTTGAGTCACTTATTCTTTAACACAACTCTTTTGAAAACACTGTAAAATTAAGTTAATTTTAAATACAATAAAGACTTTTTTCCTCCTAAAAATCATGTGCTTTCTGGGATTAAATATCATTAACTTATTATGTGTAGTTTCTTTTAAAAAATCTCTAGGATTCTTATAAGCATATGTAAACATGAAATGAATTTAACTTTTTTTTTCTGCCAAGAAAAACTGAAGTTTTGTTTCACTATTAAATTCAACCAATTGTTTGCAACACACACACACATGTGCATACATGTACATGCAGGTTCAAAAGTCAGTTCTCAATTATGTTGCCATAAGTCACCAATCATCAATATTCAGTGCCCAGTATTGTTCTAGATTTCTATACTAAGGCATCTCATGCATTTTCTATTTCCTTCTATCATATAACTTTATTCTGTTGGGCCAGAGAACCAAAAGCAAATATTCCAGAAACTGTTTCTCTTAATAAAAAAAAAAAAAGGTTGACAATGGGAATTTTTAATTCAACAATTATTCAGGCCATAGAAGAAAGAGGGCAAAGTTGCATTCCAGTATTAATACTGCAGATTGTGATTTTTCTAAAAGTTTAAATACAACAGAATCTGTAAGCAAAGCAATTTCTATGAATTATTTTAGCACATGAAATGTCATTTCTTTGCTAAACAATCTTTTAACTGTGTTATACTCTGTAATCTATCTGAGTAGTCAAAAGCTAGTGTCTCATTTTTTTTTGTAAATGCTGTCTATGAAACATGATTTATTTCTCCTTAGTGTTTAGTTCAGCCTTTTGAATGACTTTTTACAGGTGTGTGTTCAAAAGTCTTAACAGAAATAAATCCAAACTCTTAAGTTCTTAAAAGCACCACCTTCTGTTTAGACATAGGCCTGCTGTGGCATTCCTCACATTTGACAACAGTCATTTGGAAAGAGAATTAAAAGCTTCTTTGTAGGTGTCAAATGTTTTAAAAACCTGTACCTTAGGGGATTAAAAAAATGACTGTGTTTTTGATTATTCCTCCCATATTACCAAGGTGTCTGGAGCCCTGGCAGGATATAACAAATCAGGTGAACTATAGCAAGACTCTGGTATGGATTCTTGGGGGGAAATCTCATGCATTTACCTACTGAAAATGAAATTACACTGCATGAAGGAAATTACCTCCAAATTGACGGGCAGGTATACTTGCTGACTAATCAAAATATTATCCACCCCCTTGCCACAGTGCTCAAGAACTATATATTTATTTGCTTGCATGAGATTCAAGGGAGCCCAGTTCCAAATTATATGTTCCTTATCATCAATAAGTTTATCTTTCAAAATCCTCTTTGCAGGTTACTATAGTCACTCTCAGAGAAGGGTATTAAGTGCTGGGACACTAAAGAAAACATTATGTGAGATGGCATTATCATTGCTCTCTAGGTAAATTCTGGGTTTATCCCTAGCATCAGGAACATAATTTCCAAATAAATAAAATAAACCCTATCAGTTATTGACCCCTAAGATACCATCAGATAGCAAGAGTCATAAATCAGCCTGATGGCCTTAAAAAAGTCACTGATTTTTCTTACTAATCAAATGAGATCAGAACCATCACTGCAGGAGAAGAGCCAAATTTAATTAGCTTATCCAACAGTGTCATTTAGTAAATCAAACGCCTTTGAAAGGTCAATGAATCTTGCCCTTATCATCTCATTATCTTCCATCACTAACAAGGTATCATTAACTAGCTCCTCAGCAACAGCTATTTCAGTGACAAGCAGTAGCTCTGCTGCAATAAGACACCCTTTGCTACTTGCAAAATTATAGGTTTTTAAAAAAAACTCATCTTAATTCTTGCTCCCAATATTACTTTAAAATTTTAATCTCCTCTTTTTTTGATTTACTCTCTTGTACAGTGGATTTAACACCTTCTCTCCATTTTCCAAATGGAAATTAGGTTGCTCCAAATAACATCAATTTATAATTATACAGTTTTACAGTTATAAAAGATTTGCATATATCAAAACATTTGATTTCACAACTCTTCAACATATGTAATAGTGATATTAATAATCTCATTTCACAGATGATTATTGTAGGTCCATGCAAGGATTAAGGGATATAAGGAGACTCTGAAGTACTGTTCAATTTTTTTTTTTTAATTTCACAAAGGGATTGTTGTTTGTCCTTTATTTTCGAAAAGGACTAATAATATCACAGGGTGACGTCTTGACTCATGAATTGGATTGGACTCATTTAATTGGATTGACACAGAGTTGTTCAAAGTTGACTATCTCACTCTTCTGAATGCAGTAGCAAGACAAAAGTCAGGACTGCAGACAACGACCCAGGATGCAGTGAATAACCTTGGCATCTTTGATGGCAGTATTCCACAATGTCTGTCTCATCCAACTTCATGGTCATTGGGACAAATGTTCTCATTCACCCATATGTCTTATTGGGTTTGTCTTATGCTTGAGGTAGACATATTCCCCTAATGCACAGATGGGTTTGTGGCCATTCGATTACCCTCAATCTGGTTTAGTCGATCTGCCAAAATGGTCTTACTAAGGTGTGGCTATTGTACATGCTGCAGCTTGTTGAAGTCTCAACTAAGAGTTGACAACCAGGTGGACCCCAAAGGTGGATGAGCAGCCCTGAAAGGAGCTTGGCAAACCCTCACGCCAGAGATACTAGCCTTTCCTGAACATCTTCTACACCCTGAAGGACTCAACTGAAGCCCAGAAAGATTGTGACCTCTATAAGGTCACATAGGTAGTATGTAATGGAGCAAGGATTTGTCCTTGTGTCCACTGTACTATAATGCCTTTTGGGACCCTAGACTCTATAAAATATAAGCTTCTCATTTTGCAGATGAAAAAACTGAGACCCACAAATGTTCAGAGACTTACATAATGTCACACAATTAGTAATTGGTAGAAGCATTTCAGCCTAGGTCCTCTGACTCCAAATTTATACCTCTAAAAAAATAGTCATTTTCAGAGAAGGATATTAAGTACTGGGACACTAAATAAAACATTATGCGAGATGGCATTATCATTGCTCTCTAAGTGAATTCTGGGTTTATCCCTAGCATCAGGAACATAATTTTCAAATAAATAAAATAAATCCTATCAGTTACTGACTCCTAAGGTACTATTAGATAGCAAGAATCATCTTAGAGATGTTAAGTGATACTAAGGGAAAGAGGAGATCAATGAATTGGGCATGCAATTAAAAAGGCTAAAAAAAAAAAAATTAAAATCCTCAGTTAAATACCAAATTAGAAATTGTGAAATTCAAAGGAGAGATTAATTAAAATTGAAACTAAAAAAACTGTTGAACTAATTAATAAAACTAAAGGTTGACTTTATGAAAAAAAACCCAGCAAAATAGATAAGCCTTTGGTTAATTTGATTATTAAAAAGAAAGAAAAAAACAAATTACCAGCATAAAAAAATGAAAAGTGTGAATAAAAAAGAAATTAAAGTAATCATTAGGAGCTATTTTGCCCAACTGTATAGCAGCAAATCTGACAATATAATCAAAATGGATGAATATCTACAAACATGTAAAATGCTCAGATTAACAGAAGAAGAAATAAATTACTTATATAGTTCCATTTTAGAAAAAAAAAAAAAGAAATTGAACAAGCCCATCAATGAACTATTTAAAAAAACATTTCCAGGGCCAGATAGATTTACAAGTACATCTAACCAAACTTCTACCAAATTTTTAAAGAACAATTAATTCAATGCTATGTGAATTATTTGGAAAAATAGGTAAAGAAGGAGTAGTGCCAAATTCCTCCTATAATACAAATATGGTATTGATGTCTAAACCATGAAGAACCAAAACAGAGAAAGAAAATTATAGACCAATCTCCCTAATGAATATTGATGTAAAAAATTTAAATAAAATATTAACAAGAAGATTACTGCAACTTATCAGCAGAATAATATACTATGACCAAGTATGATTTATACCAAGAATGCAAGGGTGGTTCAAAAACAGGAAACTATTGCCATAATCAACTATATCAAAAACAAAACCAACAGAAATCATGATAATCTCAATAGATCCAGAAAAAGCTTTTGACACTCGTTCCTATTAAAAATGCTAGAGAATATAGGGATAAAGGGAGTTTTCATTAAAATAATGAGTATCTATCTAAAACCAATAGCAAGCATTATTTGTAATGGAGAGAAGTTAGATGCAATCCCAATAAGATCAGGGCTGAAACAAGGATGCCCATTATCACCACTATTATTCAACATTGTACTAGAAATGTTGGCTTTAAAAATAAGAAAAGAAAAAGAAATTAATGGAATTAGAATAGTCAAAGATAAGATAAAACTATCACTCTTGGCAAATGATATGATGATATACTTAGGGAATCCTAGAAAATCATCCCAAAATCTACTCAAAACAATTAACAGCTTTAGGAAATTTTCAGGATATAAAATAAATTCACACAAATAATCAGCATCTCTATATATTTCAACAAAAGATAGAAAGAGAAATTCCATTTAAAATACTGTAGACAAAATGCAATATCTGGTTGTCTATTTTCCAAGATAAACCCAGGAACTATATAAACACAATTACAAAACACTTCTCACACAAATAAAGTCAGATCTAAACAACTGGAAAAATATCAATTGCATATGGCTAGGTTGAGCTAATAGAATAAAAATACCAATTTTGCCTAAATTGGTCTACTTGTTCAATGCCATACCAATCAAACTTCCAAATCTATACTTCTTTCCACTCTAATATGTTGCCCCTCTCAAAGCTCAATCTTAGAGATGTTAAGTGATGCAAAGGTTGCACAAATGAAACTAAACTTACCAGGATATGGAAAGCCTGATGAACTCGGGGTCTGGCAAAATTTGGATTTTAGTTCAGTTTCCTACACTTACTAGGTCTATGTCTCTATCATTTAATCACTCTGAACCCCAGTTCCTCATCCATAAAATTAGGAAAATAACATAATTGATATTATATTACAGGGCAATTATGAGAATCAGATAAAGTAGATAAAATGTTTTACAAGTCTTTGAGTACTATATATGGAAGTTATTATTTTAGGTTGCTTTTATGAAAATATTATGAATATAAATATATCGAAGGAAATCTAACAATATTATTTTTGACTGGTAGGCTAGGGTGATATTCTATTCTCCTAAGGTAGTTAAAGTTTCTTCTTAAGCAAGGATTCACTGGAATTTCCAGTTTAAGATGTCTAAAACTGAATTTAGTATTTTTTTCCCTAAACTTGATTTTCCCTTTAGTATCACCTTTTTTTTTTTTTTTTTTTTTTTTTTTTGTTTATGCCACTACTATTCATCATTTCTCTTGATGGGAAACTTGGAGCTACCTTTAAATCTTCCTTTTCATATTTATTTACCACATCCTACAAATTTGACAGGCAAAATAGTGAACATATCCATTCCTTTATCTCTATCCCCATAGTTATAAATACTAGTTTATAATAATCTTTCTTGTGTATAGATATGGTCCTATCACTCCTCTGTTCAAAAATTTCCAAGAACTCCCTTTTGCCTACTGAATAAAAATTAGAGTTTTGACACTCATTTCCTGGTAAAATCTGAGCCACTCTTACCTTCACAACTTTATCTCAATCTCATTGTGGTGTTGAGGGAGGGAGAGAGACAGACAAAAATGAGGGTGAGGATGAAATTAAACATTTAATATGTATCAGGAATGACATTTGACATTAAGCCTTGGGAATACAAATAAATATAAGCAAGCAACATAAGGAGACTGGAAAGAGTTGGGGGAGAGCTGGGGAAGAAGGTAATATTCAAGCAATTAAGCAGAAAAAGGATAATTCCATAAAGAGAGAGTTCAGGAATGAATGACAGGATCATATCTGGGGTTTTTCTAAAATGTTGGTCTGGGGAGGGATTCACCAATGAAAAGAAGGTCCCAAAGCAAGAGTTTTTCACAAGCTCCCATTTCTTAAATACTTCATAGCTTTTACAAAGCATTTTTTTTCCTAAACAGTAAGATGGTAGACTACAGATGAACAACTCTTCAAAGGTCAATGATTTTTTTTTCCCAAATGAGGGTGCCCCCTTCATGCATGTTGATCCTAGCCCCTTTATTCCTAAGGAGAGACTTTTTTTTTCAAGTTGTTTTGACTGGAAAAACTTGTCATTTGATGGCCAATCCTATGATAAGTCTTTCTACATATTTAGTCAGGCTAATCAATTGGAAGTTTGACACCAAGTATCCTTGCTGCATACCTGAAGCATTTCCAGTGCTGTTAATACTGTTAATACAAGCTAGAGTTAATACTGTAAAGTAGAAGTTGAAGTGAAGGATGGAAAAGAGCATACAAGGAGAAAAATGACTGAGTTTGCTGAAGGGAGGATATCAGAGAAGTCATGCTAGGAAAGGAGGAAAGGAATATGGGGGGCAGGGATAGGTGGGAAAGACAGATCCATCACCACTTCAGTAAGCTCCAGCTGAAGCCATTACTGAGACAGGCAACAAGATTGAATGTCCATGGCCTTGAATGTGAAATTCTGAGAGGCATTGACTTGGCAAGTAAAAATGCATAAACACACAAAAAAACAGAGACTGTGTAACCAGAGGTCATTGAGTAGGCAAATAGAGCTGATGCCAAATGTCATACCCTCTACACTGCTGAAAACAGAAGTAGTGATCTGTATTATTTCTGCCAAATGCTAGAAAGAATGGTTCGTCTATAGTAATAGTTACTCATAGCTTTGATCTGACATTTTAAGTCTTTCAACATTGTTTCTTTTACACTATTGTAGTCATTGCATAAATTATTCTATTTTATTCATTCACATTGTTTTCAGTCCTTTACTACAAAAAAAAGTAAAATTAAATATATTTTATACCACTATGATGTACATAACTGTCAAAGAGTATATCCATTTTGGTGAGTTTTAGAGTGGTAGTTGGAACACATTTGTCTTTCTCCAACAATTATAATTTTTTTAATAATTTTTGCAAATCCAATGGGTATGAAGGGAAACCTCAGAATATTACAATTTCTTTTAATGTTAGTAATTTAGAGATTTTTTACATGATTATTGATAGTTTGTCCTTATTTTTTGGAACACTAAATTTTTGGAATTTGGAGAGAGTATAAGAAGTTATGTAGGAGTATAAATGGACTTTTCCTTAAAATAATTAGTAGCATCTACTTAAAACCATCAACAAACATCATATGAAATGGAGATAAACTAGACCCATTCCCAATAAAATCAAGGGTGAAACAAGGTTGCCCATTATCACCATTACTATTCAATACTGTTTTAGAAATGCTAGCTTTGGCAATAAGAGAAGAAAAAGAGATTAAAAGAATTAGAGTAGGTAATGAGGAAACCAAATTATCACTCTTTGCAGATGATAAGATATACTTAGAGAATCCTAGAGAATCAATTAAAAACTATTAGAAATAATCCACAACTTTAACAAAGTTGCAGGATACAAAATAAATCCACATAAATCATCAGCATTTTTATACATCACTAACAAAGTCCCACAGCAAACAATGCAAAGAGAAATTCCACTTAAAATTACTGTTGATAATATAAAATATTTGGGAATCTATCTGCCAAGGAAAAGTCAAGAACTATATGAGCAAAACTACAAAACACTTTCTTCACAAATAAAATCGGATCTAAACAAGTGGAAAAATATCAAACTCTTGGATAGGTCAAATGAATATAATAAAGATGACAATACTGCCTAAACTAATATATTTATTTAGTGCTATACTAATCAAACTCCCAAGAAACTATTTTACTGAACAAAAAAAATTTCATCTGGAAGAACAAAAGATCAAGAATTTCAAGGGAATTAATGAAAAAAATGCAAATGAAGGTGGCTTAGCTGTACCAGATATAAAACTATAGTATAAAGCAGCAGTCATCAAAACCATTTGGTACTGGCTAAGAAATATAGTCAATCAGTGGAATAGGTTAGGTTCATAGGACCAAGTAGTCAATTACTATAGTAATCTAGTGTTTGACAAACCCAAAGACCCCAGCTTTTGGGATAAGAATTTACTATCTGACAAAAATTTCTGGGAAAATTGGAAATGAGGATGGCAGAAACTAGACATTGATCCACACCTAACATTGTATAACAAGATAAGGTCAAAATGGATTCATGATCTAGACATAAAGAATGATATTACAAACAAATTAGAAGAATATAGGATAGTTAACCTCTTAGATCTGTGGAAGAGGAAGGAATTTGTTTTGGTTTTTTTTTTTTTTTTTTTTTTTTTTTGCTCTTTTGTTGCGGCAATTGGGGTTAAGTGACTTGCCCAGGGTCACACAGCTAGGAAGTGTGAAGTGTCTGAGACCAGATTTGAACTCAGGTCCTCCTGACTTCAGGGCTGGTGCTCTATCCGCTGCACCACCTAGCTGCCCCAGAGGAAGGAATTTGTGACCAAAGAAGAACTGGAGATCATTATTGATCACAAAATAGATAATTTTGATTATATGAAATTAAAAAGTTTTTGTATGCAGACACAAGATTAGAAGGGAAGCAATAAATTGTGAAAACATTTTTACATTCAAAGGTTCTGAGATAAAGGCTTCATTTCTAAAATGCATAGAAAATTGACTCAAATTTATAACAATTCAAGCCATTCTCCAATTGATAAATGGTCAAAAATTATGAACAGACAATTTTCAGATGAAGAAATTGAAACTATTTCTAGTCATATGAAAAGGTGCTCCAAATCACTATTGATCAAAGAAATGCAAATTAAGACAACTCTGAGATACCACTACACACTTCTCAGATTGGCTAAGATGGCAGGAAAAGATAATGATGAATGTTGGAGGGGATGTGGGAAAACTGGGACATTGATACATTGTTGGTGGAATTGTGAACGGATCCAACCATTCTAGAGAGCAATTTGGAACTATGCTCAAAGAGTTATCAAACTGTGCATACCTTTGATCCAACAGTGTTTCTACTGGGCTTGTATCCCAGAGATCTTAAAGAAGGGAAAGGGACCCACATGTGCAAAAATATTTGTGGCAGCCCTTTTTGTAGTGGCAAGAAACTGGAAACTGAATGGATGCCCATCAATTGGAGAATGGATGAATAAATTATGGTATATAAATGTTATGGAATATTATTGTTCTGTAAGAAACAACCAGCAGGATAATTTCAGAGAGGCCTGGAGAGACTTGCATGAACTGATGCTAAGTGAAATGAGCAGGACCAGGAGATCATTATACATGATAACAACAATACTATATGATGATCAATTCTGATGGACATGGCTCTCTTCAACAATGAGGTGACTCAAACCAGTTCCAATTGTTTACTAATGAAGATAGCCATCTATACCCAGAGAGAGGATTGTGGAAACTGAGTGTAGTTCACAACATAGCATTTTCACTCTTTTTGTTGTTTGCTTGCATTTTATTTTGCTTCTCTCCTCTCTCTTTCTCTCCCTCTCTCTCTCTCTCTCTCTCTCTCTCTCTCTCTCTCTCTCTCTCTCTCCCTCTCTCTCTCTTTTTTTTTACTTGTTTGATTTAATTTTTCTTGTACAGTACGATAATTGTAAAAATATGTATGTATATATCGGATTTAACATGTTTCTACCATGTTTAAGAAATATTGAACTACTTGCTATCTAGGAGAGGGTGTGGGCGAAGGGGAGGGGAAATTGGAACACAAGGTTTTGCGAGGGCTAATGTTGAAGGTTGTCCATGCATATGTTTTGAAAAATAAAAAGCTTTAATAAAGATAAAAAAAAAGAAAGAAAGAAAATAGTTTCAGAATCAAGTAAAGAAGTAAAACCAACAAGCATTTATTAAGTGACCACTCTGTGCCAGGGACCAAGCTAAGTGCTAGGAAGACAAAGGCAAAACAATCCCTGCCTTCAAGGAATTCAGTCTAATGAGTGGGGTGGGGTGGAGGGAGGAGGAAGGCCAGGAGGAAAGGGAAGGTAATATACAAACAACTGTATTTAAGCATTGTATATCCAAGTTAAATCAGAGATAAACTAAGGGGGAAGGCATTGCTTGTGGCAAAAATAAAAAGTAGGGTTTTATCTGAGACTTAAATGAAGACAGAAAAGCCATGAAGTAGAGATGAAGAGGATGAAAATAGAAGATGTGGGGGCAATCAATGAAAATTTTGAGAGGGGAAAGATAAAGTGTCATGTGACATGAATAGCAAGGAGGCCAGAATCACTGGTTTCCTGAATATATAGGAGGATAGCAAGATGTCAGGAGACTAAAAAAGTAAAAAGGGACCAAGATTTTTTAGGACTTTAAAGTTAAATAGAATGTTTTATATTTGATCCTGGAGGCAATAGGGAACCACTAGCTTATTGAATAGAGAAGTAATAAAATTAGACTTAACTGGATATTATCCTTCTTCTCCTAATGGTTCAATGAGGATGCTAACCTTTCCTTTGATTTTTCCATCTTCTCCTTGTGCAATACCAATTGGAAATTGATGCTGCTTTTTTTTTTTTTAAATTGATGCTGTGACCTTTAAAACCCTGCTTTTCATCGTGGATGTCATATTTTCATCTGGCCTCCTATAAACACCTTACCACTGTAATGAGCTATGATCCCTATATATAACCAAAATTAGAGCATACTCTAAGTTCAAAAATCAACTTCATAAATTCAGAGTGAAGAGTCATGGCTGTACAGATAAATCTGAAAATGATTTGGGGGTTCACAAGTGGCTCAGCAGGTAGTGGATTCATTGGTGATCTTAAAGCAGTGGATGGATGGCCCACTTGTTGGATTTATTATAGTGGGGTTATATTGGTTGGTCCACAGTCTCTTCAAACTCTACATTTCTGTGATTCTGTGATTTATGTGGATTGAGAAAACTGAGGACATTTTATGTCTTCTCTCTTCTCAGAATCTCAAAATACTTTGATATTAGCCCCAATTATAGATTAATTTATCTTAATCACTGACAATGAGATGTGCCTTCCGCTTGCTAAGACAAACATCTCTACATGTTGCCTTGATTAAATCCCCTCACATCTTCTCCAGCAAATTGCAGTCATTATAATTCCTTCTCTAATCTTCAGTGTCTTCCTATAAATTAAATCTTTCCCTATTACCTTCCTCAACACTCTTCCCCAGACTTTACCATCCCCTGAAGTTACCATACAATATCATTCCTCCCTTTTTTAGCTAGTTGTCTTGAAAAACATTGTCTATATTCATTGCTTCCATTGGCACTCCTTCCTCATTCCTTCCCTTTTCAATCTGTTTTATCAAATCATCAGTCCACTGTTATTGTTTTCTCCAAAGTTAAGCTCTTGATTGCAACTTTGATGGTCTTTCCCTAGTCTTCATCCTTCTTGGCCTATGCTACATTTGAAAACATTGATCATCCTCTCTTCTTGAATGCAATCTTCCCTTGGCTTTCACGACATTTCTCTCTCATGATTCCTATACTCACATATATAATATGCATATGGGGCAGTGGATAGAATGTCAGTCTTGGAGTCAGGAAGATTCTTCTTCCTGGGCTCAAATCTGAACTTAGATACTTCCTAATTATGTTATTCATTGCCCAAGTCACTTTACTCTATTAGTCTCATATTCCTCATCTACAGAGTGGTCTGGAGAAGAAAGTGGCAAACCATTCCAGTACCTTTGTGAAAAAAACTTTAAAAGAATCACAAAGAGTTGGACATGACTGAAACAAGTCTCAACAATAATAATGACAACAATTGCCTAATAAATATTTTATACTCAAAATCTTCAAATATCTTTGCTTTTCTTCCATTAAAATCAAATGAAGAAAATTTTTATGCAAGGAAATCCAACTCATCAACATTTCAATTATAACCATTATGTACATGACTTTCAATGATTCTGTGACTTTGATAAATAAAAAACTAAATCAATCACAAAATATATAGTGTTAAAACAATGGTACTGACATGAGGTGCCTTAGGAATTCTGGACTGAAAGATCTGAAAAGACTTGCTAAAAAAGGTAGGACCTGACTTTCATCTTGAAAGGCAGATAAGTCAGACTTACGGGATAGAGCCAAAAACAGGAAACTCTTCAGTTTCCCTCAGAAACAACATGAAAACAAGTTTTTAAACAGAATCTGGCAGAAAGAAATCCTTCTCCAGCTCAAAATAGACTGGAAAAAACTTCAAGAAAATCAATCTCACGGAAGACTAAACTGGAAGGCAAACTCTGGGAAACTAAGCTGCTTCCTGAAAAGAGAAAGCAAAGCTATTTCCTGAAAACACAGCCTGTGCTCAAAGCCAAGGCTCAGAACTACCCAGGAATCTTGGGATAGAGCCCTCTTTACCCCCAAAGCAGAGTTCAACAGTAAAAGTTAAAAAAAAGAAGAAGAAGAAATCAAAAAAAAAGAAAAGAAACAAGAAACAGAAAATAACCTTGACCATAGAAAGGTACTATGATGATAAGGAAGACCAAAGCACCAACTGAAACAAGTACAAAATGTCCATTGAGGAAATCTCAAAGAGTAATAAGAATTGATCTCAAGTCCAAAGAAGCTTCTTGAAAGTGCTTGTAAAACACTATAAAAGCTGAATAAAAGGGGTAGAAGAAGAAAATGAGAAAAGAAATTAAAGGTATGCAAGAGAGTCAATAGCTTGGAAAAGAAAGGCAAAATAATTGACTGGAAAAAAAACTCCTTAAAAAATGCAATTGATCAAATGCAAAAAATTTAAAATAAAATCCACTGAAGAAAACACCACCTTCAAAAGTAGAATTAACCAAATGGAACAAAGAGGTACAAAAACTAACTGAAGAAAATCAAACATTAAAAATTAGAATGGAGCAAATGGAAGATAATGACTTTATGAGACAGCAAGAATCAGTTAAACTAAAAAGAATGAAAATAATGGGGAAAATGTGAAATACCTCATTGGAAAAACAGTTGACCTGGAAAATAGATCCAGAAGAAAAAATGTAAATATTATTGGCCTACCTGAAGGCCATGACCAAAAAAAAAAAAAAAAAGAAGAGTCTGGATAGCATTATTAAAGAGATCAATAAGGAAAATTGCCCTGATATCCTAGAAACAGAGGGGGAAAAGCTCATTGAAATAATCCATCAATCACCTTCAGAAAGAGAGCCCACATGGAAAATCCCAAGGAACATTGTTGCAAAACTACAATCTCAAGGAAAAAATATTGCTAACTGCCAGACAAAAGCAATTCAAATATCAAGGAGCAACAGTCAGGATTGTCCAGGATCTGGCAGCTTCTACAATAAAGGATCAAAAAAGTCTGGAATATCATATTCCAGAAAGCAAAGGACCTAGGATTACAATAAAGAATTAACTACCCAGTGAGACTCAGCATCATCTTTCAGGGGAGGCAATAAAGTAAGTCTTTTAATCATTTCTATTGAAAAAAAAAAAAACAGAATTAAACAAAAAGTTTAATCTACCAACACAGGATTCAAGAGAAGCATAGAAAGTTAAATGGTGGAAAATATATATTAATTAAAGATTAAAATATTTACACTCCTAGATGGGAAAACTCTATCTGTAACTCTTGAGAACTATATCTGTCACTGAGGCAGATAGAGGGAAGAGGATGGACAGAGGATGTGGTTGTTAATGGACTCTAATGAGATGATATCAAAGAAAAATTATATTTTAAGTTTAATATATATATATCAAGAATATATAGTACCCTCAATACATATTGAGGGTAAGCTCAAAAGAAAGATCAGCAGAGTCAAGGTATAAATAGTAATCATCTTATCCAAATGAGGTTGCAGAGAAAGAATAGACACAGAGGCATTAGTTGGAGGAGGAGGGCTTGTAGTGCTAAAAGCCTACATGGAGAATGGGTTCAATAGGCAACACTACATATATGCTATATAGCACCCTACAAAATCTATAAATAAATAAGGGGAAAGGATGGGCAGATGAGGAAACAAAGGGTTAGGGAAAAAGACAAGGGAGGGATGTCTGGGTGGGGGCAATTTAAGTAATAGTAAGCCGAATTATGGAGCAGAATTTAATGAAAGGGTCAGCAGGGATAGGAAAGACATATGTGTATGTATGTATGAATGTTTGCATGTATATATATATATATCTACATATGTATATATAAATATATTCTTTCTTAACTATAGACTGGTTGGGGGTAAGGAGGGGATGAAAGCTGGGAAAGAATAAAGCCAAAAACGTGTCTAGCAAAGAACAATTTACAAGGAAGTAAAGAAAAGATGGAAAGTCATGAATATAATTTCTTCTAATAATATATACACTTTCTCAAATTAGTATTTGTTATATATTTTCAATCCTCTTGATGTTCTGCTATGCACATTGATAATGTTTTCTTTTGTTTTGAATTAATTTTCTGTTTTTCTTATTCTATTCCTTCAAATAATATAAATATAAGGGGGGAAAAAAGAAAAAGATATTAAGGGATAGAAAAAAAGGTCTGTACTGGAAAAAGAGGAAAGGGGAGGTAAAATGGGACAAATTAGATCACATGAAGAGGTACAAAAGACCTATTACAATATAGGGAAAGAAGGGAGGGGAATGAGCACTGGCTAAAGCTTGATATCAGTTTTGGCTTTAAGAGGGAATAATTTAATTATTCAGTTGGGTATAGAAATTTATCTAACCCTATAAAAAAGGCAGAAACACTAGGAAAAAATGGTAAGAGAAGGAGGGAAGGGGTGATAAAAGATA
>JAJPUD010000097.1:658872-684622 GCA_023553655.1 Myrmecobius fasciatus | reverse complement strand
AACTGTGCAAATCGCACAGCCTATAATCTTGAACAGGCTTGAACAGAATTTATTATGCTTCAGCTGAAGTAAAAAAAAAAAAAAAAGCAGGAGTAAGAATTCTGATCTCAGATAAAGCAAAAGTAAAAGTAGGTCTTATTAAAAGAGATAAGGAAGGAAAGTGCATCTTGATAAAGGGTCCCATAAACAATAAAGTACTAACAATACTAAATGTATATGCACCAAATGGTAGAGAAGCCAAATTGCTAGAAAAGATTTTAAGCCACTTATAAGAAGAATAACGAGAAAAAAAATTAGGGAGATTAATATAATCCTAGAAAACCTAGATATGAGAAACCTCTGGAGAAAATTGAATAGGGACAAAAAGGAATACACCTTTTTCTCAGCAGTACATGGTACCTACACAAAAATTGACTCTGTATTAGGGCATAAAAACCTCACAATCAAATGCAGAAAGGCAGAAGTAGTAAACGCTTTCTTTTCATGCCACAATGCAATAAAAATTGTCTTCAATAAAGAGATAGGGAAAGATAGACTTAAAACCAATTGGAAATTAAAGAATCTAATTCTAAAAAATGAGTGGGTCAAACAAAAAACCACAGAAACAATCTATAATTTCATCTAAGAAAATGACAATAATGAGACACCATAATAAAACCTATGAGATGCAATCAAAGCAGTTCTTAGGGGAAATTTTATTTCTAAATAGCTACATAAATACAATAGAGAAAGAGGTGATCAATGAAGTAGGTATGCACCAAAAAATCCTAGAGAAAGAACAAATTTAAACCCACTAATTAAATACCAAATTAGGCATTCTGAAACTCAAAGGAAAGATTGATAAAACTGAAACCAAGAAAATTATTGAACTAATAAATAAACTAAAGTTGGTTTTATGAAAAAATCAACAAAATAGATAAACCTTTGGTTAATTTGATTAGAAAAAAAAAACCCACCAAATTGCCAGTATCAAAAATGAAAAGGATGAACTTACCACTAATGAAAAAGAAATTAAAGCAATAATTAGAAGATATTTTGCCCAACTGTATGACAAATCCGACAATGTAATCAAAATGGATGAATATTAACAAACATGTAAATTGCCCAGATTAATAGAAAAGGAAATAAATTGAACAAGCCCATCAGTGAACTACCTAAGAAAAAATTCTCCAGGGCCAAATGGATTTACAAGTGAATTCTACCAAACTTTTAAAGAACAATTAATTCCAATATTATGTAAACTATTTGGAAAATTTGGTAAAGAATAAGTCCTGTCAAATTTCTTCTATGACCCAAATACGGTACTGATACCTAAACCAAGAGGAGCCAAAACACAGAAAGAAAATTACAGACCAATCTCCCCAATAAAGGCTTGGATCTTCTCAGTGGTTCAATAATCCAAAGAAATCCCAATAGACTTTGGACAGAAAATGCAGATCTACATCCAGAAAAAGAACTATGGAGATTGAATGTAAACCAACATATGCTATGTTCACTTCTTTTTTCTGTTTTTTTCTCTCCCATGATTTTTTACTTTTGCTCTGATTTGTCTTTAAAAACATAATAAAAAATGTGAATTGAAAACAAATAAATTTTACAAAAAAAGGTAGATATGATCAGAATACAAGGCAAGGGAAGATGGGAATTCTAGGTAGGAAAGAGAATAAGCAAATTCATTGGTGAAAATAAATATCTTCAGGATATAGCAAATAAACTAATTTTTTTAACCCAGAGGAAAACCCACATTTCCTTATCTAAAAAATGAGAAAGCTCGATACAAATCATATTTCAAGTCACTTTCAACTCTAAATCAATGAATATCTGCCTAGCTATGAGAATATAATTTTTCAGCCATTATAATTATATCTTAAGTTGTAGAGAAATACTAATAATTGTTAATATATAATAACAATAACTAATATTTGTATATTATTTTATGATTTGCAAGACCCTTTACAAATACTATTTAATTTTATATTCACAATACTGAGAGGTAGGTTATTTTATTACCTCCATTTTAAAGATGAAGAAAGTGAGACAGATAGAGGTTACTGACTTATTTAGAGGTACACAGCTAGTAAGTACCTGAAGTCAAACTTGAACTCAAGATTTCCACTGGTGATTTACATTAAAGAGGGAATATTGATAATAATGAAATTATAGCTCCTTGAAGTATTGCAATATCTAATCAATCCAGTATAACAATGTCAAATGTCATCATACTCATTTCATAGAGACTGTGGATGCTTCAAAATGTCTAAACTCTCAAAGGATTAGTTCAGGAAATATTGGCATATTCAAATAAGATAGACATAGTAAAAAAAGTTTTTTTTATTAAAGCTTTTTATTTTCTAAATATATGCATGGATTCTGTTTTTCTTCTTAGGTTGTTTTTTTTTTTCTTCTTCTCTTTCTAGATCTGATGTTTCTTGCGCAGTAAGATAACTGTATAGATATGTATACATGTATTGTATTTGTCATATAATTTATCCTATCTAGCATGTATTAGATTACCTGTCATCTAGGGGTGGGGGGCGGGGGGAGGGAAAGGAAAAGCTTGGGAAAAAAAAGTTTTTTTTGCAAAGGTCAATGTTGAAAGGTCACTCATATGTTTTGCAAATAAAAAGCTTTATTAAAATAAATAAATAAATATATGCATGGATAATTTTCAACATTCACCCTTGCAAAACATTGTGTTCCAAAGTTCCTTCCTTCCCCTTACCCCCTCCCTTAGATGGCAAATAATCCAATATATGTTAAACATGTGTAATTCTTCTATAAATATTTCCGCAAATATCATGCTGCCCAAGAAAAATCAGATCAAAAAGAAAAAAAAATGAGAAAAAGCAAAATGCAAGGAAACAACAACAAAAAGAGTGCAAATGCTATGTGTGATCCACACTCAGTTTCCACAGTCCTCTCTCTGGGTGTAGATGGCTCTCTTCATCACAAGACCATTGGAACTAGCCTGAATCATCTCATTATTGAAGAGATCCAATTCCACCACAATTGATCATCATTGTATAATCTTGCTGTTGCCATGTATCTTCTGGTTCTGCTCATTTCACTTAGTATCAGTTCATGTAAGTCTCTTCAGGACTCTCTGAAATCATCCTGCTGATCGTTTCTTACAGAACAATAATATTCCATAACATTCATATACCATAACTTATTCAGCCATTCTCCAATTGATGGGCATCCACTCAGTTTCTAGTTTCTTGCCACTACAGAAAGGGCTGCCACAAACATTTTTGTACATGTGGATCCCTTTCCCTTTATGATCTCTTTGGGATACAAGCCCAGTAGAGACACTGCTAGATCAAAGAGTATATACACATTTTGATAGCCTTTTGGGCATAGTTCCAAATTGCCCTCCAGAACGGTTGAATCAGTTCACAACTCCACCAACAATGTATTGATGTCCTAATTTTTCCACAATCCCTCCAGCATTCGTCATTATCTTTTCCTATTTTCTTAGCCAATCTGAGAGGTGTGTAGTGGTACCTCAGAGCTGTCTTAATTTGCATTTTTCTGATCAATAGTAATTTGGAGCATTTATTTATATGACTAAAAATAGTTTTAATTTCTCCATCTGAAAATTTTCTGTTCATATTCTTTGACCATTTATCAATTGGGGAATGGCTTGAATTCTTATAAATTTGAGTCAGTTCTTGTAGAGGGTCACAGATAGTCGGGGAACTCTGGGTGAGGTATAAGACCCTCCAACCCAGCCAGAGGTATCTGGTTTGGCTCCCCATCTTCCCTAGAGGTGTCTCAGCCTTCCTGAGAAGTTAAGGAGCATGTCAACCTATGTTATAATTAAAGCAGAAGTATACTAAATGGCAAAGAGACAGCACAATAGCAAGTTGTTTATGGTCCTACATGTACAGTATATAGTTAGTGCATTCACAGTGTGCTATAGTTATGTAAGAGTATTAGGGTATATAAAGCTGAGAGAATTTGCAATAAATGAACTCCATGTTTGACTATCTATGTGAGTTCTACCCTTTCCCTCATCACTCATGATCAGGATTTGTGCTGGTACCGAAATCCTCCAATAAGCAGATCTTGTATAGATTACAAGTTCTCTATATATTTTAGAAATGAAGTTTTTATCAGAACTCTTTAATGTAAAATGTTTTCCCAGTTTATTGCTCCCTCTTCTAATCTTGTCTGCTTTGGTTTTGTTTGTATAAAAATTTTTTATGTTAATATAATCAAAATTATCCATTTTTTATTCAATAATGTACTCCAATTATTCTTTGGCCACAAATTCCTTTCTTCATAGATCTGAGAGGTAAACTATATTTTGTTCTTTTAATTTGCTTATAATATCATTCTATATATCTAACCCATGAACCCATTTTGGCCTTATCTTGGGAAAGGGTGTTAAGTGTGGGTCAATGCCTAATTTCTGCCATACTAATTCCAATTATCCCAGCAGTAAAATAGTGAGTTCTTATCCAAAAGCTGGGGTCTTTGTGTTTGTCAAACACTAGATTACTATAGTCATTGACTATTTTGTCCTGTGAACCTAACCTATTCCACTGTTTGACTACTCTATTTCTTAGCCAATACCAAGTGGTTTTGATGACTGCTGCTTTTTAATATAATTTTAGATCTGATACACCTAGGCCATCCTCATTTGCATTTTCCCCCCACTAATTCCCTTGAAATTCTTGACCTTTTGTTCTTCCAAATGAACTTTGTTATTATTTCTCCTAGCTCTCTAAAATAATTTCTTGGGAGTTTGGTTGGTATGACACTGAATAAATAGATTAATTTAGATAGTATTGCCATTTTTATTATATTAGATCGGCCTACCCATGAGCACTTAATATTTTTCCAATTGATTAGATCTAACTTTTATTGTGTAGAAAGTGTTTTAAAATTGTGTTCATATAGTTCCTGACTTTGCCTTGGCAAACAGACTCCCAAATATTTTATATTATCTAGAGTCATTTTTAAATGGAATTTCTCTTTGTAATTCTTGTTGTTGGACAAAAAGCCTTATTTTTAATATCCATGAATATCACAGGTAAGTTAAAGTTAAGGCCACAATATCTTAGTGCCGTCTACATCTTGATTCTGGTTGTTATGGATGTTGGAGTTATACCATTAAGAAAATCAATTATAATGGTAATCAGCAAATGGCATCATACAAACTTCAGGCCTATTCAGTTTGTCCCTTTGCTTTAACAAATTTATGTGCCCTTTACTTTAAATATTCATATATTCTTAAGCCAATGTCTAAATTTACCATGGAATTTGACATGCTTATTTGGCTAAAATAGAACTGAAAAGGTTTGCCCAAGAATTGTCTCTATAATAGCTAATATTTATATAATATCTTAGGATTCTAAAGTGCTTTACATATATAATGTATAATGCATATAATTTGATTTTCAGAACAACCCTATAAAGGTACTAGTATTATCTCCATTTTATAGATGAAGAAACAAAGACTGAGAAAAAAATAAATTACTTGTCTGAAGTCACATAGGTAGTAAGTAACTTAAATGAGATTCAAAGTCAGGTTTTCCTAAGCTGTTAGATTACATTCTCTTCCATAAGGAGAAAAATTCTTGAGAATGTGACATTTGAGCAGAATCTTTTCTCCTTGAATATAATAAGAGTTTTGGGCTGTGCCAATTCTTACTTGACAACTTTTCCTGAACTGATCATTTCAGATTTTAGACATTTCAAATGAGCTACAGTCTCTAGATTTGTAAAACATAGCATAGTGTTTGACACATTGTAGACACTTAATAAACTCTTAACTTGTTTCCTTTCCTTTCCTCTTTCCTTTTCCCTCTCCTTTTCTCTCTTCTCATTTCCTCTCCTTTCCTATCCTGTCCTCTCCTCTCCTCTCTTCTTCTCTCCTCTTCTTTCATTTCTTTTCCTTCCTCCCTTCATTCTTCCCTCCCTTCCTTTGTTTCTTCATTCTTTTCTTCCATAATTTAATTATAAAGAAAAAGCAAAAATATGTTTTTTGAATCTGGATAATACATACATATATATATATACATATGTGTATGTATATGTGCATATGCATATGTGTATGTATACACATCAAGGTGTGTGAATATATATATATATATATCTTTTCAAAGGGGAAAATGTTTTTAAGACAATTAATTTAAAAGTTCACTAAAAAATAACCAAATACCTGAAGATTATAATAGCTGCCATGTAGTACTAATATTATGAAATCAAATATTTAGAAACAATTTGCCTTTTTATAAATTGATTTTGTGGATTGACACAGATGAAATAAAAACACAAATGAGATAAAAAAGAAAACCACAAACTTGAAGTTTACAAAATTCAATTTATGCCAAATTTTTTTAATGTAATCCTTAGCTAAGAATGAGTTCTATAATATTGTGTGTGGATTATACAAAATATGATTACATTACTGTAGAAAGTTTAATAAATTCTCATGAGTAAAATAAAGGTCTATTACACTAACCCACAGGTTAGAAGTCCTTGAATAAGCTTTAATATCACACATTGAAGTAGCCCAAAAGGAAACATTATGAGCAATTGTGGCAATAATCCACATATTAACAGTCACTGATCATACAGTCTGGTTTGATAGAATGTAGGCTATGAAGGAGAGTTCCTTCCCATGGTGTCAATGATCCATGTATTAAAAGCTCCATAATACACATCTTGGCCACACATTGTAATGACTCTTGGGAGCTATTAAGGTCTGTCATGTCAGTGATCAATGAACTGTGGGTGAATGGAGAATGTGAGAGGTGTAGCCTCCAGTCTTTATGGTAATTCTGTGAAGATTCATCAAGGTATGTTACAGACCATAGGGGAAAAATAATGTCATTCTCAAAGTGTCTCTTTGCTGATGTATTGCTTTTTAAAAAAAATATAAAAGCTGTTTTTGTCACTTTAACCTGAAGGCATAAATGCTATTTGAGAGGCAGTACACATACTGCTAACAATCATTTGGTACCCCATAATAATCAGACTTTTATTTCTTCAATGAAAATTATAGATAAAAAATTCAAATTTACATTCTTGTTTGTATGCATATTCATTCTCACAGAATAATAAAATGCTACTTAAAAGAAACTTTAATGTTAGTGCCATCTTTCTGAGATTATTTTCAAGTTATTTTTTATGTATCTTGTTTGTAAACATAGCTGTTTGCATGTTATCTTCCCCATGAGCTCCAGAATTCCTTCAGGATGGGTCCTGTTTTTGCCTTTTCTTGTATCCTCAGGCTTAACACAGTACTTAGTATATAATAGGTGGTTAATAAATGTTTGTGGACTTAATTTGACTTGACCTCAAAAACTTTAGAGACAGTTCAAGTGCCAGTACCTAAATGACATTTCCCCCCCTCTTCCAACATTTTACATTGTATATGTTCTATTTACTTAAGAGCAATTTTGTATCTTCTGCATGTATACACAGTATGTATATTGTACATATTGTGTATACATGCAGAAGATACAAAATCTGTTCTCTTAAATGACTTGCCCAAGGTCCCACAGCTAGTGTCTAAGAAGATTCATCTTCCAGACTCTAGATCTAACACTCTTATCTACTATGCTGTCTAGTCGAACTTGATTGCTAATAAAAAGCAGATATTCCTTCTATACTATCCCATTTGGCCTTTGATCAGTTTAGTTTTGAACACTTCTGAGTGAGAAAGGTCTCACTTTCTTGCAATGTAGCCCATGCCATTGTTTACCAATTTCAATTTTTAATGAATTTTTGTTTTTGTTTCTTATACTGAACTCAAATCTAAGTTCTACTGTATTCCATATACTGGTCCTAGGTAGCTTTAGAGAATACATCTATCTTCTCTTATTAAATATGTAGCCATGAAATTCAGATTTTGAGGGGATTTTTCCCCCTTAAGAAAAAACTTTTTCTACATTTTCCTTCTCAGCTGTCATTCTTTTATTTTGAAAGGTAGCTAAAAGCCTTTCTTTAGCATTTACTCCTCACCCCTTCTAGTTTCTTTCCTAGTTATCAAGTACAAAATAAATAGGATTTTGCCCTTTTAAGAGCACCTTTCTTTTCTGATGTCAAAGTGTTTTATTGCCTTAATTAATTATGCATCACATTCTCCCATTAGGTATACAAATGGGATTATAAAGAGCTTTCAAATTGGGAAAACAGAGAGGTCTGCCAAAAGGAAAATACTAAGTATATGTCACAGAAATGAGGAAAAGGAAGAAGGGAGTTGGAACTCTCAGAATCATGTTTAACCTACTAGATAACAGCACACTTTCCTTCTGATGTCAATTTCAACTTTTTTTTTTTTTTCTGCAATGAATTTTTGGTACTGAATTTGCAGTATCATGCTCATGGCAAAAATACAAGTTGTGACTTCATTATACAAATAAGTGAAAAGAGAATCCCAGTTGTGAAGGAAAACAATTTCTTTGAAATATAAATATTAGCAAGTCAGCACCAAAAACTGTAAAGGAAATCAACTGCCTTCTCCAAAATTATTATTTTTTTAAAGAAAAGGAATCTTCTCTCAGAATAATTCTTACTTATAATTTGCTATCTTTAATATAATTGTGAAGTTTTGCAGACTCTAAAGCTATTATGTTGATAGGCTACTTAATGGCTCTCTATTTGTAATAGGGTCCAGTCCCAATTTAGAAATGATAATGTATGAAATTTTCAGAAAAAAATCTTAGAAAGTCTTCAATTTACCTGAGAACCCGAATTTTCTGTACCTGACACATCTTTACATCCTAGGCAGACAACCTGATCAGAATCTCTCAGCTAATTCAGCTTTTATTAACTCTTGTCATCTGTCTGAATGACAGTGAAAGTACAGATTGGGAAGGAGTGAGCCTAGAACATATGGGTGTGGATGACAATTTCTTAATAGAAAACTCAACCAGTCTGTTCTGCCATCATGAGGAGGAGGTTTCCAGCCAAAACGTTTAATTAGTGTCTAATCCAGACAACTAAAACCATCTGTTGGCTGGGTTCATGTCCCCCACCTTCATGAGTACCTAGTAACTGCTAGGCAATGTGTATGAGAGGCTTTTCTAACTGACATCTGTCAACTGTCAGCTGCCCAACTGTAAGGATGACTAGAGTTGCTGTCAGTTGTCAGTGTACCATATGTGATGATGAGGAAATGAGCAGATTGGAAACCAAATCTGTCATACTCAAAGCCCTTTTGTAAGTAGGAGGTCCTTCTCCCTTGAATGTTCTTCTATGTATACATGTTGTTTCTCTTAATAGAAGTAAGCTCCTTGAGGCCAGGGAATGTTTGTTTTTTGTTTTTATCTCTTGGATATAGAAAAGTATTTAGTTCTTTATAAGGAACTTACTTTTTATATTTCAACAACACTTTCCCTTGTAATATAGCTTAAAGTATGATACTGCTGAACCTACTTATTTTACATATTTTTTTCCTGTTTTCTTTGAAGTTCCTGACCTTTTGCTCTTCTAAATGAACTTTATACTTTTTTTCTAAATTAGCAAAAAAATTTTAGAAATTTAATTTGAATGACATTGAATACATCAATTAGATAAAATTGCCATTTAAAAAATTATATTGGTCTTACCTACACATGAACAATAAATATTACTTCAATTATTTAATCTGAGTTTATTTGTATAAAAATATGTTGTGTTTTCTTTATTTAATTCCTGTATTTTTTTTAGCAGGTATGTGCTGGATTCTTTATACTGTCTAGGTGTTTTAAATAATCAAAAACAACATTGAATAATACTGCCGACACAGTATAGTTTCCCTCTTTTTCACTTTTGATTAAATCTATTTTAACTTTAATTTTGAGAACATAACAAATTGTACTCCTGCCCTTTATTTTTGTATCTCTCATTTTTATATGAAATTTAGCTCTTTTTCTTCATATTTTAAAGTAATCTTAGCTTGTAAGCCTGCCTTTACAAATTTATCCCATATTACTACTTCCCTTTACACATTATTCTTTTTTCAGCAAAATTGGAGAAGCTGATATTCCCTGAATTCTATCTTCCAGTGTGTACTTCTCTTTGTATCTTGCCCAGTTTTTGGATACACCTATTTTTCATGTTATACTTCTAAAAATTTTTAGCTCTTGAAGAGTTTTCCCTTATTCCTTTTGCTATTATTATTTTATTTTTCTTTTGAATATATATATATATATATATATACATATATATATATATATAATATCCCAGTACACTGTGAGCTTTTAAAGGCAGGGACAGTATTTTTTGTTTTTGTTTTGTTTTTTATCTTGTATCTTCCAATACTTTCCTTTTTGCATGAATTAATGTTTGGATCTCTCCTTTTCCCCTCTTACATTACGCCTAGTATTATATTCTTTTAGATGTGTTACCTTTCTCTCAGTAAATGGTAAACTGCTTTAGCTTACAGATTGTATCATTATTTACCTTTGCATAAACAGTATTTGTACAGCATGGTGCTTAATATTGGTTGAATTGGAATGAATGGAATTGGACATTGATCTCTGTGTAGTCACACTAATAATATTAAAGTTGCCAGTTCTTGAGTGGGTGCAAAAATGTCAAGAGAAGTCAAACCTAATCCAAACCTTTCTTTGCACAATGTTTTGTTTTCTGATTGTTTTGTAATGTTCTAAAGAGACAAATAAATCACTACTGGAGAAAATATATTGATCCGATGAATGAAAAATAGTTGAGTATACTTGTTTCCCAAAAGGGTCACCTTAATGCCATGCTGATAGGCTCTTAGGGGAAAATAGATACTTGTAGATGTCAAGTGCTAAGCCCTTCTGTAGGTGTCCAGGGAAAATTAATAAATGTTTTTTCATTCATGCATGCAATCATCCAACTTGTTCAGCATACATGGTTGCCTAACTCACTTTTAAGTTTTTCAAAGAATACACTTCTTATAACTTTAGATTCTTTAAGAGCCATTAATAGCACTAGCATTTGGAAATTTACAAAAGGTGACTGATCTAAATCCTTCTTACAATCAAATACTGGAATTAAATCTGAGAATAAGTAGCCGTCAGCATTTTTCACCTAATTGAAGACAATGACTAATACATTACTCTGTACTCTCTTTCTAGGATGACTAATTCCAAGTCTTTTAATCTTCCCACCTTTTAAGTGTCACTATCCTTTTGATTTAATTATATATTTGGTTCAAATAATTCTGCTTTGAATTCTCTACATGTTTCTTGATTTTAAAAAAAAGAGGATGATGGTATTAGAATGCTACTTTGAAATTTTTCTTGCAAAGAAATATTTTTTTATTTTGAACTCTGTTTTTTTTAACTAACATCGAATTTAAAATGGAAGCTGTCCCTTCCATTCCCTCCTGTCCTCAATCAAGGAAAAAAGTAAAGGGGAAACTGTGATTTGTGATAAGTATAATAATTGATGACACAGGCATAGCAGTCCTGGCATTCTAAGTGAATAAAATCACCGATGTCAGAGCTTCACAGAAGAGTCAGGAAGAAAGATAGAAATTACCATGGTTAAGACATCCAATAAGTAAGCCATGTCTCAACCTGGTGGGATTTGATAATTCTTGATAGATTTCAACTGTACCATCATACCCATGCAAATTTCAACAGGTTGGAATAATCATGTGAGGTCTTTACTCTTCTGTCATGGAAAGTTTCCAGTGTGATGTCCTTTTGTTTTCTGGGATTAGGAAGTGAATGAGGATTTTCATGAAGGTATAAGAAGACAGTATGGCATAATAGAAAGAAAAATTGATTTTGCATCTAATGAACTGAATTTGAATCCAGGCTCTTTCACTTATTAATTGCCAGATTCAGAATAACTCACTTAATTCTAAACCTCAGCTTTTTTTATCTGTAAAAAAGAGAAATAAAAATATTTGCACTTTTTAACCTCACAGAGTTGCTGTGAGCCACATATCAGAATATAGACATGTGTATATATTTGTATATGTGTGTATATTTCTGTATATATACATTTGTGTACATATGTGTATTTGTGAATCTTAAAGATCATGGTTTGCTTATCAAATTTATGAATGGTATCCAGTTTACTTCCACAAATAATTATAAAATTATTATTATGTTCAAGGTGCTGAAAAATATGATTTATATTTTTGCTTTTTTATCTAAACTATCTTATTTATCTATTTATTTGCTTTTTTGAATAAATAACAAATTATTTTGATTATGACTATTTCATAGCATATTTTAGATCAAGTAATATGAAACCTCCCTTTTTTTGTTGTTGTTATTTTTCCCCCTGAGGCAATTGGGGTTAAGTGACTTGCCCAGGGTCACACAGCTAGGAAATGTTAAGTGTCTGCGACCAAATTTGAAATCAGGTCCTCCTGACTTCAGGGCTAATGCTTTATCCCCTGCTCCATCTAGCTGCCTCAAAACCTCCCTTTATTTTTAACTTTTTTTTCTTTGTTATATTTCTCTTGTGATTCTAGACTTTTTATTCTTCTAAAAAAGGTGCAATTATTTTATCTATTCTTAAGTTATCTTATTAGTAGTTTGCATAATATTAGTAGCTACATATTAGTAGCTAATATTAGTAGCATAATATTAATGCTACAAACCAATTTTTGTTGTCATTTTTATTATCACAAGATGGCCTAGGAAATAAACAAGGAAGATGTCTCAATTATTTAAGGCTTGATTTTACTTCTCACAAGCATGGTTTTTTATAGTATTTATATAAATCTGGAACATGTAGGTTAATTCTCAGATTTTTTTAGCAATTTTTTAAAATTATGAATGAACTATTACTTTCCATGATTTCCTTCATTTCCCCCCTGAGCACTATATAGGAATGCTGAAAATTTTATGTAATTTTAAAAATCTATTACTAATTCACTGAAGCCATTAGTTATCTTGATTAGTTTCTTCCCTGATTCTTTGGGGCTCTTTAAGTAAATCACCATATAGTCTCCAAATAAAGTTAGATATATTTTTATATTTTCTTTATTTACTCCCTCATGTATTATCTGTTGCTCAGAATTTCTAGGACTATTTAAAAATATAAAATTTTATTGGTGCTTACATAAGAACAAATAATATGTCAATTTAATATATGAGAAAACTGAGTTATAGAGAAGACTATAAAACTGTGCATGACCCTTTGACCTGGATGAATAAGTTATGGTATATGAAGGTAATAGTATTAGTGTTCTATAAGAAATGATGAGCAGGCTGATTTCAGAAAAGCCTGGAAAGATCGATAGGATCTGATGCTGAGTGAAGTGAGCAGAATCAGGAGAACATTGTGCACAGTAACAACAAGATTATGCGATGATCAACTGCAATGGACTTGGCTCTTCTCAACAATACAGTGATTCAAAGCAATTTCAATAGACTTGGGATGGAAATGTCAATCACATCCAGAAGGAAAACTATGGAGACTGACTGTGGAGTGAAGCATAGGTTTTTCACCTTTTTTGTTTGTTTTCTTTCTTGTGTTTTTCCTCTTTTGGTCTGATTTTTCTTCTACAACATGGCAAATATGGAAAGATGTTTAAAAGGATTGCACATATTTAACCTATATAAGATTGCTTGCTGTCTTGTGAAGGGGGGAAGGTAAGGAAAGGATGGATAAAAATTGATAATAAAAAGTTTTACAAAAATGAATGTTGCAAACTATCTTTACATGTATTTTGAAGGGGGGAATAGGTACTGAGTGTAGCATGACAGTCAAAAATAAAGTTAATTTGATTTTATACATATATATGTATATATTTTTTAAATAGGTTATTTCATCCACAGCAAATAAGGCAAAAATCTCATACTCTTCTGTCCTAGAAAACTATATTATGTTCAATCGAGGGTGTCACATTTTAGGAAGGATACTTTTTGATGGCATAGTGGATAGAGTGCAAAACATGGAGTCAAGAAGATTCATCTTGAGTTCAAATTTGGTCTCAGATACTTACTAGCTATGTGACCCTGGGCAAATCACTTAATCCTGTTTAATTCAGTATCTTCATCTATATAATGAACTAGAGAAGTAAATGGCAAACCACTCCAATATCTTTGCCAAGAAAATCTGAAAATGGAGTCATAAAAAGTTGGATATGACTGAAAAATTATTGAATGATGACAAGTACAAATTTCCAACCTATTCCATGAAGGAAAGTTGCAGAAACAAGAGTTTCTATAACATAGGAAAAAAATTAGAGGAAATATTTCATATAATCATAGAATCATAATTTTAAAATTGGAAATGACTTTGAAGAAGTCCCTGCTAATTTTACAGATCAGTCAGAAAGGGGCCAATAAAACCTGGGCAATAGTAGCAGAATTGAGACACTGAAACTAGGTTGTGTGTCTTTAAATCCTATGTTCTACCCATTTCTCCAGAATTGCTCTCAAAGGCCATTATATGAACAGAATTAATGTTATTCCTGTTGAATAAATAATAGAAAAATAAATATTATTATATTATCAATATTATTATTTTTACAATAAACAAGTGGTTATTTCATCATACCCCAATACTACAAAAAACTATAATCTTACTGATTTGGAAGTTCTCTCTAATAGTATAAATTGCAACTATTTCATCACTCCCCCATCCTATATAACTTCCTTCCATGTCTACCACAGAGATTCTGCCAAATACTCAAGAATCTTTCTTTTCCCCCTCCATTTTGCAAGAGACTAATGGAACATACTGTCTACCTGTCATCCCCCAACTTGACCACACAACCAACCTATCTGCCTTTCCTATCATATATTTCCTTGATGACATATTTTACTCTTCTTTAGACATCCATATTGGTTCCACACTGCTCATGCTGACCATTGTCCTCTGTGTGACTGATCTCATTGAAAATTCATCAAAGAGTGTTCTGTTCTATGGTTTACTGATAGAATGTTGGCATTAAAAGAAAGGCCTCTGAACCCATGGGAAGCCTTGGGTCATTAAAAGAGCTTTGTAATTTTATGAATTACAGGAATCCTGTCCATTTTTCCTGTTCAACTCTACATTCAACCTGCTGTTTACTTGTACTATCTGTCATATTGTTTTTATTCCTGAAACACATTGAGAAATTAAAATTTAGCTTGATTTAAAAAGCAACAACCAAAAATTTCTGTCAAAATACAAACTTGAAAAATGTGACAGAGAGAGAGAGAAAGAGAGAGGGAGAGAGAGGGAGAGGGAGAGAGAGAGAGAGAGAGAGAGAGAGAGAGAGAGAGAGAGAGAGAGAGAGAGAATCAGGTTGTGCATCCTGTACAAAAAGCTATGAGCAAAGCATTCATAAAGGGTTCAATGGATAATAAAACAAAGAAGGTAGATTGAAAAAAGATCATGAAATTTTCTGAATGTGAACCTGTAGGTAATTGAAAGCTAGCGTAGTGATTGAATAGAAATGTGGGACAGAGCAGGGAAGGTAGAACAGAAATGTATTGGGAAGATTAATCTGGTAACCATGTGCAATCTAGATTAAAGGAAAAAGAGACTGAAGACAGGGAAAATAGGGGGGGAAAACTATCGTAGAAGTTTAGACATAATATGATAACAATTGTAACTAGGCCAGTAGCAGTGGAGATGAAAAAGAAAGAACAGACACCAAAGGCATTGCAAAAGAAGCATTGATGTGATTTTGCAATTAATTACACATGGGTAACAAGAAAGGCAAAGCAAACTGGAAGACTGAAATGGTAAACTTGGATAACTTGGAAAATAATACCTATTTAAGAATATGAAAATCAGGAAGTAGCTTAGTGTAGTAGCAATATTACTAAACTAATTGTTGATATCCATGTTTTAGTCCTAACTAATATTAATTAGCTGTGCTATCTTGAAGAGTAACTTAACTTGTCTGGGCTTAGGATCATAAATCTAAAGTTGAAATCAATTGACTATCTCATCAAATTCTCTCATCTAACAGATAAGATATTAATGTTCAGATACATTAATTGACTTACCCAAGATCACACAGATAATAAGTAACAGAGGATAGGTGTTTTCATTCTTTTTCCTCAATCAGATCATTCATCTTTTAGTTTCCTTATCTATAAAATGAAGTAGTTGAACTAGCGGATTTCTAAGGTCTGCACCTGCTCTATATTTCTATGACATGGCTTTGTTTATTCTTTATTTTTTGGTCATTGTTTCCATAATATCTCTTATTTTCATAAGCAAAATATAAATTGGACATCTCAGCAATACTAGTAATAGCAAATCTTCACTTTATGAAATTTAAATGAGTTTTTTTAACCCCTTCTGGACTCTTGTAAAAATGAGAGCAGCAGAGCAAGTCAAAGAATTGTGAAACAGTCTTGTGTTTTCTGTATAAATCATTCTGTCATTTTGGCACTGCAGCTGATTTCCCTCACATTAGCCAGAGAAGATCAGGAATAAATTTGCAGCATGCTGCACAGGGGATTATGTGCACAAGAAGTAATTCTTATTGGCAATTGCTTTTTTCAATTCACTGCACAGAAAATTACCACGTGGGTATGGAATACCATTTCTTGGACTTGAGTGAAAACTGAGAGCTATAAGCACTAAGAGTGAGGAGCAGCTGTTCTTTTACTCAGGAAATATGTGCTCTCAAAATATGTATTATGGAAAAAAATCATTCAATCATGTAGCAAATGTATATTAAATGCCTTTTGTGTATAGAGACCATACTATAGTGGGTGCTGAGGGAGATATTAAATGTAAAATTCACATTCCTTCATATCTTATGCTTGTCCTTATGGTCTTTGCCCTCAAGGAGCTTAAAATCTAGGAAGGTGATAAAAAACAAAGTACTGCAGTACACAATATTCCATGAAAAGTATATAAATATATTGGAAAGATATATTAAAGACCCATATAAAGTCTGAAGGTTGTTAGTGATTGGTGGGAATTAGATGATACTGAATTAGAGAAGGTGATATTGGCATTTGAGAAGGGCTTTAAGGAATGGGGATGAAATCACTAGACACATATGGGGATATGAGACATTCTAGATTTAGACAATAGATTAAGTAAATACAGTAGTGGGAAGAGAGCACAGAGTGTTTGAGGGGCACAACAGAGTCTGTTTTGGTTCAAGTTCAAAATATATGGAAGAGAGGAAGATAAAATAAGCATTTTGGGGCCAGATTGTGGAAGGTATTGAATGCCAGACAAAAGAAATTGAATTTTACTGAATAGAAAATAAGAGGAATTTTAACCTAAGGAGTGGCATGCCTGATCACTGTTTTCTTTTTTTTAATATTGCAATTACATGTTAAATCATTTTAAACTTTTTTTTAACATTTTTAAAATTTGAGAGTAGGAAAGAAAAAAAGAAGAAAGTAATGCACATGCTAATTTTGTTTTATATTTGAAAGAAATAGCAAGTTGTATTTAGTAGATTTCCAGTTTTGTGTGCAATCATCTTTGTTTTAAAGGTAATATGTTGTAAAAATGTTTGTTTTAATCCATAACTTAAAAATAAAATAACTATTTAAGAAAGTTTTCTTTTTAAGTTTTGAGTTCCAAACTCTATCCTCCTGCCTGAGACAGCAATCAGATATAGGTTATACATATTTAAGAAATAGTATTCTGGCAGTATAGTGCAATGTGGGGATCCTGGGGATGGGGACCCATTCTGGAAGTTATTGAATTAGTCTAAATGATTCATACTTATACTAAGATTGTGACAGTGGGAATTGTACTAATATAGGAATAGAGGGAGAGGACTGGTAAAGACCTATACAACAAGTATAATTGATCAGAAGTAAATGCTACATTTAAAATAAATGAGTCAGGGGTAGCTAGGTACTGGCCCTGAAGTCAGGAGGACCTGAGTTCAAATCCAACCTCAGACACTTAGTACTTCCTAGCTGCGTGACTCTAGGCAACTCACTTAACTCCATTTGCCTCAGAAAAATAAATAAATAAATAAAAGAGTCAAAGATAAACAAAAGCACTTTCTATTTTCATAGGTTATAAGATTCTTGGAATCCTTCCTCATTTCATCTCCATTTCTTTCACTCTATGGCTTCCTTCAAGTAACAACAAAAATCCTCCCTTGTCAAGAAGTTTTTCCTAATTTTCCCTTAGTGTCAGTACTCTTCCTCTGTGAATAGCTCCAATTTATTCTGTATGTTTCTCATTTGTACATAGTTGTTTATATTCTGTCTCCTCCATCAGACTGTTGAGCTCCCTGAGGTAAGGACATAGTACATTCTATGACTTTGCTTTTTCTTTCTTTGTATCTGTAGTGCTTAGCACAATGCCTGTGCCACATGCTTAATACATAATTGTTAACAGCGTGGAAGAGAATGAACGTCACACATTGTTAATGTTAAATGTTAAAATAATAAATCAGAATAAAGAATAGATTGAGACGTAAAGCAAATAGTCTCAATTTTTGGCATGTTGGAAATATCAATGAAAGTCAAAAATGGACATTTTTTTAGGTAGGTGGGGGTGCAGGTCTGAAGATCAAAAGTCAGTACTTCTGTACAAATTTAAGAATTGTCTCCATAGAGAAACCATGACTCAAGATACCCATAACTAATTTATATATATATATATATATGTGTGTGTGTATATATATATGTGTGTGTGTATAATGTATATATATATGTGTGTATGTGTATACATATATACATACAAATAAATGGAATATAGCAACTTATACTTAGTATATGAGACTAGAAACTTTGGAATTATTTTTAGTCTTTTCTTCTTAGACAATGTGTCACTAGGTACTATCATTTCTTTCATTTGAAGTATCCCTTGTATTCACCCTTTCCTCTTATTTTCAACTCTATAAGCCTCATCCTGATCTTCATCTTCATATGACTAGAGTACTATGACAGCTTCCTACCTGCTTGTTTTTGATGACATTAGGGATTTAGTCTTTCCATATCTTTCCCCTGACCTTCATAATTTTCTCCTCAAAAAAGATTTGGGTGAAAGGAGATTAAATCATTTAACTAATCTTCCTTCCCATCTTATAGTCTTTACTTTGAATTGGTTCTTTAGAATGTTAGCAGTCCAATTCAGGGTTAAAGATGGGTAAAAAACTTTGAATCCCTGCTTTGGCTTATCAGACTAGACTTTGACATTTTCCACTGGATTTTTTTCCAGTTTCCACCCAATTTCTGTCTGGATACTATTTTAGTTTTCTTTTCTGACTAACCTGATCATTGGAGAATCCTTCAAATAAATTCTCCAATACCAGCTATTCATTTGTGACAACTGATGGCCTAAATCTCAGCCCTCTAGGTGAGTTCCTGGCTTCATTCTTGGATACATCCCTAAGATGACCGAGGCCAAACTACTATTGATTAAGCAAGGAACTGCAATGTGACAGTAGCAAAATCAATGGATTGGGAATCTAGACACCCAGATTCTAGACTCTAGTTTGACTCTGCTAACTGTATTATCTCAGGGAAATAATCAATGAACTTTTGGTTCCCTCATCTATAAAATGAGTAGATTTCTAAAAATGGGATGATTTCAAGTTCTCCGAACTTGTAATAATTTTTTTTTGGTTCCAGAGACAGGGACTCTCCTTCCAAATAATATAGTTATCTGTGCTTTTTTATTCTATGGGAATTTTGCCCAGATATACCTCTTACAAAAGATAGACATAGAGGGGCTACCCAGCATGCCTTACTTTTAATATTACTTGGTTTGTCCATATGTTATCCTTTACTCTCAGTACAAGATCAGTTTACCTTCCTTTCCAATTTTATATTTGCCAAATGATATTTTTATACTATTTTTCTCTATATGTCATGGTATGTAATATGCTACAACTGACATGCCCAGAATGTGTCTCTGCATTCGCCTCTGAATTATTCAAAATTTTCATTCTTTGGAAATGGAAGTATTCCATGATTCACAGTCATATAATACCCTTGGCAAAACAATGATCATAAAAGTTAAAATTTTATGTTGGGAAGTAGTTTCAGATCTCTTCAAGTACTGTGCAATCTGGTACTTTTTTCTTGCTATTGGATTTTAAATCTAAATCATTGTACATCTTTGATATCTGTCCCAAAGAGAGCACTGATAGACTAATGTAACTGGCTGCATGCCATAGTTTGAACAGGAATACATCATCCATTTTTTCTGAATTTTCATGAATTTCACTGAAGAGATCCTATAGTGTTCTGGCGCTTGATATAGCACTTAGCAAAGTGCCTATTCAATAGTAAGTGTTTATACATTTTTATTGATTGATTAATTAATATGTTCTCTATATATGTATATACAACTTATTCATTACAGCATTCTATGATGTATAGCTATTCAGCATTATCAGAAGAATATTAATGATAGATTAAGGTGTCTTTAATAAAATAGTGGATGGGTCATGAAAATGTGTACTGTGAGATTTCCCAAAGGAAATCCAGGCTTTTCATTCATATTGCTCAAGTCTTGGGCCATTTTGTTATCCATTGTATCTCTTCAAAGCATGTATAATGATTTAACCAACTCAGTGGACTGTCCATCTAACTGTACATTCTCTAATATATTCAACTATAGAGTTTCCACTTCTACAAAAGATGAAAAGAGTTTGTTATAGAAATCCTTAAAGATCTTTTACATATTATGTTTGTTCAATGATTTGCTTCCACTTTCATCCTTAAATGGTCTTAATATGATCTAATTAATTCTAGATAATCTCCATAGTAGAAATACAATGTAGCATATATATTATAAGAGCCTGCATATTGCTTTAATTACATTAATCAAGTTCATCCTCATTATGTCTGAAGACTATGCTCATTTTTTTTCCATCTTTGCAAAATACCATTAAAAAATCTTATTTAGGAAAAGAAGAAAATATTTATTATGGGATTTAGACTACTATTTAGGTTGATATTTAGGTACTTAAATTGTGCAAAACAAAAAATATCAAAATACTAATTCTTTGTAGATAGCTGAATATAAAAATAAATCCTAATTAATAGACTTCTTTTTAGATAGATATTAATCTTTACCCTTCATAGTTAAATAGGACTAAAATGACATCACTGTGTTGAGGTCAATGTACAAGTTGTCTGATCATGGCTGATCAAAGCAATATGAGTTCAAAAGACTACTGTATGTCAGGCACAGAAATATACATTCTCCTTTTTTTTTTTTTTTTGCTGAGGCCATTGAGGTTAAGTGACTTGCCCAGGGTCACACAGCTAGGAAGTGTCTGAGGTCACATTTGAATCCAGGTCCTCCTGATTTAAGGGCTGGTGCTTTATAATGAGCCACCTAGCTATTCTAGAAATATATATTCTTAAAGAAAAACACACTAAAATGTGATAATCTTTTAAAATTTATGCTGTACAATCACATAAACAATAGGTTAGTGATCATACTGATTTTGTTATGACCATTGGTAGCTATTTCCCTCTATAGACACACAACACAGCACACACAAAAATAAGAACTGTAATTCCCAATACAGGAATAGAATTTATGTAAGGATTGCAGTGGTTAAAATGGTGAATCTGGAGTCAAATTCACATCTGGCTTCAGACACTTAACTATCTATATGATCCTGGGCAAATCACCTTATTAAAAAACTTTGCCTCAGTTTTCTCATTTGTAAAATGAAAGTAATAATAACACCTACCTCCCAGTATTGTTGTAAAGATTGAGATATTTGCAAAAGTACTTATAAACCTTAAAATTCCATATAAATGCTAGTTATTATTGTTATCATATAGAGAGTCAATCTATAAATTACTGCATATCAAGGAAGCCTTAACATAAATTGATTTAATCAAGTTTTTTTGATATTTTCTTAATTGTTAAGATTGGCAGCAGTAAAACTCAAGTTTTTTTTTCAAATACTTGCCAAATTTTTCAAATAGCTTGAGAATTAATCAAATTCAACATTGTATCAGGCCCAGTATGTATTTCTCTGTAAATTATTCATCTAATTCACATGATCTGTCTTCAATTTCTTTATTGACATTTTAATCCTTATGTAGTTTATTGGATTCTGTGATGTTAGAATCCAAATATGGTGTTTCTAGTTCCATAAAAGATGAAAAGATTTAGTTATAGAAATCTTTAAAGATCTTTTCCATGTTTTGTTCAGTAGCATACTTCTACTTTCACCTTAAATGGTCTCAATATGAGACCATTAGGCTCCCAGGTGATCTCCACAGTAGATATTTTAAGTCCATCCATCTTTTTCGTCTCTCTTCCACTATTGCAAAATTGGGTTTTTACTCTGGGGCTCCTGGCTTTGTTAGGTGAGTTTCCATCTTAAGTTCCCAGGAGCAGGCCATCTCTGGGACACCCATACCACCTTCATGTCCTTATAACTTAATATGTTGTCATACACCATTAAAATATAAATTCCTTGAGAACAAAGATGTTTTATTTGCTTGTCTTTATATCTGCAACATTTATCATAATATCTGATACATATCAATATGATCTATTTATTGAACTGCATATTCCTTGGCAAGCTTTCTATAAATATGTCCTCCCTCCACAGCTTCTCATTATCATTCAGTAATAATTTCTAGATAAATTATAATTAATTTCATCAACCATAACTAGTAAATGGTTTACAAAAAGGGCTCATTGTCCTCTCAACTACTATAAGAAATGATGGGCACTTCTTAAAGCTTATGAATCCTGAAAGAGTGGCTGTTCCAGCAATTTATTGGTTAACAATATTGGTTAACAATAAATGATAAGAATGAATATTACAATGAGAGGTGGACCTATTCTAATGAAAGACGGGGGCATGTGACTTCTTTTTGCTCAGCTTTGGGTAATTTGATCAAAAAATTTATCCTCACCCAAGTCTGGGTAGAGAACAATGGGCTTCCCCATCTGGGTGGGCTCTAAACCAGGTAGAAGATAAAGTTAATTCAATCTCATTATCTGTAAAGACCTTCACAGACTGAACAATTTGCAAGCTTCTGAACAAAAATCCTATTCTAATTCAATAATTATTTACATGAGAGAGATTATTAACATGAGAGAGAAATAATTATTTTTCTCACAGTAAACATTATTTGCCAACCATTATGCTAAGTGCTGGGGATACCAAAAAAAACTATAAAAGATAGTCCTAGACCTAAAAAGCTCACCCTTCTAAGGAGGAAACAATATATATATACATACACACACACACACACACTAAAGTGGAAATAATTAAGCAGTGGAAAGCACTAGAATTAAGAAAGCTAAAGAAAAGCTTCCTGGGAAGAAGGATTACCTGACACTAGAAGAAAGACAGGGAAGCCAGGAAAGGCAGGGGGTGATGAGGAGCGAGAACACTCCAGGAATGGAAGACAGGCAGGGAAATTACTTAAAACCAAAAGATAGATGCCTTTTTCAAGAAAAAGCACTGGAAGGCAGTGTCCCTGTATCAAAGAGTACATGATGAGGGGCTGGGTGGGTGGGGGGACATGAGGAGGGAGAAGGTATAAGAAGACTGGAAATGTAAGGGAGATGGGCTACTAACAGGATTTTGTATTTGATTCTAAAGGTAACAGGGAGGACTGAAATTTATTGAATACAAAGATAATATGGTCAGATCTGCATTTTAGGAAAATGTCTTTGGCAGGTAAATGGAATAATTCTAATAATATTCTGTGAATATATACATATATGTGCATATATGTACAAAATAATTAATTGACAATGATTTCAAGTGTTTGGTGGCTAAGGAAAATGCTACCCTTTTCCTTATTTCAAATTGTTTACATTACTTAAACTTCCTTAGAAAATAGCATTATTTTAGAAAGCAATTTGGAACTATGCCCAAAGGGCTATAAAACTATGCATACTCTTTGATCCTGGTTCTGTATCCCAAAGTAATTATAAAAGAAGGGAAAGAACCCACATGTGCAAAAATGTTTGTAGCAGCTCTTTTTGAAGTGGCAAGGAATTAGTAATTGAGTGGATGCCCATCAATTAAAAAATGGCTGAGTAAGTTGTGGTATATGAATGTAATGGAATATTATTTTTCTGTAAGAAATGATAAGCAAGCTCATTCAGAAAAGCCTAGAAAGACTTACATGAACTGATGCTGATTGAAGTGAGCAAAACTAAGAGAACATTGTATAATAATAATAACAACAATTATGACAGACTTAGTTCTCAGAAATGCAATGATCCAAGACAGTTCCAAAAGATTTGAGAGAAAATGCCATACACATTCAGAGAGAGAGCTATGGAGATTGAATATAGATAAAAACATAATATTTTCACCTTTGCTATTGTTTGCTTGCTTTTTTTCTTGTTATTTTTTTCCCTTTTGCTTTGATTTTTCTTGTTCAGCATGATAAATATGGAACTATGTTTAGCAGGAATGTGAATGTTTAACTTATATAAGATTGCTTGCTGTCTTGGAGAGAGGGAAATGGAGAGGGAGGGAGAAAAAATTAGGAACACAAAAGCTTATAGAAATGAATGTTGAAAACTTCCTTTACATGTATTTGAAAAAATAAATACCATTGAAGAAAAAAAAGAGGCTTTATTTTCCTTGCCTTATCATTTGATCTTTTTTTTTTGACCTAATTCTAATTTTTATTTTTTTATTTATTTTTTTTTAAATTTTATTTTATTTGCATAACATATGTGTGGGTAATTCTTCAACAATAACCCTTACATAGCTTTCCGTTACAAATTTTTCCCCCCAACTCCCCACCCCTCCCCTATATGGGAGGATATCCACTACATGTTAATTACGTTAAAATATTGGCAAATTGAATATATGTATACATATTTCCAAACTTATCATTGTTGTGCAAGAAAAATCTTATCTACACAAATGATATATCAGATAAAGGAAACACAATGTAAGCAAACATCAATCAAGGAGTATGAGAATGTTATGTTGTGGTCCACATTTCGCATCCCTCTCTCTGGGAGTATATGGCTTTCTTCAGTGAACAATTGGAGGTGGTTTGAAACATTTCATTGTTGAAGAGAGCCATGACCATCAGAATTAATCGTCATATAGTACTGTTGTTGCCGTGTATAATGATCTCCTGGTTCTGCTCATTTCACTCAGCATCAGTTCATGTAAGTCTCTCCAGGCCTCTCTGAAATCATCTTGCTGGTCATTTCTTAAAGAACAATAATATTCCATAATATTCATATACCATAATTTATTCAGCCATTCTCCAATTGAAGGACATCTATTCAATTTCCAGTTTCTAGCCACTACAAAAAGGGCTGCCACAGACATTCTTGCACATGTGGGGCCTTTTCCTTCCTTTATGATTTCTTTGGGATATAAGCCCAATAGAAATGCTGCTGGGTCAAAGGGTATGCACAGTTTGATAACTTTTTGAGCATAGCTCCAAATTGTTCTCCAGAATGGCTGTATCCGTTCACAGCTCCACCAACAATGCATCAGTGTCCCAGCCCTCCCACAACCCCTCCAACATTCATCATTAACTTTTCCTGTCATTTTAGCCAATCTGACAGGTGTGAAGTGGTACCTCAGGGTTGTCTTGATTTGCATTTCTCTGATCAACAGTGATTTGGAGCACCTTTTCATATGACTATAAATAGTTTTAATTTCATCCTCTGAAAATTGTCTGTTCATATCCTTTGACCATTTATTGATTGGAGAATGGCTTGAATTTTTATAAATATGAGACAATTCTCTATATATTTTAGAGATGAGACCTTTATCAGAACCCTTAAATGTAAAGATGATTTCCCAATTTATTGCTTCCCTCCTAATCTTGTCTGCATTGATTTTGTTTGTACAAAAACTTTTTAACTTAATATAGTCAAAGTTATCTATCTGGTTTTCAATTAAGAGTTCCAGTTCTTCTTTGGACATAAATTTATTCCATCTCCA
>JAJPUD010000097.1:637179-653872 GCA_023553655.1 Myrmecobius fasciatus | reverse complement strand
GAGATATAAAATTACCCCTTATAACCGCTTTAGCCGAGTCCCACAAATTTTGGTATGTTGTCTCATTGTTGTCATTCTCCTGGATGAAATTTTCGATTGTGTCTATAATTTGCTCTTTCACCCATTCGTTCTTCAGGATTAGATTATTTAATTTCCAAATAACTTGTGGTCTATTTTCTCCTGGCCTTATATTATATGTGAGTTTTATTGCATCATGATCTGAGAAGGATGCATTTACTATTTCTGCTTTTCTGCATTTGATTTTGAGGTTTTTATGCCCTAACACATGATCAATTTTTGTATAAGTTCCATGAACCCCTGAGAAAAAAGTATACTCCCTTCTATCACCATTCAATTTCCTCCAGAGATCTATCATACCTAACTTTTCTAGCCTTTTGTTAACCTCCCTCACTTCTTTCTTATTTATTTTGGAATTTGATTTATCTAATTCTGAGAGAGCAAGGTTGAGATCTCCCACTAGTATAGTATTACTGTCTATTTCTCCTTGCATCTCTCTTAACTTCTCCTCTAGGAATTTGGATGCTATACCACTTGGTGCATATATGTTAAGTATTGATACTGCTTCATTGTCTATGGAACCCTTTAGTAAAATGTAGTTTCCTTCCTTATCTCTTTTAATTAGATCTATTTTTGTTTTTACTTGATCTGAGATAAGGATTGCTACCCCTGCCTTTCTTTGTTCACCTGAAGCATAGAAGATTCTGCTCCAGCCCTTTACCTTCACTCTGTATGTATCTCTATGTTTTAGATGTGTTTCTTGTAAACAACACATTGTAGGATTCTGGCTTTTAATCCAGTCTGCTACCCGGTTCCGTTTTATGGGAGAGTTCATCCCATTCACATTCACATTTAAAATAACTACATCTGTATTCCCTGCCATCTTATTTACCCAGAGTTATGATTTTCTCTTCCCTTTCCCCTTTCTTCCTTCCCCCCTCTCCAGTACTTTCTCTTGATGACCACCTCCCACCAATAATCCTCCTCCCTTTAGAGTCCCTCCCTCCCCTTTATACCTTTCCCCTAATCCTTCTATTAGTTTATCCCTTTCCTTTTCTCCCCTCCCTCCTACCTTCCCACAAGGAGGGTCAGTGCTTTCTTTGAAGACAAATGTGTCTGATATACTTTCTTAGAGTCCAATCTAATGAGAGTAAGGTTTACACAATACTCATCACCCTCCCTTCTTTCCCTCAATTATATTAGATCTTCTATGTCTCTTTATGAGATTTTGTCTTATTTTACCTCCTTTATTTTTACTTTATTTTGCCTCCTTTTCCCCCCTCCCCCCTTTTTCTTTTTCAGTATTGTATCCCTTCCACCTCTAATTTCTTTTCCATTATTATCAAAGAAAAATCAAATTATACTGCCATTCTTTAAAGGATACCTATAGTAGGAATATAGTTTTCAAGAGTTTTCCTTTTTACCTTTTTATGTTTCTCTTGAGTTCTCTATTTGGAGGTCAAATTTTTTGTTCAGATCAGGTCTTTTCATTATAAATAGGTGAAATTCTCCTGTATCATTGAATGACCATCTTCTTCCCTGGAAGATGATGCTCATTCTAGCTGGATAACTTACTCTTGGCTGTAATCCAAGTTCTTTTGCCTTTCGGAATATCTGGTTCCAGGCCCTTCGATCCTTCAATGTGGAAGCTGACAGATCCTGTGTAATTCTAATGACAGTTCCTCGGTATTTGAACTGTTTCTTTCTAGCTGCTTGCAATATCTTTTCCTTGGTGCGATAGTCCTGAAATTTGGCCACGATATTCCTTGGGGTTTTAATTTTGGGGTCTCTTTCTGGAGGTGATCGGTGAATTCTTTCAATGCCAGTTTTGCCTTCTGATTCTAAAACATCAGGGCAATTCTCTTTCATGATTTCCTGGAAGATAGCATCCAGGTTCTTTTTTTCATCGTGGCTTTCAGGGAGTCCGATAATCCTTAAATTGTCTCTCCTGGATCTGTTTTCCAAGTAAGTTGTTTTTCCTAGGAGATATTTCATATTTTCTTCTATTTTTCATTTTTTTGTTTTTGTTTAACTGATTCTTGAAGTCTTTTTGAGTCATTTACTTCTATTTGTTCAATTTTAATTTTTAAAGTATTATTTCCTTCAGTTATCTTTTTTAGCTCCTTTTGTAGCTGGCCAATTGAATTTCTTGATTCAATGCATTCTTTTTCCATTTTGCCAGTTTTATTTTTCAGTGAATTGTTGTCTTTTTCCAATTCACCAATTTTGTTTTTCAGTGAATTGTTGTCTTTTTCCAATTCACCAATTTTGTTTTTCAGTTCACCATTTTTATTTTCCAGTGAATTGGTGATTTTTCCAATTCACCAATTTTGTTTTTCAGTGAACTGTTTTCTTTTTCCAATTCACCAGTCCTATTTTCCAGTTTTTGATATTTCTGTTGCCCTGATCTCAATTTATTTCCCCATTCTTCTTCTAGCTCTCTTTTGAGATTCTTAATGCAATCATCCAGGTAAGCCTTCTGAAAGGGAGACCAACTTAAGTCTGCCTTTGTGGCTTCATCTGGGATTGTTTTCATAATGTCAGGATCTGGGGACTGTTCTATTTTTTCTCTGTAAAAGCTTTCTATGGTGAGAGCTCTCTTCTGCTTCTTGCTCATGATTTAAATTTGGGATATTGGTCAAAAGCCGAGAAAACTGCAACAATTTGTATTTGCCCTGGGGCAGTTTGCCGAGTTGACTTCCGGTCTGAGGCTGGTGGGGCTAGATTCGCACTAGGGCCACGTTTTCAGCTGTTCTCGATCCACCCCCTTCCAAAGGCAGATCTGCCAAAGCACCTGCCCGCAAGCAGAGCAAAGTGGCCCAGGCGTCTCCCAGGGGCTTCCTGGGTGCCCAAACTCCGCCCCTCTATCGCAGCCCTGACTTCCGCGCCCCGGCTGGAGTCCGATCGCGATCAGCCACCGATTTCCCCTGAGGCTAACCTTCTCCGGAGTTCTTTCAAGGTAGATCTTTGATAGAAGTGCCTTGTAGTCCAAATGCTTGGCGGGGCCCTCACTCAGAAACCAGTTGGAAGGCTTACTTTGTCTGGGTTTGAGGGAATGTCCTGGGAGTTCACAGAGAAAGCTGTCTGCAGTTCGCCATCTTGGCTCTGCCCCCCCCCCCGCCCCCCGTCATTTGATCTTTTAACTATTTTCTAATTCTTATGCCAACAACTTGTTCAAATAAGTTAGGATGGAATTGCCTCAGTGTCATATATAAATGTCTTCTCATTCATATTCTACCAATTTGGTATTGATTTTGATATTTATGATAAAATATAATGATCTAGTTTAGATAGCTGATTTGGAAATTATTCCCATATAGGTAAGCAGATCTCAAATCTTTTAAAACACAATCTGTGTGATGTTATTTGTTGCTCTATATAGCCATTGCCTCCCATTCTTTTCTTAAAGAAAGTATAAATGATATATGGGTGGAAGGATTATATCCAATTTAAAAGCTTTTGGTTTCGCTTGTTTCTTACACCTGTACCATATTTCACAATTTATTTTTCACCATCCTTTCTGAGATATAAATCATTGAAAATTGTATGTTACACATAGAATGGCAGTATGTGTATCTCTTTCTGTTTAATGACTTTCTTGATGATGACAAGGATCATTGAAAAATATCTCTAGTATAATATATCAAAAAAAACTTGTACCATCTTAACATATTTATAGGAGATGAATGCCTTTGAAGCAGTATGCTGTTTTACCAAATATATTTTTATCAAAGAATAAGATTTCTATGTGTAATAACACCTATATAGTATTTTAAAGTTTGCAAAACATTGTACATGTTATCTAATTTGGCCTTTGAACAATTCTGTGAAATGTATTATTATGCTTATTTTATAGATGAGATTATTAAAGCTGTAAGAGATTAAATAATATACCCAAAGTCAAACAACTAATAAGTGTTTGGGGCTGGATTTGACCCTAGTCTTCCTGACACCAATTTAGTACTAAATCACTATATCACCTAAGCTAGCATATTCTTAGTAGTTATTGACATCTTGTTGATCTTTGGGGATGAAAGATAGTTCATTATATTTTCTAAATATTTGATTTTTCCCCTCTTTTCAAACACCTTGAAAATGTATCTTTCAAAATTTTATATTGCTCATAGATTAAGGATTTTCTGCCTTTTTCTTACCTCAATTTCTTAAGTCATTTTCTATGGTCAACTTTAAAATTTTTATAACTCTGTTTTTTCCTTATTACTGAGCACAATGCTAAAAACATACCACACAATATAGGAATGTGCAATAAATAATAGCACTGTTATTTTTTCCCAATGGAGAAAAGTATGTTGAACCAAATATCCCTCTGCTATAGTGACAAGATCACTGAAATAGGAATCATGAGCTCTGAATTCTAATCCCAACTCTGCCATTTATTAGGTGTATTATCTTGGAAAGTCACTTCTTGTTCTTATCTTCAGTTTCCTCATTTGTGTTATAAGGTTTAAATAGATGATGTCTGAGAACTTTCATGTTCAAAGGAGTTATAATTATATGTGTAAAATAGAAAATATTTTATAATTTCCACAGTGGTCCTAATCCACTGACTCATCACTTGGAAATAACTCTAAGCTTTTGAAGCTTATTCCAGTGGAGCACTGACTGTAGTCAGATTCAATGAGGCTTGGAAAATATCTCCAATGAGTCCAGTGAAAAACAGAGGAACAGTACATAATTTGAGAAATACATCACCAAAAAAATTGGCCACTAGAAGACAACTTTTTTTTTTCAGTCACGACTCCTAATAAAGATAATCTTCTATAAAAGCACTTAGTACAATGCCTAACACATAAAAGGTAATAAGTGCATGTTGACTTACAAAATACAAGGATTTTTATCTACATTACTCAAGAGATTACCTATGTGTTTACGAGGAAAAGGGGGATGCACACAAGTTGTGTGTGTGTGTGTGTGTGTGTGTATAAATATGTTCTTGTGGTAGAACAGGATTTAAGAAATTAACAGATACTCAAGTTCTATATAGGGCTGATCTCATTAAGCAGAACATTTTTTTAAAAAATCAACCCAGATAACAGTTTTATGTTAAAAAATGAAGGTGAATGGCTCATTATGAGCCATTTGCTCTCTGTCTAAACCTGAAATGACATGTCAACACCAATACTTCTTAGGTTTTTTGAGATGACTACTCATTTACATGACAGTGTCAGACAGTTTAGTGGGGATAAATGGAACATTTTACAAATGATGAAGTGTAACAATCATCTTTGATTAGCTGATGCACTGCTTGTTAAATTCAAATTATTAAAGAGCCAACAAAACAAGACAAGCCCTGCTTTAATGGCTATCTGCAGTTGAAATATGAAATGCCCAGAAATTAAGGAAAAGCTGGTAAAAACATCCAATTTCCATGTGAAAATTATCAAAAATAAAATAATTCTACCATGAAAACTTCATGATTAAGGAAAGAATATGCTTTGCACTGGTTTTGTTGGTTTTTTTCTTGGAATCAGCTTGTATTGAACATATTCACTAGATGTTATGAAATGGTCAGATGACAGATCTTAGAAAAATCAGAAAATGACAAATTATCATATACACTAATTGGAAGTTAAAATGGAAAGGGTCATTTTGATGCATGAAGAAAGCAATAGGAGAATAATTAGCAACCATGATTTATATCCCTGCCATTTGCAAAAATCAGCAATTTCTACAACAAAAAAAATCTGCTTTCAACCTATCTAAACTTGTCAATAAAAATGGCCACTCAAGAAATTGGAAATTGAGTAGATGCCCATCAATTAAGAATAATTGAAAATAAAGTAAAATAAATAAAAAGAATAGTTGAATAAGTTATAGTATGTGAATGCAATGAAATATTATTGTTCTATAAGAAAGGATGTCAGACTGGTTTCAAAAAAGCCTGAAAAGACTCAACACGAACTCACACTGAATGAAGTAAGCAGAACAGGAGAACATTGTACACAGTAACAGCAAGATTATGTGACATTCATTTATGATAGATTTAGCTCTTCTCAGCAATGTGGTAATACAAGATAATTCCTATAGAATTGGGATTGAAAATGCCATCTGCAACCAGAGTTAGAATTATAGAAACTGAATATGGATCAAACTATAGTATTCTTACTTTTTGTTTGTTTGCTCTTTATCACAGATTTTTCTCCTTTTAGTCTGATTTTTTTTGCACAACATGACAAATGTGGAAATATGGTTTAAAAAATCATATATCTAAAGCCTATATGAGAAAAACTTACTATTTTCAGGGTGGAAGGGAGAGAGAAAAAATTGGAATACAAAAATAAATATTGAAAACTATCTTTATAGGTAGTTGGAAAAATAAAATTTTATTCAGGAAAAAATGAAATAAAAATAAAAAGGCTCACTGTTTTGAATCATTAAATTATGCAAATGTGTACATCAGCTGAAAAAAAATCTTCACATTGTCCAGAAAATCTAGAAGTGAAAATTATTTCAACAGTCTATGACAGCTAAGGAAAATTATATATTTATGCCTAAGGTAGAGAATAGCTTTCATCATACTTCTCCTCTGCTCCAAAAACTTCAATGGATCCCCATTGTTGAGAATACATCAAACTTAGCTGCTGTCCTTTTAGAACTCACATTTGCTTTTTATAGTTGTTTCTTCCCTCTGCTGTCAAGCTATGAATTATTACTCCTTGCTGCTGCCAGTCTTTTTTAAAGGTTGTGTGAGTACAGAAACTCCCACTGTGGCTCCAACAGGCATAGGTAGGCAAGGCTAAAGGGAAGCAAATCCCAATACAACCCAACTGTTAACTATACTGAAACACATCTTGATCTCCATTCTCCTAGGACCTGACTTAGATCCATGATCTTGCTTATTATCTACTTGTCTTTGTGTCAGATTGAAATTATATCCTTTTTTCCTAGCTTGTCTTCTCCTTTAGAGTAACTCAGAATTGCCTCACAACTTTACTTACACTCTTCTTTGATTATGAGGATGCCATTTATTATTTTCTTTTTTTTTTCACTCCCTAACTCCCTGCTTCTAAATTCCAACTTGTAATAACCTGGAATGGGAAGCAAATTCATAAGCTTACATGTAAAATAAGTGTTAATAGATTATGAGTAAGGAACTGAAGACCTCTCTTAAAAGTAAAATGCATCAGTTTTAAAGTTTAAGTTATTATGACTACTTTTGAGTACTTCTTCTGTGGACTCTTTTGGTTCCCTTATGGTTTTTTGCTGAAGGGATGGGATATGATGTGATGTGTGATATACAGCAATTAGTACAATTCAATATGATATTATAAAATGTTATGCAATATAAAAGCAGAATATAATGTAAATTATAATATATATTATGCCTCTTGTATCACAGTGCAATATTCTATTTCATTGTCCATCATATATAATTATATTCATTATTTTATGTTGTATTATGCTATCTTATAATTATATTGTATATATATATTCCATATAAGATATTGGAATTGAAACATTAATATCATGTAATAATGTGATAATACAATATTGTATCATGAGATTACATTATAAGATGCTATTGCATATATCTTATATTTATGATATTTTATAGCATGTCTAATATATCATGTGATATAGCTATAGTAATATGCATAACATTTATAATTCATACCTATATGTTTATACAGACCAATATGCATGTATGTATGCAACTACATGAGATGATGGCATGGCATCATATTATATAGTAATGTTATATGATAACTAAATGTGATATAATCAATGACATAATAATGATGAAAACTTGTGTAATTTTAAACTAATTATGTGTGTATGTTTATACAGCCTATATTTGTGATTTCATAGTTTATAATTTCCAATGAGATATAAAACACAATCAATTATTTTTATGTAACATATATCACCTCAGAAAGTTATGAAGGTATATTGAGAAGTTGTCATTTTTCGAATGGTACAAAACATAATTGTCAAAGGCAAGACAATCTCAATTCTTCTTGCAAGATCCATTCTCCACTTACTATATGTCCCTTTGCACACAATATATAATGCAATCTATTCCAACCTGATACAATGTGACATGAAATTATTTATTGTAAGATATGATGTAATATAATATGATATAACATAAAATATAACAATATAATATAGCATATTTTAACACCACAAAATATAATGATGAAAAGTTGTTTGATAGCAAATGCAGAAGATGTTTATAAAACCAATAAAAATAAAATTCAAGGATTTTAAGTGAAGGCTCTTTACCTGACTGGGGAGAGGATCTGGACTATTAGGGATTACATCTACAAGAATAAAGTTTTGATAAAATGTAAAGACATGAATTGAAAGGAAATACTTATTAAATGCTTGCTAGTTGCCAAACACTGTTATAAGCTGTAGGGTTACAAAAATAAGCAAAAAGATAAACAGTCTCTGTTCTCAAAGAGCTTACATTTTAATAGGGAACACAGCATAAAAGGAAGTTAAAAAGTGTGATGGTTACGGTGTGGGGGAAAGATACTGCAGTTTTGAAGTCAAGATAAGAGCTGAGATGGGAATGAAGACTAATGCCTCTGGGCTACTCCACCAAAAAAAAAATTTAAAAAGATCTTAGAAGAAATATAGGAGGTGCCAACATAGTAAAGAGATAATCTAGGTGAGAAGGCCTAAAAGACAATTGGATGTTCCAAGGGACAGAGGCCCCAGACACTGAGGGAATTTTTAGGATGTAGCTTAGAGATGGCTTTGAAGTCAATTAAGGCATCAGCATAGTATTATTTCTATTGACTTAAGAGTAATTTTGAATATAACTATTAAAACATAGACATAGCATTTCAAAATTTCAAAGGTGATTTATTTTTATTAATGAGACCTCCATTAGCACAAATCATAGCTCTCTTAGGAGACAGTATTCATCTTATGGCCAGCACTGATGCTCAATATTCTTTCAATGAGCCTATGTGAACAAAGGTAGAACTCTCTTTGACTAACAAAGAGACACCCATGGCAAAGCATACCCTGGAAGTCTTTCCAGTGAAATAGTTCTGCAAGCAGTTGCATTTATTGGCCTGCCTTTAAAAAACTTAATATCAATTCCACATTATAATGAAGTATCAAAGTAGAGCTTTACCCATAATATAATCCACTGCTTCAATATTTGTGGATCTATCATTTCATCAGTGATCATTAGTGCAACTCCTCTACAATTTAGTTTATGGTCATTTAAAATTGCTTTACAGACTACCTCATTGCCTTTCTGAATTAGATGTTAGTCCACAAGCAACATACATACATTCTCTTTGAGTAGAGTTTACCTCAAAGCATAAATTCTATGCTATTATGAAGCACCAGTAGGATTTTATTGACAAATCCATCATTACAGAATTCATATTCCTCCCAAATACAATACTTTGTTAGTAAGATAATAAAATCTACTAAATGAGTCTGTGGTTAAGGAACAGAAGAACAAAATCATAACATCAGCTCTGCCATTTAATATATAACTTTAGGCAAGTCTCTTAACTTCTCCAGGCCTCAGTTTCCTTATTTATAAAATGAGGATTTATGTCTCATGGAATCCATATTGCCATCACCAAAAAACAAAAAGAAAAACAAAACAAAACCTCACAAACAAGAAATGAAGTATGGCAAAGGTACTAAACAAAACATGTTGGAATATATTTTATTGCCTTTGGGAAAATGGCAATGTGATATTTTTAAGCAACATTATAAAGAGTACCTCTAATTGTCATTTATGAAATTAATTCTCTCAGATTATTTGCAATTAAAAAAATTATTCCCCCCCCAAGAAATTTATTATTGTATCATTTCAGGAAGTTAAAAAAAAATCATGTGAAGAATTTCACTCAGTTTTTAGAATATAAACTTTTCCTAGCACCTCCTAATTTGCATTTTGTAGACAGCTGCCTAATCCATGTAAGGGAAAATCTAGCCCTTTTATGAATCATGTGGGAAAACAAATTATATTTGAAAAGATTCTAAATGGCTAAAGTAGTAATGATTGCTAGAAAGTTTTATTTGGTTATTATACAAGTAGACAAAGGAAAAAGGATTCAAAATCCCTCAAGATGCTTCCAGCTCTAAAATTCTGATTTCTTAATTTACTCACTTTTACATGTGACTAATTTGTATTCTTATTTAAAAATCAGTGTTTCTCCCCAGCTTGTTACATACAAGCATCACATAGGCTCAAAATAGCTAAGTGGTGTTATTTCTAGTTGGAAAAGGTACACAGAAGTCTCTCTCTTCTTTAATTAGATGGGACTCAGTAAGTGATCTTAAGAGTCTGAAGAAGAGAATCTGGTTTATTAACAAGAAGATGATCATTTATGGTATATAACTAGTTGTCTTTTGAAGGGAAGAGCCTAATGTTAGCACAAAAAATATGTCTACTTTCAAACTTTTATGATGTAGAATTCTGTTTCATATTGGCAAATATACTTGTAAGGATGTTTTTATATTCTTTTGCAATGGAGCAAAATGGGTCAAAAGAAATGAATTCTTTCAAAAGTTATCATAAAATAAACAAAGAGGAAATAAAGAGTAAGAGAAACAATTGAGTCAAAAGTTAGTAAATATAGTTGAAGTCTCTTCAAAATCCATTGAATATTTTTTGATTTTTTCTTTCCTATTTGTTTAACAGGTTTTTTTTAATAAGATTATTCTTTGAGCGTGTCACTTAAAATCTATGCTTTTGCTAGATTCCTTCCTAAATCTAGTTCTGCTCTGTTCTAGTTATTCTGATTAATAAATATGTTGATATACATTTTATATGGCTGTTATATCATTGGTCAATTTAACTTTAATTCAGCACTGGCTAATGAACCATAAACATAAAGAATTAGCAACAACAAAAGGAGTATGTTTTATTGCCTGAAAGAATGCCCTAGAACTATGGTACCTAGATAAGTTAATAATAGGAAAACATTAACTTCCCCAGGGTCTTTGTCATCTCTGAAGGCAGCTGAGATTGTGTGATACCAGTTTATAAAAATACACTTTAAGCATAATTTGAAAGCAAAAAAATAAAAAATGTGGGGAAATGGAGTGATTTCCTACCTGAACAATGAAGCTTAAAGTTCAGGTGTACTTCTGACATGACATATAGCTCTTATCTTTAGCTTGCATATATCCCAGTATAGCCTCCCCACACAACTACCATTTGAGAAAGAAATGCCATTTGTAACAAGACTTTTTTTTTTTTTTCAAGCTAAGCAGAGGTATGGACCATATCAGGAGGCAAGAACATTGCAGAGCCAAGGGGGAGGGGGCAGGGAGAGTCAGATGTAGATGTTTCTATTTGCATAGAAATATTGTCTTCCCCTCTCAACATTGCAAGGGGAGGAGGGGCGTGTAAAAATCAGTGACTGATTACAGTTCTACAATGCTCATTTAGGGACCAGCTGTTATATGTAGCCCAGGGGTGGTTGGGAAGACTAGCATGAGAATAAATGAGAATGAATAAATATGAACAAGAATGAGATGCCATGGAAGAGGAGGCAATGATTATACTAGTTGTGGTTTTCAGATGTGCATTGATTCAAGAGCATTGAGGGAGTGTTAGAGAATTTGGGGGGAGGGTCACAGTTCTTAATACTTGGGGGATTTTCATGGAACTCCTGTGCCTTTGTGTTCATCATGGTGCATAAGACTATGTGCATTTGGGGAATGGCTAAGACAATCCAGACAACATGTATTAGTATGGCATGAACAATGATCAGAGCTGTAAGATCAAATTCTGTTGAGTATAGCATATATGGATTGTGGGCACAGCTGAGCTTGCCTTTGTATTGTTGTTTCCTGAGAAAGCCAACACAGGGCAACCTAACCATACTCAGAAAGAGCAATAAAATCTGTTTCATATTTATTGTTCCACAATAATATAATCAGAATTGTAAGAGAACAGGCTCACTGTTCTGTTCAGAAGGTTCCATCCTGTTACACAGAGTATGGTCATTGAAACATTTTGGAGAGAGCCTGTCAAAGAAGAAACTTGCTAAGTATTGCTAAGGGAAAATCTATTTGAAAACTTTATTAAGTAATGTCAATATTTTACAAACATCAATTTAAAAAGAATGAGGCTTCTCTTTTTGTTTAGTTGCATCCAAATCTTTGTAACTCTGTGAAAAATGCCAGAGTGGCTTGCCATTTCCTTCTACAGCTTTTTTTTTTAAATAGATAAGGAGTAAACAAGGTTAAGTGATTTGACCAGGGTCACATCTGAAGCTAGTTTTGAACTTAGTTACCAGAGTTCTATCCACTCTGAAACCTAATTCCATGAGGGTTTCTCTAAATCTTTTTTTTTTTTTAAATTGAGCTTGGAGAATAAGAGGACTAGGATTTTATGCTTTTCAAAAATCTTTTTTTTTGAAGAAAAAAGACATAAGAATGGGAAAGACAGATACTCTGCATACTATATGAAGTGATCTCATACAATGAAAAGAACACTGGATTAAAAGACGAGAGACTTGGTTTCCTAGTTTCAGCTCTGCCACTATTTTGTGACTTTGAGCAAGTTATTCAAACTTACCTAGATTCAGTTTCCTCATCTGTAAATCGGGAAAGTTTTGCTGGAAGATTGATAAAGTTCATTGAAAAATAAAATTATTTTAACCTAATTCTGATGGTTCTCTTTCTTTCAGGCAGTTTTTTTGTTAATAATATCCAATAGATAGAAGAGCTCTGCCGCTAAGTATTTTGTGACTTTGAACAAGTTATTCAAACTTTCCTAGATTCAGTTTCCTCATCTGTAAATCAAGAAAGTTTTGCTGGAAGATTGATAAAGTTCATTGAAAAATAAAATTATTTTAACCTAATTCTGATGGTTCTCTTTCTTTCAGGCAGTTTTTTGTTAATAATATCCAAGAGATAGAGGGGAGAAGGGGAATTGTGGGAGAGGCTTTGAGGACAAGCAAACTCAAAGCTCAGGGATTGGAGGACAAATTACCAAGAGATGCTTTTGATATAAAGCTAAATAGGTAAGTAGAAACAACTGAGATTATCTCTTTGAAGCCAAGTATAAGGATAAAAGAGAATAAGAGAAGTAAATGACTAGGAATAATAGCTGGGATAAGAAAAGATTGCCTAGGAATGTATTTCTTTTAAAGTTGATTATAATGTAATATCCATGAATTTTAATGCTAGTTTAAAGTTTGATTATGTGTATTTTCATACAAAGACATTTTTCTATAAAAAAGTAGAATTTCAATGTTGTGAATATTGTGGATGAATTCAAATAGGTAACCTTAATATCCTATTTAAAGCACAGAGCTTGCAAATCAAATCTTGTGATCATGGGGCAGAAATATTAGATTCTAGGGTCATTAACAAAAGGGTAAAAAAACAATCACCTTCTTAAGTAGCAAATTTGCAATGCAAAAGTCAGACAAGGCCATTATCCATACAATTTTTTCTTCTTTTGAACTGGAGAATCACAAATACAACTTTATAGGAAAAAAAAAAAGACCAGAAAATTGTAAAAACAAAACAAAAAAAAAAAAAAACCTTTGATTTATCTTCTCCCTTAAATCTACCCCTCATCCAACCTTCCCCTTTTTTGTTGTTGAGGGCATGATCATCTTTCCATTCCCTCACGTTAATAACCTTGAAATCATCCTTGTGCTTTTCCTTTATCTCACTACTCATATCAAATCTATTAATAAGTCCTATTTATCTCCTCAATATCAATCAATTAATCAGCAAATATTTACTAGACCCCTGCTAACTATATGCCAGGTACTATGTTAGGCACTGTTAAGGCAGCAAGGTGGAATAGTGAATAGAGTGCTGGACCTGGAATCAGGAACACTCCTCTTTCTGAGTTCAAATCAAGCTTCAAACACTAGCTGTGTGACTTTGGGCAAGTCACTTAACCCTCTTTATCTTAGTTCCTCATCTGTAAAATGAGCTAGAAAAGGAAATGGCAAATCAGTGCAGTATCTTTGCTAAGAAAACCCCAGATGAAGTCACAAAGAATCAGACAAAATTGAGAAAATAACAACTAAATATTAGACAGTGGTAATAAAAAATAAATAAATAAAAAACTATGTTGCTCCCTTAAAGAGTTTATATTTTATAAAGAAAGAACCCAAAATATGCACTGGGAAGTATATGCAAAATAAATATAAACAAACTATTTTCAATATAAATATAAAGTTAATTCTGGGTAGAGGGTACTGCAGGTGGGTGATCAGGAAATATCTTTATAGCTGGTAGTATTTGAGTTGAACTTTAAAGAAAATTAGGCAGAGAAGGGGGGGAGGGGAGTAAATTTTAGGCATGGGGAAGTTTCCAGTGTAAAAGGCATACAGAGAAAGGTGAAAAAAGTTCAAGGTCAAGTGTGAGAAATAGCAAGAAGATCAATTTAGCTAGATTAAGGAGCACTTTACGGGGCCTGGTGTAGTATAAGTCTAGAAAGATTGTGATTTTTTTTTTTAATGCCAGCTGGATGACTTTGTATTTGATTCAAAGGAACATTGGAATTTATTGAGCAAGGTCAACAAGTCTGTGCTGTGGGAGTATATTGAGGATGGATATCAAAGGGGAGAACTGAGGCTGGTAGACTAATCAGAAGGTTATAGCACCAGTCCAGGTGAAAAAGTGAGGAGTCCTGAATTAGAACGTTGGCTACATCAATAGGGAGAAAAGGGTAGATGAAAAACACCTTGTGGAAGTAAAATAAACATCTTTTGAGAGTCATGGGGACAAGCATTTATCAAACAATGTACCAGAATATTAGGATAAGCACTTTAGAGTTCCTGCTTCATTTCATCCTCATAACAACCCTGTGAGGTTAGGTAGAGTTGAGGAAATTTAGACAAAAGTCAAGTAACCTGTCCAGGATTACACTGCTGCTAAGTTTCTGAGGCAGAAGTCTTCCTTCAAGGCAACTAAGTGATTTAACAGGGCTGACAAGTTCAAATCCAGCCTCAGACACTCACTAACTGTGTGATCTTGGGCAAGTCACTTAACCCTATTTGCCTCAGTTCCTCAACTGTAAAATGAGCTGGAGATGGAAATAGAAAACCATTTTGATTTCTTTGCCAAGAAAGCATCAAACGAAGTCATAAAGAGCTGGACATAAGTGAATAACAACTTCCTGACTTCAAGCCCAACACTCTAGCACTTGTCTCTTCGGCCCTGATAACCTCTCACCAGGACTAGTGCACTTGTCTCCTATATAACCTTCCTGTTTCCAGTTACTCCCTCTTCAAACTATACAGGTGCTGACACAACATAGATTATAGAACCTCTTGTTATTTGGAACTGATTTCACTGGCATTTGGTTCTCTTTAGTGAGTAAAGTCCCTTTATCCATATGCACACTGCATACAACTATTCTGATACTCAGAGAGAGCTGCCAGCAGCCCTAAGAGCTTGAGACTTATACAGGTTCTTTTGGCAAATATGTGCTAGAGACTGGGAGTGAACCTGAGTTACCTTAACTTCAGGAATACATCTCTGTCTTTTGTCCCATGGTTTCCCAGGATACTGTGTTTGTAGAATCATAGAGTTAGAGCTGGAGTGGATCCCAGAGGCCGTATAACAACCCCCTCATTTTTTCAGATGAGGAAACAACCCAGAGAGTGTGACTTTGCTCAGTGTTATCTGAGCAGCAACAACAACAATTAAGGTTTGCAAAGTGCTTTACAAATGCAATTAATCCTCACAATAACTCTGGGAGACAGATTCTATTATTCCCATTTTACAAATGAGGAAAAGAAAAAATAACAAAGTTAAATGATTTGCTCAGGTCACAAAGCTAGATAGGTAAGTTTGAACTCATCTGACTCCAAGTCCCAAATTCTGTCTACTATATCACTTAATTGCCAATAACTGGGAGAGTTCAGATTCTAACCTATTCCAAATTCAGTCCCCTTTTCACTATCCCATTATGTTTCTTCAATAATTTTCTTAAGGCTCAGATCTGATTAAATTACTCCCTTACTGAAGACTCTTTAGCAGCAACTTATTTCCTCTATTCTAACCTACAAGCTCATCAGCCTGGCATAAATTTGGATTTAGCTTATCTATTCAGACTTATTTCATATAACATTTTCCCATGTATTTCATACTCTAGCCGAACTGGTCTCCATGCTGCTCACCAGAATGGATATTTCACTCCCTTTGTGCCTGATGCTTAAAAAAGACTCTCTCCTATACTTGGAATCTCAAGTTGTTCCAGGTTTTCCTCCTACAGGAAGTCCTTTCCAATCATCCTAATTGGAAATGATCTCTCCCTTTTCAAATTAGCATTTATTTACTGTTCTATTAACATTTATATCTTTTAGTAAAGGCAGCTATGTAACACAGTGGTTGGGACTCAAGTCAAGAAAACTGAGTACAAAATAGTCTCAAACATTTTATCAGCTGTGTGATGCTGGGCAAGCCACTTGACCCTGTTTGCCTCAGTTTTCTCTTCCATAAAATGAGCAGGAGAAGGAAATGAAAAACTGCTTGAGCATCTTTTTTTTAATTAACATTTTATCACCTCTCTCCAATTACATGCAGAAACAATTTTAATTTTTTTTAATTTATGAATTCCAAATTCTATCCCTCCTTCCTCTTTTCCGTTCCAGATATGGCAAACAATCTAATACAGGTTATATATGTGAAATCATGTAAAACATGTTTCCATATTCATTTTTTGGAAGAAAAGGAAGGAAGGAAGGAA
>JAJPUD010000097.1:578566-637079 GCA_023553655.1 Myrmecobius fasciatus | reverse complement strand
AAGGAAGGAAGGAAGGAAGGAAGGAAGGAAGGAGGAAGGAAGGAAGGAAGGAAGGAAGGAAGGAAGGAAGGAAGGAAGGAAGGAAGGAAGGAAGGAAGGAAGGAAGGAAGGAAGGAAGGAAGGAAGGAAGGAAGGAAGGAAGGATGGGTAAGTATGCTTTGATTTGTATTCAGATGCCATAAGTTCCTTCTCTGGGGGCAGAAAGAACTTTTCATCATATCATGAGTTCTTTAAGATTGTCTTGGATCATTGTATTTCTGAGAAAAGTTCATTGTTCAATATTACTGGTGCTGTGTACAATGTTCTCCTAATTCACTCCACTACCTTTGCCAAGAAAACCCCAAATAGAGTCACAAAGAGTCAGATACTACTGAACAACAACAACAAATCCTTTAGCAGAACTAGAGTTCCTTGAGGCCAAGAAGTTTGCCTTTTTTTTTCATTGTATCTCCAGTGTTTATTGAAATATTTTACGCAAAATAAAGGAACTTGGATATAGAGCTTCAAGTTTGCTTAATAATAAAATAGTGCAATGCATTGTTGGTGGAATTGTGAGTGAATCAACCACTCTAGAGAGCAATTTGGAACTATGCCCAAAGGGCTATGAAACTGTGAATATCCTTTGATTCAGCAGTGTCTCTGCTGTGTCTGCATCCCAAAGATATCATTAAAAAGGGAAAAGGACTCCGTGTGCAAAAATGTTTGTGGCAGCCCTTTCTGTAGTGTCAAGGAACTAGAAACTGAGTGGATACCCATCAATTGGGGAATGGCTGAATAAGTTATTGTTTTCCATATGCAATGGAATATTATTGTTCTATAAGAAATAATGAGCAGTCTGATTTCAGAAAGGGCTGGAAAGACTTGCATGAACTGATATGTGAAGTAAGTAGAACCAAGAGAACATTGTACATAGCAACAACAAGATTATGTGGTGGTTTTTTTCATCTATGAGGTGATTCAAGGAAATTCCAATAGGCTTGTGATGGAAAGAGCCATCCATATGCAAAGATAAAACTATGGAGACTAGATGTGGATCAAAGTATAGTATTTTCATTTGTTGTGGTTGTTGTTTGTTTACTTGCTTTTTTTCTGGTGTGGTTTTTTTTTCACATTTTGATTTGATTTTTCTTGTGAAGCATGATGCATTTGGAAATATGTTTAGAAGAACTGCACATGTTAAGCGGTATTATATTGCTTGCTGTCTATGAGAAGGAATGAGAGGAGGAGGGAGGGAGAAAAATTTGGAACAGGTTTTGCAAAGGTGAATGTTAAAAACCATCTTTGCATCTATTTGGAAAAACAAAAAACTATTTAAAAAATAGTAAAGTAGTACAAGTGCATCAACTCTTTGTCAAAGTAGGGCTCTGTTTCCAGGGTTGAGGCTGCACTGTACCAAACTTCAAAAGTTTTATGCAGTTGTTTTCAGAAATCCTTCTAGGGACCAATAGTGTGAGCCAGCACTGGAACCCAGATATGAATATGGACAAGGCAACAGAGTTCTGCCCCAGTGCTAGCAAAGAATGTCCTGTATTCCCCTTACCTGTGGGACCTCCAGAAGCTGCCATTGTTGCTGCTGCTCAGCCATTGTTGATTCACTGGCTCCCAAGGTTTATTCCCGGTTTGCTGGGTCTCCTCCTACACCCTAATTACTTTTCCCCCCGCAGACTTTCCAAGTGGTCCTTGGCATCTTTGGGATGAATTGTCTGGATACCACTGGTACTGCCACTTATTCAGAGGCCCCAAGGCCCCTTCCTGGATTATTGCTGCTGTGTGCTTGTGTGGCCTGTGCTGGAATGTGCTGCTCTCCCACCCTGATGCAACAGATCTTTCCTACTGACCTAAGTTATCTTCAGCTGGTCAGTTGTTGAGCTCCATCTTTTGTGGGTTCTAATGCTCTAAAATTTGTTTAGAGTCATTATTTAAAAGTATTTGGGGGGCTTGGGGGAAAGTTTGAGTGAGTGCCCCCTTTACTACACCATCTTGGTTCTCTCTAAATCCATCAAATGAGGCAGAGAGAGGTTAAATAATGTTCCAGTGTCCACATACAAGTAGAAGGGATAGTATTTGAACCCAGAACCTTTGACTTGAGAGACAAAACTTATTCCTCTTAACGAAGAAATATTTTGACTTGTCTACTCCTGATATCTCATACTGAACATCTCTTCTCCCTCCAAAGTAAAGTCGAAATGTAAGAATAGATAGTATTTTGTATTTTGTTTATTTGTAACATTCACTACATAATTTCTACCCTGAACCTCCATAAGGAGACTAGAATAAGGATTGGCATTCAAAAGTTAGATAGGAGCACATTTGAAAGAAGGCTTGCAAGTGCAGTTCCTCTGTCTTTCCGATTGAAATCTGGCAACAAGAAAAAGACCAAAGAATGGGGAAACTCAGTCACTTGAAAACAAATTGGAAAAGAAGGAAATCAGAAAACTGGGAGGGGGAGGATTTTACAGCAAATTTCTCTAATAAAGGCCTTAGTTGTCAAATATATAAAGAGCTGACTCAGATTTATAAGAATGCCATTCCCAGTTGAGAAAGTGCCAAAGGCTAGGAACAACCAATTTTCAGACCAACAAATCAAAACCATCCATAGTCATATGAAAAACAATGCTTAAATCACAACTGATTAGAGAAATGTAAATCACAACAACTCTGAGGTACCACCTCATACCTATCAGATTAGCCAATATGAAATAAAAGGAAAATAGCAAATGCTGCATGCAATGTGGAAAATTTGAAACACTAATACACTATTTATTGGTAGTATGTGGGAACTGATTTAACCATTCTGCAGAGCAATTTGAAACTATGTCCAAATGGCTATAAAACTGTGCATTCCCTTTGAAGAATAGGTCTTTATCTCAAAGAGAAAGGAAAAAAAGAAAGAAAAAGAAAAGGAAAAAAAGGCAAAATATTAGAAATAGCACATTTTGTGATGACCAAAAATTGAAAATGTCCATCAACTGGAAATGCCTGAGCAAACTGTGGTATATGATTGTGACCAAATACTATTATGTTGTAATAAATAAATAAATAGCGCTATTCTTTCAGAAAAACCTGCAAAAACACACATGAACTGATGCAAAGTGAGTAAACAGAACCAGGAGAAATTGTACACCATTAACAGCAATATTGTACAATGATGTGAATGACAATGTTTCCCAGCAGTACAGAGATCTAAGACAGTTACTCAAGGACTTATGATGAAAAATGCCATCCATCTGAAGAGACAGAATTAATGGAGTTTGAATGCATATTGAAACATACATTACTGTCTATTTTTCTTGGGTTTGGGGGAGGGTTATATTTTTTTCACAATGTGACTACTACTATGGAAATGTGTTTTGCATGACTGAGCATGTATGGCCATGTCAAATTGATTATCTTCTCAGTAAATGGGGAGGGAAGAGATGAAGGAATATTTGGAACTCAAATTTTTTAAAAAAAATGTTCAAAAATTGTTTTTATATGCAATTGGAAAAAATAAATATTGGAAATCTAAAGAAAAAATTAAACAGACTAGAGTGGTTTTATAAAAGTAAAATTGTGTTTCTGGGAAATATGCTACATTAAATTTACAGTATATCTTCATATCTACTATCAGTAGTTCCACTTACTCTTTAGCTTTCTACATGGTAAAATCTAAAGCCAAGTTTCCAACTGCCAAACTGCCTGGAACTACCAGAGTTGGTGCAAACAAAGAATATATCTCTGGTCTTCCTCTGTGTATAGTGGAGGTTAAGAAACTTTACTATTTGAAGAACAAGATTAATATTTATGGGGCAGCTACTTGGTGTAGTAGATAGAGCATGAGCCCTGAGTTCAAATCTAACCTCAGACACTTAGCTTCCTAGCTGTGTGACACCTGGCAAGTCACTTAACTCCAATTGCCTCAGGAAAAAAAAAAGGATTAGCATTTATCTTCTTGACTTAAATTTACTCTTTTATTATAAAGTGTATTAAATTCTGGATGATATTTTAGTTGAATATTTCTCATGTCATTCTTATTCTCATGAAACTTTTTTTAAATTAAAGCTTTTTATTTTTCAAAACATATGCATGAACAATTATTTAACCATTAGCCCTTGCAAAACCTTGTGTTCCAATTTTCCCCCTCATCCCTCATATCCACCCTTAGATGGCTAGTCCAATATATGTTAAATATGGTAGAAATATATGTTAAATCTAATATATGCATACATATTTATACAATTATCGTACTGCACAAGAAAAATCAAACCAGTAAAAAAAAAAAAGAAAAGAAAGAAAGAAAAAGGAGAGAGAAGTAAAATAAAATGCAAGCAAACAATAACAAAAAGAGGGAAAATGCTATGTTGTGAACTACACTCAGTTCCCACAGTCCTTTCTCTGGGTGTAGATGGCTCTCTTCACACTGAACAATTGGATTCATCTCATTGTTGAAGACAGCCACATCCATCAGAATTGATCATCATATAATCTTGTTGTTGCCATGTATAATGATCTCCTGGTTCTGCTTCTAATGAAACTTTTTTAAACAACTTTTTATAACAGTGAGAACTGGCCTTACAGAATGGCAACTATTCAGATAGATTCCCTAAAAACAATTTGTAGACTTGTGGGATACTGAAAAGGCCTTTCTGTCTTTTAAATATCTGCCTAACTAGCCTGTCAAACAACTGAATTGAATTCCTTCAGCTTAGGCATCCTGTCACATGTAAACTTTATAAATCTTAAAGACAAATGTCTCCCCCCCAAAAAAATGAATATTACACAGTAAGGCAACAGGTAAGGGTATATGTTGTGGAGAGAAATTATTTTGCCATTATATTAATAAGCAATTATTAAATTAGGATTAAGACTTTTTCTCCTTTATTTCCTCATTTAGGAACCAGTCTCAAAAGGTCAGTCAGCCATCTCTGAAGGACATGGCTTTTTGATGAAATGTTTCCTAACCCTCAGAGAGCATGTTCCTAGATCCTGGGCAGAATCCCACCCAAGTAGGAGACTTTCCTTCTATTTAGAGCATAAATAGTATCTAAGCTAGGTGAATTTTTGCCCAAACAATAAGCCCAAACCCTTGTCACCCTCTATTGGAATTTAGTGTGATCCAATTCATTAAGAAGAAAACCAACTGGACTGGTCTGAATGAAGATGAATTCCTCCGTCTAACTTGCTGATTAAATTTCAGGATCAAGCCATATTCTCAGCAGGAAGAGCTAAAGACTTCATGCCCACCTCCTTGTTAAAATGTCCACCAATCACGGTTGATTTTTATTTGTCAGGAGCACTTCCTTTTCCAAAAGTATATTAAGACTTTCAGCCTCTTTTTGATTTTGTTTTTAGTTATTGGGAGAAACAACTGACCACTGATTTATTGATTATTTGTTAGCCTAATTAATGCACTGTCTCTTAATTATCCAGAAACTCTGATTATCAGATCTTCCATTCATCACCATGCACATGAGTTGGTTGCCACATAGAACCAATGAGGAAGAACAGGAGTAAAAGGTGTCATCAGGGAAATATATGCTAAGTAGAAAAAGGTGGGACAGTCACTTGGGAATGGCAAATGATGACATATATAAAAAGCCTCACTGGTGTCCTCATTGCCAGGAAAAGTTCCATTATAAGTAAATGTCTTGTGGAGAACTTAGATGATGAGTCTCACATGGCTCACACAGGCTTGGATCAGTAAGGAAGTGAGATGATATATCCAAGGTCTCACAGGTGATTAGCATCAGAGGTGGAATTTGTACCCAGGTTCAAACCTGAATTTTGACTTCAGAGCCAGGCCTCCTTCCACTGTCATAAAGGGGTTCACCCACTTCACAATTTTGTCTAGAGTTTTCCCTGCTATGTCATAGGCATATTAGTCTCCTCCGTGCTTTTCTTTCCCCAGCTGCCTTGGTGGTCACCATGGACCATTAACATGTGTATTCAATCATCCTACACATTCTAAGCAGAGAGGAATGAGTCTTGGAGAATCTGCTGGCAAAAAACCATTGACACTGTTAAAAAAAATTCTCTTCAGTTGAAGTAGATCAAGGTTAGACTAGAGAAGGACATCATTTCTGACCTCCCTCAAAAGCTTTTATATTCATTCTCTTGGTTAAAATAAAAATAAGATAATACATTCTGAGAGGGAAGCATTTAAATAGTCTGTTTCTAAGTTTATTTTAAAGCCCCATCTATTGATATTAGCCTCTCTCTGAACTTTATGGTATGGGTATTGCCTCCTTAGTTAAACCTGAAATGTCTGTTTTGGCTTCACTTGAACCATTCTAGAAAGAGATGTAAAAAGGAAGAAAAAATGTGTGGAATCTGTGATCTGAAGAAGCTCATTTCCCACCCACCTCTGTCCCTTCCTGTCTCTCTAATTCTAAACGTTCATGTATATAGTGAAACAGTGATACAGTGAAAAGAACACTAAAATGAGAGTTAAAGGACCAGGGTTCTAGTCCTATTCCTAGTTCTAATGTATGGTCTCAGAAAAATTATTTCCCCACTATAGGCCTGATTTTTGTTTTACCTAGCTAGGTAGCTAGGTAGGTGAGCACAGGGATAGGAGTCAAGAAGACAAGAAATATGCTAAGTGCTGGGGATAGAAGAAGAGACAAAAGATAGTCCCTACCCTCAAGAAATTTACAATCTAATATGGGGAGACAGCATGCAAACAACTATATACAAAACAAGCTATACAGTGTCTCTACTGGGCCTGTATCCCAAAATAGATCATAAAAAAGGGAAAAGCACTCACATGTGCAAAAATGTTTGTGAATGGATGCCCATGAGTAGGAGAATGGCTGAATAAATTATGGTAAATGAATGTTATGGAATATTATTGTTGTATAAGAAACAATCAGCAGGATGATTTCAGAGAGGCCTGGAGAGACTTACATGAACTGATGTTGAGTGAAATGAGTAGAACCAGAATATTGTACACAGCAACAAGATTATAAGATGATCAATTCTGACAGATGTGACTCTTTTCAACAATGGGTGATTCAGGCCAGTTCCAATAATGGTCTTGTGATGGAGAAAGCCATCTGCACCCAAAGAGAAAACTATGGGAACTGAGTGTGGATCACAACATAGTATTTTCACTTTTTTATTGTTGTTTGCTTGCATTTTATTTTCTTTCTCTTTTTTCCCCCTTTTTTGATTTGATTTTTCTTGTGCAGCATAATTGTAGAAATATATATAGGGGCAGCTAGGTGGTGCAATGGATAGAGCATCAGCCTTGAAGTCAGGAGGACTTGAGTTCAAATCTGACCTCAGACACTTAATACTTCCTAGCTGTGTGATCCTAGGCAAGTCACTTAACCCCAATTGCCTCAGCAAAACACAATAAACAAAAAAAGAAATATATATAGAAGAATTTCACATTTAACATATTTTGGATTATTTGCTGTCTAAGGGGAAGGGTAGGGAAAAAGAAAGAAAAAAATTTTAGAACACAAAGTTTTGCAAGGGTGAATGTTGAAAATGATCTATGCATTTGTTTTGAAAATAAAAAGCTTTAAAAAAAAGAAAAAAGAAAAAAATTTAAAAACCAAGTTGTATATGGAACAAATAGGAAAAATTAAGATGGAGAAGGCACTGGAACAAGAGACCTTGAGGAAGACTTCCTGTAGAAGATGAAATTTTAGGTGGTACTTGATAAAATCAGAAAGGTCAGTAATTGGTATAGAGTGAGAACATTTCAGTCAAGGGAGACAGCCAGAGAAAATGACCAGAATCAAGAGACATATAAGAGGTCAACATTGTTGAATCAAGGAATACATATTGAAGAATAAACTGTAAGAAGACTGAAAGGGGGCTAGGCTATGAAGGGCTTTGAATGCCAAAGAAAGCATTTTGTATTTGCTTCTGGAGACAAAAGGAAACCATTGGAGTTTATTGAGTAGTCAGGTGACATGATCAGTCCTGTATTTTAGTAAAATCACTTTAATGACTGAATGAAGAATGGATAAAGAGTTAGGAAACTCTTGAAGCTAATTGACCCACCAGAAGGCTATTTCAGTAATCCATAACATGTTTTAAAAAAATAAAATAAAATAACTAAAATGATAAAATAAGCTAGATTGAAGAAGCAGCAGTATAATAATAGTGAATAGAATATTATACTCAGATTTAGAAAGGTCTAGGTAGACATTAACTCTGTGGCCCTGGAAAAGCTACTTAATATGCCTGGACTTTAGCTTTTTTCCTCTATAAAATGGGGGGTTGGAGAAGGGATGTAGATTTGATCTCCAAGGTCCCCTTTAGCCTAAAGCTATAATACTATGATGAGATAATCTCTAGGAGCCTCAGGCTCTAAGTATCTAGAAGTTTATTTATTACACAAATAAAAGCTATTACATGATACAATAAAAGCTTAATGATGTAAGACAATAAAGTGATAATAATGAATATTATATAGTACTCTAAGCTTATCAAAACACTTTCCTCTTAACAATTCTCTCAGTACAAATATTATTTCTGTTTAACAGATGACAAAACTGAGACTCAGAGGTTAAATAACTTTCTTAAATCACATAGCCTATATCTATTAGAATGAACTTTGAATTTTCCCTGCTGATTCCACATCCAAGTGTCTTTTATAGTTCCCTCAAAAATATATAAAACAAATTCAATTCAACAAACATCTATTAAGTATGTATTATGTTCAAAGTACTGCACTAAACACTGGGGATATGGAGACATAATCAAATTAAACCTAAATTTTAGGGTACTTACATTTGGTGTAGGTAGAGATAAAAGCTAAGACTCCTAGTAAGTCTAAAATATATCTCCCTAACATATCTTTATATGAAAGAACTTCTCATGTAAGAAGATGATTAAACTATGAAAACAGAGGTCTTAATTGCTATTGATCCTGACAGAGAAATGATATTCAGATGCTGCTCCTCCCATCAGTTAGTATTAGATTTTATTTTTTCCCGCACTTAGCACACAGTGGTCCCTTAATAGATGTTTATGATTAATTGAATGAATTTTTTTTATATTTTAAACTTAATCACCAAAAAATATCCTGATGCAAGCACAAAAAAGAGCATTATATCAGAAACTTAACATCTGTTATATACAGTTTAAAATATATATGTGTGTGTGTATATATATGAATAAACCAGACATGCTACTCAGAAGGTTGAACCTGCTTGATGCCTTAACCTTTGTAGATAGCTGAACTGACTTGGATGTAGCTAAGGGATACGGTGAATGGAGGACAAGATCTGAGATCAGCAAGACCAATCTTCCTGAGTGGCCTCAGACACTAGCTGTATAACCCCATGGCAAGTCACTTTTAACTCTGTTTGTCTCACTTTTCTCATCTGTAAAATGACCTGGAGAAGGAAATAGCAAACCACTTTTGGAGTATCTCTGCCAAGAAAATCCCAAATAGTGTCACAGAGTCTCACACAACTGAAAACAACTGAACAATAGCAAACTGCCCTGAATTGATAGCTTCGTACCTGTTTGTCATGCACCTGATATTTTTAAGGCTTATTATGTTTACTTTCTCAATAAGTATTTTAAATATTAACCTGTCACAGAAAACATAATTTCTTTTTTCACTGAGCAAATTTTGGGGCAAATCACTTAATCCCTGTCTTCCTCAGTTTCCCCAATTCTAATGCTATAATGATAGCACTTATATCCCAGGATTGTTGGAAAGATGAAATGATTTATAAATTTATGAAGAACAAAGCTCAGTGTTCAGCATATAATAGGAGCTTAATAAACACTTGTTCATTTCCCCGTTAGTCTTTTCCCAATATGGGCCTGACTAAACAAATCATGGAGCATGACTATATTGAAATAACATTTTGCTATAAGGAATAACAAAATGAACAACTTCAATGTAAATATTTATTGTTCAGTCATTTCAGCTGTGTCTGATTCTTTGTGACCCCATTTTGGATTTCTTGGCAAAGATACTGGAGTGGTTTGCCTATTCCTTCTCCAGCTTGTTTTACAGAAAAGGAAACTGAGGCAAATAGGATTAAATAACTTGCCAGCTACTAAGTATCTGAGGACATGCTTGAAATCAAGAAAATGAGTCTTCCTGACTCAAGGTCTGAGTGGTCTAGCTGCCTTCAGAAGAAACTAGAAAGACCTATACGAACTGATGCAAATTGAGTAGGAATAGAAGAATAATGTATACAATGATAACAATAATATAGAGAAAAATAATATTGCAAGACTTTGGAATTCTGGCTAATGCAACAATAAAATATGAATACAAAAGAATGAATGTGAAACACCCCATTCACTTCTTGTCAAGCAAGTTATGTACTTAAAATGCAGAAGGAGACATACATTTTAAGATACAATTAATGTGGGAAAATGGTTTGCTAGTGTGTGCAGCTATGTTTTAAAGGTTTTCCTTTTCTTTTTCCAAGAATTTGCTCAGTGGGAGAGAGGTTATAGTTTCAGTGACATATTAATATTTAAAATATTTGTTACCTGAGGAAATACACATAATAAACATTTAAAAGAAAAAAGCATGTGCATGACATACGCATGTGAATCTACTAATAAACAGCCTACAAGCTCTTGGAGAAAGGGAAAAAGAGGAAAGGGATCCATTTTTATATTTGGCAGTTGTATGGTATAGTGGATAGAGCATGGGGTAAGAGTTGGGATGACCTGAATTCTAATCCATTCTCAAATACTAAGTATGGGATCCTGGGCAAGTCACTTTGCCTCAATTTCTTCATCTGTAAAATAGAGATAATAATAGCACATACATGCCAAGATTGTTGTGAGGGAAAAATGAGATAATATTTATAAAGTTCAGAGCCTGACACATAGTAATAGCAACATCTATATAAATATTAGCTATTATTATTATCTCATATACTTTAGCAAAGTAGCAACAAAATTATTATCTATTTCTCTACTTTTTTAAAAATTTTAAAATATTATGATGCTCTTATCCCCCACATTTACTACTACTTATCTTATCCCCACTTCTAAACCTCTATGCTCTGAGTAGATCTTCCTTATAGTAAAGGCTGAAATTTCAAGTCTGTAGTTTATTCAGGTTATTATACTTTAATCATTATTACACCTTTGACTACCCACTTAGAATACTTTTATCCTCTACAGTTAACTTCCCACTCATGCCAAATAAGGTGCTAAAATGAGAAATGCAATGGCTCACAAAAGTGTGAGAATAGTCAGGAAAGCAAATGTGGGAATTAGTGGAGATTTGTGAAAAAATTCTACAAACCATAAAAATAACTTAAGGCTCAGTTGTATCAAGAAGGAAAAACAAGAAATATCAGTCCACCATTTGGTAATAATGGGATTATAACATTCTCAGAAGACAGAAATGTTTGATTTTCATTTTGTTTCCATCTTCTTTGCTACAGAGAATTTGACTTGAGAAGACAAATGCTGTTACTGCTGTTGTTCATCCTTCATTTCGAAGATGACCAGAATGAGTTAAATTTAAGTGAAGCAGAGTTGCAAAAAGTTCTCAGCCTCATATTCTCTTCCAGAGTCCTCCAAGTCCAGATGCAAGGATGACTGGTAATGGCCCAGCATGCAGTGAATGACCTTGACATCTTTGATCACTGATTGTCCCAGTGAGGCAATGCTTCTTCCTTTCTTTCTTCTTTCCTTCTTTCCTTCCTTCCTTTCTTTTTTCCTTCCTTCCTTCCTTCCCTCCTCCCTCCATTCTTCCTTCCTTTCTTCATTCATTTGTTTGTTCATTCCTTTCTTCTTTCATTCCTTCCTTCCCTCCTTTCTTTGTTCTTTCCTTCCTTCCTTCCCTTCTCCCTCCATTCTGTTTTCTTCCTTCCTTCCTTTCTTCCTTCCTTCCTTCCTACATTTAATTTATTTCTTTCTTCCTTTCTTCATTCCTTTCTGCCTTTCTTAATTTCTTTCTTTCTTCCTTCCTTCCTGCTTTTCTTAATTTCTTTCTTCCTTCCTGCCTGCCTTTCTTAATTTCTTTCTTCCTTCCTGCCTGCCTTTCTTTCTTCCTGCCTGCCTGCCTTTCTTTCTTTCTTCCTTCCTGCTTGCCTTTCTTTCTTTCTTTATATTTCTTTCTTTCTTTTTCTTTCTTCCTTCCTTCCTTCCTTCCTGCCTTTCTTTCTTTCTTTTTCTTTTTTCCTTTTTCCTGCCTGCCTTTTTTTCTTTCCCTTTCTTCCTTTCTTCCTTCCTTCCTTTCTTTCTTCCTTCCTTTCTTCCTTCCTGCCTTTCTTAATTTTTCTTTCTTTCTTCCTTTCTTTCTTCCTTCCTTCCTTCATTCCTTCCTTTCTTCCTTCCTTCCTTTCTTCCTTCCTTCCTTCCTTCTTGTCTTTTTTTTCTTTCTTCCTTCCTTCTTGTCTTCCTTTTCCTTTCTTCCTTCCTTTCTTTCTTCCTTCCTTTCTTCCTTCCTGCCTTTCTTAATTTCTTTCTTTCTTTCTTTCTTTTTTCCTTTCTTTCTTTCTTTCTTCCTTTCTTTCTTTCTTTCTTCCTTCATTCCTTCCTTTCTTTCTTCCTTCCTTCATTCCTTCCTTTCTTTCTTCCTTTCTTTCTTCCTTCCTGCCTTTCTTAAATTCTTTCTTTCTTCCTTTCTTTCTTCCTTCCTTCTTGTCTTTCTTTTTTTTTCTTTCTTCCTTCCTTCTTGTCTTCCTTTTTTCTTTCTTTCTTCCTTCCTTCCTTCCTTCCTTTCTTCCTTCCTTCTTGTCTTTCTTTCTTTTTCCTTTCTTTGTTTCCACCTTTCTTTCTTTCTTTCCCTTCCTTCCTTCCTTCTTTCCCTCCTTCCTTTCTTCTTTCCTTCCTTCCTTCCTTCCTATCCTTTCCTCTCTTTTTTCTCCTTCCTTCTTTTACTGCCCAAAGAAGCAACCATACTCTTTCCTAAGGATGCTTTGTCCAAAAGAGATTCTTTGCCTCAGTTGCCTTAATCACTGAATGGGTGTGTCCTCAGTCGAACTGAAATTTGTTGAAGGCCTTAGCTTAAAAAGACCAAATTCTCCCATTTCATCCAGGGTCATCTCCAGTCTTCTGATTTATATCTTGCCAATGGACTCAGTTGGAAAGTGAGGCAAGTGACCTTCCATAGCCCTCCCTCACTTAAATCCACTTCACTTGCCTGTCATGGTATAACCTCCCTGATGTCATGATCCTCTTTGAGAATGAAGGACAAACAACAACAGCAGCAGCAGCAGCAATAACAACATTTTGATTGCTGAAACCTCACAAAATATTTTGGGATTTAGGGGCCAGATTACTTTTTTCCTCTTCCCTAGTTATTTATTCTATCATTTCAAAAAATGGGACAATTAACTCTTTTGTCCCATGTAGTTTCATTTATTATTTCTTGAAATACAGCACTGGAAACCTAGGCTTTGATAAAATGTATTGGGATTCAATTTCTTAATTTAAAAAATTGATTATTAGAAAATACTCTCTAACTCTCTCATACTATTATATTGTTCTGCATTTCTTATTTTATAGGATAACATATTTGCGTATCTGTTATATGCCCCCTGCCAAACTATAATAAACTCAGTGGAAACAGAGATTATGTCAATTATTTTGGCTTCTTTCCAAGAATTTAGGTCAGTGCTTTATACATACTAACCCTTAATAAATGCTTGTTCAGTGAATGAATAATTGTTGAGAGGAGAGTTTTGCCTTACCAACAAAACTATCATATCATTCAAGACAGAAACAAGATCTTCATCTCCTTTTATATAGCCCACGATGCTTACCATCTCTATGTTGGGTAAGAGGGAGGAATAAAGAATTGTCAATAGGTTGAGAACATTTTTTTCTAATAATTCATCAAGACATAGTAAGAAAATTTTACATTTCTCCTAAGGAAAGATCTTTAATGTTTTTTAATTTGTACATGCAGTCAAAAGATTTTTGAAAATGTCTTTACATAAAAAAAAATCTAACACCATAAATCAGAAGGAAGCATAGTAAATGTCTCCCAGTTTTAGCATTAGAATGATTAAAAAGTCACCAATCTGTTCTTATGGGAGTTATTTATTTATTTATTTCCAAGGTTTATTACAAGTCTGGAAGATTACCCTTCTTCAGCTTCTATTTCAATGTGTGGTGGTTATTTCTATATTTGTAAAGAATGTGTCTGCATTTTGCACATTTCCAAGATGATCTGCAGGTGTGAATTCGCTGTACTGGGACTTAAGGCAACTTAGTGTTTTTTGGGGTTTTTTCTAATTCTTATCATTAGAAATGTTGAGGTTCTGAGGATTGATTTACTTTCAGCAGAAGGCTTTAATTTCTAGTAAATGCTTAATTTCTAATGTCACAAAATCCTGATAAAGTGATATTTGTTCATGTACTTTTTGAGTTTATGATTTTGAGTCTTTGGTTCCTTATTATGCAAGAAGAATTTAATAATAATAATAATGCATGTTTCTATAGGGTTTCAACTTTTAATGAGAGCATTTGTTTCAATGTTTTGTGAACTTGGTAATGAAAGTCTCATTATTCTCACTTGAAAAGGGATAAAATGAAAACAAAGACAATATAAAAAACTGAGAAGAATAATGGACTTGCATACAATCACACAGCTGAAAAAATGAGCTAAAAAAGTGACAGTCAATTTTCACTCCTAGCTTTTCTGACTTCAAGTCTAGTGTGTTGTTCTCTACTATACTATTTTTGACCTTGATCTGGACAGTGCTACAAAGAAAATAAGTCTATCTGAAATGAAAAAGCAGCATTTTTTCAACTTTTATAATGGGAGCCCTGATTACTTTTTAAGCATTCCCTAGAAGAGGTCATATCACATAGTAGATAAAGTGCCAGTGATGGGACTAGGAAGATTTGGATTCCAGTCTCACTTCTAATGAATTCCATTTGTGTGACCAAATTTTAAGGCTGTGAATTGCAGAATAGGTGGTGATCTTCATTTACTGAACTTGCCTCACTAGTTCCTTTGCCAATTAAATCAGCAGACTAGGATAAAAAACCCTGTACCAATAATCTAGAACAATGACTGTCTGGGGAACAGCATCTTCAAAATGAGATACCCACACCTCAGGGGAAGTACAAGACTATTCACTGGTGCATGTAAAGAAAATGTTAGAGTGGAAAAATGCAGTTTTGTGTTGTTAAACATGGAGTCAGTAAAACCTAAGGCAAAGCCTGTCTCTTACATTTACTAGTTATGTAACTTTGAGCAAGTCACTTAAAACACTTAATTATGTTTCTGTTATTCAAGGACCTATCCAGGCTCCTAGAAGAGAAATAAATTTAATCAACAAAATTCCATAAGCCAGTAAGGAGTTTTGAAATGTATTATTGAAGAGCATGTAAAATGAGGTCATAGAAATGTATACAAGGTATATGTGTGTCTGTGCATATGTATGTACATCTAATGTATGTGTATATGCATATGTGTATGTATATGCAAAATGAGCTGGAGAAGGAAATGCCCAATCATTCCAGTATCTCTGACAAGAAAAGCCCAAATGGGTCATGAAGAATTGTTTTGCTTGATTATGTTTATTCGTTACAAGAAATTTATCTTTTCTTTTTATTTTTTTAATGTGATAGGAAGATAGTGGAAGGAAAAGAAAATATACTAAAAATAAAAAAAGTGGAAGGTGACACAGATATGGAATACTGTGGTCACTTTCAGATGAAATCACTATTAATTTTACTTAATTGTTTTATCCTGTTACAAGACAACTCTCAAAGAGTGAAAGTAATCTGAAAATATAATGTAAAAAATAGCAATAAAACTTTTTTTTTTAAACAAAAAGAGGTTGTGTGATTGTGTGTAATTAAGTGAGCTATGGGTATTAAAATGTAGGGCAAAAAAAGTTATTTATTAAATTCCCCTGAGAGCAGAGAAGAAAGTAGTAGATGGGGAGGCAATTCTTCCTCTGATTTACAACCTAGTTTAGGTTTAATGGTCAGTCATGTGAGTTAATTCCTAGTAGGCAGTAGCCATTCTGCAACTGGACAGTTGGTAGGCAAATATTCATTCCTTTCTCAGTCTCTGAGTGCTCCTGTCTCCCAATCTCATGGACATCACAGTGGCTATAAAGCCTGGTTTACACTTTTGTAGATAGTAGGATGGCCATGGCTGGATGATTATTCCCTTATTTTCTTATCTGCAGGAAGGATAATAGACTTACAATTATATTTATTACACATCTGACATTTGAAATCCTAGAAATATGATTCCTTTGTGTTTTAGGATAAAAGGCACTTTCCCTAGTTCTAAATTACTTGTCTTCACATCTGTCTCTGCCAGGTAGGATGCTAGAATAAAGTAGATCACCCCAGACTTGAAGGATAACAATTAGTTTTAATCAAGTTTCCCTTCCCACTACATGCTTATTATATAAACAACAATCATAGATAGCAAGCAAAGATTTATCAAAGCAAACAAATACAAAAAATTAGACAAATTAAATTAGACAAGTGAAAGCACAAGGATTAGAAGCTCTATGACCTAGGAAAAGAGAGTAAAAAAGTGTCAGCTTAATCAAGAGGAGAACTATTTCACACAGTTAAATCCACCCAGTCTTTGGATTGCAAGTGCTGGGAACTGAGATATATATTAGGTTCTGGCTTTTCCTTCCATGCCTTCAGTTTCAGAGGGATCCCTGATTCATCTTTCAGAGTTCATAGCTTGCCTCTTCTCCTTCTGCTTCTCTCTCCCCAAATTCTCTATCCAGTCATAACTCATGAATCCTTATCCCATATATTCACCACATATTCACAGTATGGCTATACTGTCTTTTAAGAGATCACACGGGAGGAGTTGCATGAGTCAAATTTCCAAAAAACAAAATAAAGCAAAACAAACAAAAACCCTTTGAAATGGATCAATTCAATGGATGAAATTGAAAAATGTCATGAATTGGTAATTGTCCTTCATTCTCAAAAAGAACCAAAATGATATCACTATGTTAGAATCAAGGTAGTGTGTCCAACTGTGACGACCAGGTCAATATGAGCTTGGAATATTTTGCCACAGGTGGGATACAAAAGTCCCTAAGAATGGTAAGCAAAGTAAATGATTCATGTCTTCCATTTGGATCTACAAGTTTTTGAGAAGTACAGTTATCAACAATGACAATAAGTAAAAACAAGTATAAACTGAAGTTAAACCCCAAACTTGAAGTGCTGTATCAAGAAGTCTTAAGCTAAGATTTGCCTATTAATGAAGCATATTCAGTCACATCACTCTCACTTAAAACATATATTTCAATGGGTCCAAAAATGGTTTTGCAAGATTATAATTATATATTTTCAATAGTGTTCATTTATCTTTGATTCATTTAAATGAATGTTTTACATAAATTTTACTATTTCTGCAACAATAATAGCAATACATGCACAGAGTTGTAAAAATAGACAATTATTTGAAGTACATAACCAAAACATTTACTGATGGAATGTCAAATCTAAAACATTTAGAAATCATTGAAATAAATTAGAAAATCAGGAATAACAAAATCAAGAAAATTTTCAGGTTACAAGATTAAGTTTAGCCATAATAAAACTGACTTTTCATTTTGATTTCCCAGAATTTCCCTTATATTGCATGCTGGCCAATCACCTGTGTTCAGGAATGGGGTTAGAAAAGAAGTTCACTAATCAAATGCACACAATCTGAACAGGGATTCAGGTCAAGGAATTAGGCAGAATGGAATAATTTCAATAACTAACTGAGTAACTAGACTGTTGTTATTTAGGATTAGATTGGGCAAGAAATTTTCTGTTCCCAATGTAAAGATTATCTTCATTGTAAATGGAGCTTTTCTGACTGGAGGGCTAAACCTCCAGAACTGAGTGTGCTACAGGGTTTCCCTGAGGCAATGAAGAAAGGTTTCTCTCCTGAGACTGATTCTCCATTGCAAGATAAGTGTAGAAACTGGAAGCAGAGGAGGATCATTAACTTTCTGACCCAGGAAAGTAGAGATCCATACTGGTCAGACAGATGTTTAACCCACTGAACTAAGTAGCCCTCAAAGACTCCAATTGGGACTCTTTAATGTGCTATATATGTGGTGTATTTCTGTGTGTACTTAGGAAACTCTAAGCTTCTTTTACTTATTCATCTTCCACAAATACTAGCAATTTAAGCATCCTTTTTTCTCCTACTATATTTCCATTTGAGGGCCTTCAAAAGTGTTTCACTATCATTTGCTGTAATTCAACACATGGAAATTTTAAAAGATTTGAATATGAAAGAATGTGAAGTGGAGGGACTGTCTTTTTTTCTGTTTGATAGGACATAAATATCTCTAATTCAAGGTTAGGATAGGTGTCTACACAGATTCAATAAAAATAAAACATTTTCACTTTATGTTGCAATATGGCAGTCAGTCAATTCACTAGCATTTATTAAATGCTTAATAAATGTACCAATACTATGGATACAAAGAAAGACAAAAACAGCCCCTGACCACAAATAGTTTACTTTCTAAGGGGAGAGGGAGAAAACATCAATAAATAAGCAGCTATAAATCACATATAGAGTAAATGAAAGGTAATCTGAGAAGAAAACTGGTGCTTCAATAAAGTTGCCAAAGATTTGAAGTTTGCTGTGGATCAGCATAAACTCAGTTCTCAATCAAAGATCTTGTGTATGTTTTAACAAATCTAGAAAACACATTACTGTCATATGCAAAGTTATCAAGGTCTTCTGGCAGGTGCATCACAATTGCTAGCCAGTATTTTCTGTTAGTCATCACCTTATGTCTTTTTGGTACTTTCCTTCATATTTCTGCTGTATTAACTCTGTCGGACCTCCCAAGTGATCTCAGATGGCTGTGCTGTTCTTTGCTATGATATACTGGTTTTAATTCAATCTCTTTAGGACCCTCTCTGACTCTTTGCTACTCTTTGGTGAAATGCAATAGTAAGCTTCACTTTGGTAAGGGAGAGCAAAAGTTAATTCCCTAGGACTATAAACAACTCACTCAACAAAAGCCAGTAAAATCTCCAGGTTAAGATTATTTTAGTTTGAATACCTTTCTCTTGGTGCTAACTTGAAATCTCTCACATCTGCCACCTATTTGACATAGGGTTAAAAAGGTCTTTCTTCTCTTGTCAAATCTCAGATCATCAACCAATTTGAATTGCCAAAACCTGTTTTAGAAATTCCACCCAACAAAATCCTACAGAAATTATGTGGGGAGAGGGAGGGTGGGCAACTAAATCTCCCCACCCCCCTCAACTTTCAAATAAACTTGGAGAGTAGAAATAAAAATGCTCAGTGAGATTCCTTATTCTTTTCCTTTCACTATCTCTGGTGGAATACTGGCTGCCAGATTAGTTAATTTCCTTTTTTATTTAAAACTATATCCTCTTGAATATAATGCTATTTTACCATCCTCTTTGTGTAATCTCTTCCTTTTGAATAATGAATTCCCTTCCATTGCCATGTTTCATACTGAGCTACTTGTTGCCAAGGTTAGTAATATCTATGAGGTCAAGTAAAAGCTAGATATCACTTGTTAAATCAGGTTGATGTGGGGGGGGGATTTGTATTGGATAAAGGGTTCTTAACTTGTTTTATGTGTGTCATGGGACCATTTGGCAGTCTGATGAAGTATATGGTGTTTTTAAATTTATAAAATGCATAGGATTACCAAAAAAATTATACTGAAATATACTTATCAAAAGTATATTTAAAAGAAAAGTTCACAGACCTCAGGTTAAGAAAATTTAGACTAGATGGTTGCTGAAATACCATCCACCTCTCTAATTTTGATTCTGTGAATTTACTTTGCATTTTCATCTCTATTTCACTGTTTATTAATTACATTCTGCATATTTCACATAGACCCTGGAGATTATGATTTTTATTACTGCCCCTTTTTTGATGTTTATTTCTTGTGAATTACTGGGTCATTTCCCTGTTGTTATTTTTCTAATGTATTGTTTGATAACTACAGGCAAGTTTATGCTTGCTGACTATTATTAGATATGTGCTATCCCTACCCACCATCCCTCTGTTTAAACCCATAGTCCCAAACATTTCCTAAATGTTCCCAAATTGCCCCTTCCCAATTTTTTTTTTCTTAAAGCTTTTTATTTTCAAAATATGTGCATAATTTTCAGCATTCCCTTGCAAAATTTTGTGTTCTAAATTTTTTCCCTCTTTTCCCCCCATTCCCTGTCCTAAATGGCAAGTAATCCAATGTATGTTAAACATGTGCAATTCTTCTATACATATTTCCACAATTATCAATCATGCTGCACGAGAAAAACCAGATCAAAAAGGAAAAAAATGAGAAAGAATGTAAGCATGATAACTCAATTCTCCCATTATTTTGCTTCTAGCTCTTCCATGAGAATACAGGACAAGCTTGTATTCTCTACTTGTACTTCATGCTTCCTTCAGCCATGTTCACAGTCATCAAACAGACATTCTAAGACATACCACAGTTCTCAAGAGATAAGGCCATTGGACACCAGAGAAATTCTGCTCTATTTCCATGGAATGTCATTTTCTCCAATATTTCCATGCTGCCTCATAATGTCATATTGTCCCTCTTCTGATATTAGTCTATAACCATAAATGCCCCACAAAACAGATAAAGCTAAAAGATATTTACTAAGCCAGTTTATGACTAGAATGGTTACTCATTGAACCATATGTAAGCAACATTAATCAAAAGAAGTCATTATTTTCACAGGAAGTGACAAAACAATACCAAAATTCATTTGGTATAAAAATATCAAGGAATATAGTGGGGGAAGTATGAATGAATGATGAATAGTACTTTCAGAATTTCAAATATATGCTAAAGCAGTAATTATGAAGCATTTGGTATAGGTTGAAATAGAGAAGACTAAATTAATGGAAAGAACCTATAGAAGAAAGAATCAAAACATTTTGAACTCAGTTACCCAGTATTTGATGAACCTGAAAACATAAATCACCTAGGAGAGAACTCTATATTAGAGAATAATGATTGGGGAAAATACCAAGTAGTTCTATAAAATGGGTTTTATCCACATCTTATATTAAATATTATTTTTAAACTCAAGATGGATATAAGAAAACAGTTAATTTAGACTGTTTCATTTTTTTAAAAAGAGAGAGAACCAAATCAGGTATTTTTCATAGTTATGACTAGGGAATGAATTTTTAAACAAATAAGGGTTAAAGGAACATACAAAAAAAATGGGCACGTTTGTGGGCAAGTTTGGTTATATAAAACTAACAAGCCTGTACATGAGCAAAATAAATGTAACTAAGAAAAATTAAAGTGGTGGATTGATAGAGGATCTTTGCATCAAATTTTTCTGATTAATGTGTCATATCCAAGACAAAGGCAAGTTATTTTTTTCCTTCTTTGTTATAAAGAATGGCTCTCTGAAAAGGGACAAGGAGGAAGGAATAGATCGGGAAATATAAATGAATTAAAAACAAAAGATAGTTAAAAAAATTTAATGAATCATTGAAATGGCCCATTGACAAATATGTTATTAAATGTATTTTATGTGTAGGGTACCAACTTTGCAAGATGTTCTTCCTTCAGCAGTTAGTCAAAGATGATTTTGCCATGTATCAGTCTTGGTAATCAGACAAATGCAGAGCTCTCACACATAGATATTTGTCTCCCCCATTTTTTTTAAAGCAGCAGCTGGTGGCAGTGTGTTTGGCTGCAACCCAAAGACCAACCACAGCAGGTTCATCAAGAACTTGCCTGGAATGTGTAGAGGAAAGAGAAAGGATAGCACACACATTTGGTAAACTTAAATAGTATTTTCCTTGGAGAACAAAAAAAAATTTCACAGAGAGAGACAGATAGAGACAGAGACAGACAAATAGCAGACAGAGAGACAGAGACAGAGACAAAGAGAGACAGAGAAAGAGACAGAAACAGAGAAAGAGAAACAGAAAGAGACAGAGCGAGACAGACAGAGACATAGAGGAAGAGAGAGAGAGAGAGAGAGAGAGAGAGAGAGAGAGAGAGAGAGAGAAGGGGGAGGAAAAGAGAGAGAAGAAGAAGAAAGGGAGGAAGAAAAAGAAAGAAAGAAAGACACATAACACATTTAGCTAATCTATCTGTCTGTCATGATAAATTCTTTTTTTATTAATACTTTTTATTTGCAAAACATATGTATGGGTAATTCCTCAACATTAACCCTTACATAGCTTTCTGTTACAAATTTTTCCCCCCTACTCCCCACCCCTCCCCTAGAGGGCAGGATATCCACTACATGTTAATTATGTTAAAATACTTAAGAAATAGAATATATGTATACTTATTTTCACACATCATTTTTGTGCAGGAGAAATCGTATCTACAAGAAAGAATAATCTGATAAAGGAAATACAATGCAAGCAAACATCAATAGAGAACATGAAAATGTTATGTTGTGGTCAACATTTCACATCCCTCTCTCTGGGTGTATATGGCTCTCTTTACCAAACAATTGGAACTGGTTTGAAGCATTTCATTGTTGAAGAGAGTCATGTCCCTTAGAACTGATCCTCATATAGTATTGTTGTTGCCGTGTATAATAATCTCCTGGTTCTGTTCATTTCACTCAGCATCAGTTCATGCAAGTCTCTCCAGGCCTCTCTGAAATTGTCTTGCTGGTCATTTCTTACAGAACAATAATATTCCATAATATTCATATACCATAATTTGTTCAGCCACTCTCCAATTGATGGGCATCCATTCAGTTTCCAGTTTCTAGCCACTACAAAAAGAGCTGCCACAAACATTCTTGCACACGTGGGGCCCTTTCCTTGTCATGATGAATTCTTCAGGGAAAAGTTTTGCCAGAAATCTATCCAAGTGACATCACTGAATTACTAGTCACAGATTATTTTAATCATTCCCCTGATGAGTTTTACATGTATTATTCTTTAATCTCTGCCATTCACTGAAAAGTTTATTTAACTTTATTGTTATTTATATAATATTTATATATATTATATATTAATATAATATTTATTGTCACTTGAGGCTTTTATCCATTTCATCTACTTGCTGTTTCATGATTTTTTTTAAATTTAAGAATTATTCCTTTTTTTTTTTTACAGCAGGCTTAAAGTTTGTTTTAATGATTTATCTGTAACAGTGGACTGGTTTCCTATTTGGGCAACCCTGTGGGAGAGTTCTCTGTATCAGGATAAAATTACAGGCCCATTGGATGAGAAACTCACTTCCCAGGTTGACCCTGAGAATTCAGTTTGATACTGTTTCTATTACATTTATAATGAGTATTCAGGAACTAAATTATCTTTACTTTGGTTGAAGTTTGCTAGGCATTTTAATTTGTTGGTTTTTGTTCTTTGTGTCACTTGAGGTATTTATCTGTGCATTCATGAGAGCTGTCTCAGCAGTTTTTCCCCCTAAGTTTGGAGTGAAAAGGGAAAAGGGAAATTTAACAGTAATATTTCAATTAGTTATCATAGATAACACAAAAAGACACTACAGAGAGACAGAGAGACAGACATAGAGACAGAGACAAAGACAAAGAGAGACAGAGAGACACAGAGAGACAGTCTATTGGTTGATATAAATCTTTCCAGGTTTCCCTGAAATTATTTGTCACAATAGTATTCTATTTGTTCAGCAGAGATAGGTACCCTCTTAGATTCCAATTCTAGGTTACCACAAAAGGAACACACACATACACACACACACATACACACACACATTTTGTACAAAAATGTTTATGAAGTACGAGTGAAAAACAATGTGTCCTATGCCTTATCTTCTTTGAATTATTATATCTATAGTATGGACCTTGTACTAACTGGAGAATTCAGTCAAATGAGTATATTACGTGTTCTTTTCATCTTTGGGGGTATGAAACTAGTAGCAAATTCCTAGTAGTTCTCTTCTCCAGGCTGAATATCACCAGTTCCCTCAATCAATAAGCACTTATCTTGGATTTTAGGTACTTTACCATTATATTTGGCCTCCTTGGGATGTTCTCCAACTTAATAATGTATTTCTTAAATTGTGCTGCTGAGAACAAAATGTGGCACACCAGCTGTCTGAGGATAATGGAACATAGTAGAATTAGTCCTTAACATATTTATGAAATGATATCTTGCTCCCAAACTTATTAGCAAGAACAATTCAGCCCAACAACAATGAATACACCAGTTATTTGACAATCAGCTAAATTAAAGTAATATGTTTAAAAATTGTGGAAATGAAAATTGAATTGTTTTATCCTTGATAAGATTTGGGCACAATGACCTGAAGTTTATATTTGCAATATATATATAGGAAAATAAGGTTTCCAAACAAATAGATGATGGATATGTTTATTTGCAAGCAAAAGCCAAGAGATTGCTTTGAAACCATTCTTAATAATATTTTGCAATTGAACAATGAATGTATTTATTATAATTGAATCTTATCATTCATTAAAGCAAGACATTTCCTTTCTTTTTCTGTCAACTGTATAAAAGTAGATATTTGTAAGTAATAAAAATGTTTTTTTTTCTTTTAAAATGGTATATGAGTTGTTTCAGAAATAGAATAGAATCAGATTGACCTTCCCCCAATTAGTGAAATTTTTCTGTATTTAAAAAAATGCCACAGAATGTATTATCTTCTATAATAGACCTGGATGCATACTTACTACAACATCTTGGTATTTTTAATTGAATTAGACATTTAGTACCTATTCACTAGTATAGGTGAAATAATTAAAAGATGAAAAGGGATAAGATCATGATGCTTTTTGCACAGATTTCAAAAAAATATCAAAAAATCTTCAAAAAATCGAAGCTTTAATATGAAATATGATCCTTTTTACTACTCTCTCAAATGCCACAACATGCAGGTAGAAATCTGGAAGTTTAGTAATCAGAACTTTAACAGCATCTTTGTTACTCAGGGCAAGCTTAAAAAATAAAATATACAGACATGTAATGGCTGTGTGACCCTGGGCAAGTCACTTAACCCCACTTGCCTCAGCAAAAAAAAAAAAAAAAAGAAAAAAAGAAAATATAACATTGAGAGGCAAAATACATAAAAATGCCCTTCAAATAAATAAATTTTTAAAATATATTTATTTTCAAAATTAATTTCTGAAACTTTTGAGTCCCAAATTCTTTCCCTTCCTCTCATCACTCTCCTACTCATTGAGAAAACGTCTGATATATCGATTACACATGTGAAATCACTAAAAATATATTTCCATATTAGCCATGTTATAAAAAGAAAAGCAACCAAAATAAAGTTTAAGAAGAATCCTTCAATCTGCACTCGGAGTTCTCATCAGTTCTCTGTGTAGAAGTGGATTTTTTTCAAAAATTTTCATTATTGATCCTTGGGAATTATCTTGGATAATTGTCTTGAATAGAGTACCTAAGTCTTTCACAGTAGATCATCATTACAATATTACTGCTACTGTGTACAATAGTCTCCTGATTCTGCTCACTTTGTTTTGCATCAATTCATATGAATCTTTCCACGTTTTTGTGAAACCATTCTGCTTGCCATTTCTTATAGTACAATAGTATTTCATCACAATCAAATACCACAACTTGTTCAGCAATTCCCCCCGTTTTTGGACATTCCCTCAATTTCCAGTTCTTTGCCACCACAGGAAAAAAAAACTAATATAAATATTTTGTGCATATAGATCCTTTATTATCTTATTTGATCTCTCTGGAAGAGAGATGTAGTGGTGGAGTCAAAATTATGGTATACATAATTTATAGCCCTTTGGGTGACTTTTATTTAGCTGATTGTCAAATAACTGGCATATTCATTGTTGTTATTTGGCTGAATTGTTCTTGCTAATGAGTTTGGGAGCAGAATATCACTTCATAATTTAACTTCATCAACCATTTATTGTGTCCTTACTTTTCCACATCCCCTTTAATATTTCATTTTCCTGGAAAGATATATATGAATTAATGCAAAGTGAAGTGAGCAGAATCAGGAAAACTTTGTGCTCAGTTATGGCAATATTGTTAGGATAACTAACTGTGAAAGACTTAGCTATTCTGATCAATACAATGATCTAAGATGATTCCAAAAGACCCATGATGAAAAATGCTATCCACCTCCAGAAAGAACTGATGAACTCTCAGTGAATATTAAAGCATACTCTTTTATCATTTCTTTATAGTTTTTGTTTTTAATGTTTGTTTTCCTTAGCCATACAACAAATATGGACAATTGTTTAGCATGAAAAAGAAAAAAAAATTCTTTAGCAGTTTGATTGGTATGGTGTTGAATAAGTAAATTGATTAAGTAGAATTCTCATTTTTATTGTAGATGTTCAGACTACTCAGGAGCAATTAATATTTCTCCAATGGTTCAGATCTGACTTTGTAATTATGTTCATACTAGTCACTTGGCAGATAGACCCTCAAGTATTTTGTAATGCCTACAGTTATTTTAAATGGAATTCCTCTCTCTTCTTTTTGGCTTTTGTTGGTAATATATGAAAATGTTTAAAACAACTTTGAGATATCTTGCACTTATCAGATTGGCTAAAATTATAGATATCCTTCAATTGGGAAATAGTTGAACAAATTGTGATATAGAAATGAAATATTATTCTGATATGAGAATGATGAGCTGGTTGAGTTATAAAAATATGGAAAGACTTGGACCTACAAAGGATCATGCTATCCTCCTCCAGAGAAAGAACTGGCAAATAGAAATATGCATAGTTTTATCTTATATAGATATATATGTGTGTGTGTATATCTCTTTAGATAGATAGATAGATAGATAGATAGATAGATAGATAGATAGAAATCGATCTATCTATATGTTTGTATATGCTTATAGATTTATATGCACAGGTATGTATGCATCTGTGTGTGTGTGTTTACATTTAATAGTATCTTTATCAGTGGAATGGAGAGGAAAGGAGGAAAAAAAATCAAAAGTGCACAGCAGGGAACAAAAGAAAAGTTAGAAGGAAAACTAGAAAAGCTAGATAGTTTTGAAAATAAGGTGATATACTTATTATACAGGTTTAAAAAAGCAAACAGTTTGAAATGGGAGGGAAAGAAATGCTGATGATTTATGGATTTATTTTATATCATGCAACTTTGTTAATATTACTTGTTTCAACTAGGTTTTGGTTGATTCTCTAGAGTTCTCTCAATATACCATCATGTCATTCACAGAGAGATAATTTTGTTTTCTCATTTCTTATGTTATTCCTTCTTTTTCTTATTACTATAACTAGCATTTCTAATACAATATCAAATAATAGTGGTGATAAGATATATTCTTTCTTCTCATCTGAACTTAAGAAAGTTTTTACTTTATCACCTTACAAATATTGTTACTCTTGGTTTTAGAAAGATTGTTTTAGATTTTTAAAAACTCCATTTATTTCTGTGCTTTCTCGTGTTTTTAATAGAAATGGGTGTTGTATTTTGTCAAAAGCTTTTTCTGCTTCTACTGATACAATCATATGTTTTTTGTTTTTATGGGGGTGGTCAAGTTCAATTAAGCTCACAGTTTTCCTAATATTAAATTAACTTTGCATTCCTGCTATAAATTCCACCTTGAAACCTCTATTCTTTTTTTTCATTTTGTTAATTCTGGGTTTTGTTTATGGGTGGGTTTTTTAGGATGTTATTTTCTTCAGTATTTTTATGCCTCTTTTGCTATTTTTCAGTTTTCCTTGTGCCCAACTCTTCTTAACCCCATTTTTGGGGTATTCTTGGCAAAGATGATGGAGTATTTTGCTATTTCTTTCTCCAGCTCATTTTATGGATGAGAAATCTGAGGAAAACAGGGTTAAGGGACTTGCCCAGGGTTACATAGCTAGTAAGTTATCTCATGCTGGATTTAAATTCAAGAAGATGAGTCTTCCAGGCTCCATGTTCAACACACTACCTGCCCCATTCCATTTTTTTACCAAGTTATTCATTGTATTTTCATAATTTCCTTGCATCACTCTCATTTCTTTTTCCATTTTTTTCATCCTTCACTCTGTTAAAAATCATTTTGTATCTCTCTAAAAAATCATTATTGGGTTTATATATAGTTCATCATTTTTTAAGCCTCTGCTTGTTGAAATCATTGTCTTCTAAGTTTGGGCCTCAATCTTCCCTGTCATTATAGCAGATTTTTATGCTCAGGTTCTTTCTTTGTTGTTCTCTAATCTATTTCTTTCTTTCTCTTTTTTTTTTTTTTTGCCAAGGCAATTGAGGTTAAGTGACTTGCCCAGGGTCACACATCTAAGGCATGTTAAGTGTCTGAGACCAAATTTGAACTCAGGTCTTCCTGAATTCAGGGCTGGTGCCCTATCCACTGCGCCACTTAGCTGCCCCCTCTAATCTATTTCTTAACTTTGAACTCTATGTTAAAAGTTGAGCTTTGTTCTAGGGGAGAAGATGGGAAGAGAGCATTTTCTCCAGCTTCAGACCTTTTTTACACTACTATTTTCAGAACTTCTTGGCAGTTTTGAAGTTTTCAATGCTTCCAAAATAATATAATCTCAAGGCAGATGTAGTCACTGCTTTCCTGATTTATGCTCTGGTCCTTACTCAGAAAGGGCCACAAACACTGCTGGTGCTCAGGGCTCCTGATCCCCCATGACTGAAATTGATATTCCCCTTGGGGTCCCAGTTTCCTTGGGATCAAATGCAAAACCTGGAAGTCTGATACAGAAGTTGGTGTGGATAATGGAGTTCCCAATTCATGCTCATATAGTCTTATACCCATGGCTAGCATAGAAGCCCATTATAATCTCTTTCAGATCAATTGTCACATCCCTTTACTATCTCTGGCTTGGGAGCTCCTGAATCTGCTGTTGCTATATTGCCTCCAACGCCCCACAGCTGGTGTTTCTGACACATAGACTCCTAGTCAGCCCTCACCTCAGTGTCACAGAGTTCTCCTTCTAGCTCTCTGAAAAAACACCTTCTCTATTTAGAAATTTTAAGTTGATTTTGATATATTTATATCTTACATGTGTACCTTAAGTATCATTGTACTTTAAATTTGAGATCATTCTTCCAATGGATATTATATGTGTGTGTGTATATATATATATATATATAGAGAGAGAGAGAGAGAGAGAGAGAGAGAGAGAAAGAGAGAGAGAGAGAGAGAGAGAGAGAGAGAGAGAGAGAGAGAGAGGATAGTACACACTGGGTTTATCAGAGAAATGTTTTATAGCAACTATTATTACTACACCATAAATTATGTAATAAATGACCTTGCTAAGAGAGAATTGTGTCTACTGATTGACTATTAATGAAAAGCACACTTACAGAGGGAGGAGGTCATTAATTATAGCTTTAAAATGCAGGCCCCCTAGGTTTACTCCTAGAACCTAATATAATTACCCAGATGGCAACTCAACATACAAACTTCCAAGTGGGGGTTGGAGAGTAGTTCAGAAATTATGCTATACAGAACTAAATCACAGATTTGAGGGGAAAATTATAGCAACCTGTTTGTCTCCTCCTTTATTATGAGAATAGAGTATGAAGAATAAGATTTATATTTTACACTGTTATTTATTAATAACTAAATTAAAAAGCTAAAGTAGAGTGAAAATATTTCAGGTGATTCAACTATTATTTGCTGGGCTTACTCTTTCATATCATGACAGTTGCTATCATGACATAATCTTCATTGAGGCAGATACAACTTGGAAACATAAAAATGAGAAGTAGCAGAAATTAGTACTAAAGTAGGTAAGAACATACTCTATTTATGTATCACAAATTTTAAAATATGCATTTCATATTAAAATTTTAGTTTTACCTTCCACTTTTTAAGTCACATAATCAATTGATGAATTGATTCAAATGGTGGATAACTGTATTGGATTACTGGGTCAGTTAGTCAATCTTGCTTGTTTCCTCCCCTCCCCACCAGGTTAAAAATGAAAGCTTATGGCAGTAGTGCTGGGTAATATTTGTAAATGATTATGATGTAAAAACAAAAGAAATTAATAAAACATTTTTAAAATGTTTATAACTATTCTAAAGCCCCCTTAGATCTATTTTTTTTCCTTCTGAATAATGTTTCCAGTACTGTAATCCAAACCGGAATCCCAGAAGGCTTTGGTGATGTTTGTGAGGTTTCATGTATATCCTTGCACTAAGATTTCTAGTTTACATAGTTTATTAACTCATACTCTATTCCTTTGTGTATAAATATCTGAACTCATGATTTGTTTTAATTGCTGGCTTTCCTTTTGTGTATTTCCATTTAAAATTACTTTTTTTTGTATCTACTGATTTTCTTCTTTCTAGGCTTCCTATCCACTGCATTTTCTAACAGCAAAATTATGTAAGTAGGGTTTTTCCTTCCCTAGCTATTTTCTGTTTAAAGCTCTCAATAGATGGATTCTTAAGACTTTAGGCAACATACACACATTATTGGATTTTATTAATTACAATCCTTATTTGGTCAAAATCCTATTAATCCTTAACTGAAGAAGCAGTTGACATAGTGGATAGATAAGGTACCTGGCTGGAATTCAGGAAAACCCGAGTTTAAATTCAGCCTCAAATACTTACTACCTTAGATCCTAAGCAAGGCATTTAAATTCTATCCTCATTTCTTCAATATGGAATAATATCTAAATACCAGGATGGTTGAGAAGACTAAATGAGATAATATTTCCAAAGTTCTAATCATACTGTCTGGTACATAGTAGGAACTTTAAAAATGTAAGTTGCCTACCTGAACTCCCAATGGCAGTGCCAAAATATGAATTGCATTCTCCAAAACTGTCTTCTTAAACCCAGTCATACACTTTCTAAATTGGCCTTCCCCTCGAAAAACTCCAAGATTTAATTGGCAATGGTGATGAAAATATCATCTAAGCCTATAAAACTTTCAGGTTATTTTTTTTCTTTTTGGTTCTTCAAGTATTTATTAAATGCCCGCTAAGAGGCAGGCAAAATGTTCAGTGATGAAAATATAAAGATGAAACAAAAGAATCCCTGCCTTTAAGCAGTTTGCATTGTCATAGCTAGAAAACAACAGGTGCAAAGAAAAACAAATAAATATAAAATATATACAAATTAAGCACAAAATAATATCATCAAAGTAGTGGAATAGGAACAACACTAACAAATAGAGGAAATAATAAAGGCATCAATTAGAAAGTAATACATAACCTCCATGTCACCATGACATTTTGCCCTGAAACTTCCTTTCAGGTCTGGAGGCTTCTCATTCTAGGATATGAATTGGTCCCTGTGATTTTCTTACCCTAGAAAATTCCTCCAACATGCTGGCCACTTTTTCCCATTTTTTGTGAATTCCTCCTGAGGTCTCTATGTTTGAGGAAGGGCTTAAGCTAGTCAATTTTCATTTCTCTAATGACTGCTTTAAATTTTCCTGACTTTGATACCATGATCCCATTGGCACCTTTCTCCCCCATCCCTGATTTTCCACTCTCTCTTGTATATTATCTTCTCTCATTATAATGCAAACTCCATAAGGAAAGAAACTTTCATTTTTCTTGCTTATATTTGTCTTCTCAGTGATTAACACAGTACCTAACATATAGTAAGCATTGAATAAATACATGTTGCTTTGCATAAGGAATAATCAGTGCAAAGGTACAAGGGCAGAGGAGGAAATGTTGTAAGTGGTGGCTTAGGGCATTTAAACAAGCCTGGCTGCAATGTAGTGTGTAATGAGACTAATATAAAAGAAAGGAGGCATTAAAAAATTAATTAGGGTCAAAATGCAAAAGGCTTTAAATTCCAAAACAGAATTTTGGTTTTGTCCTAAGACTAATGGGGAGTAACCGAAGTTTCTTGAGCAGAGACACGACATGGTCGGACCTGCCTTTTACCAATATCATTTTGGTAGTAGTATACAGGATGGATTAAAGATAGAGGTGAAATTTGGAAGAAGGGAGATAAAATAGGAAGTTATTGTAATACTTCATTTGAGGGATCATAAGGACCTAAATATGCATAGTAGTAATATGATTGGGGAAAAGGAGATAAACACAAAAAATTCTGTAAAGGGAAAATTGCCAAGATTTGGTGGCTCAGGAGATTTGAAAAATTAGTGAAATTTCTCAAAAAGATATGAGAATGACTCCAAAGGAGAAAGACTGGATGTGTGGAAGGCTAGTGTATACCCCTTGATAGAAAGATAAAAATAAGGAATAAATATAAATTTCAGAGGAGAATATAATATTCCATTTTGGACATGTTGAATTTGTAATGACTATTGGATTTCTAGACAGAGATGTCTAGCGTTCAGTTGGTGATGTGAGACTACAACTCGAGAGAGTTGAAAACTGAATAGATATACATTTGAGTCATTTGTATAAACATAAAAACTGAGCCTATAGAAGTTCATAAGATCACTGAAAGTATACAGAGAGAAGAGAGGGGGCCCAGAAATCAGCTCTGGGCCATAGTCACACAAAAGGAGTACAAGGAAGACAAAAAAAAATGATCAGGAAGGTAGGATGAGAACCAAGAGAAATTAAGTATCACAAAAAGTTAAGAAGGAAAGAATGTCCAGGAAGGTTTAATCATTACTAGTAATGTTTTCTAAGTCTTTTCCCCCCTAGAGGTATCATTTATCCTCATACAAATCACTGAAATAGCAGTATTTGTCAGGATAATTGAGAAATTATCTATAAATTGTTTTGCATTCCTTGAATAAAGATTATTTCACTTTCTTTAAATAGTTAGCTTAGCTCTCTAACTCAGAAGTTTCACAACTAAAATGTGTTTTTATCTTTGTAACTAACTTGTGATTGATTTTTTTTAAGCACAAACAGTAGCAGATTAGGGAATTAATTAAGGAAAGCCTAAAATGAGTCCTCATCCACTTACAATAGCCTGTTAAGAAGATGAAGGCCACAGAAGAAGGTTATTTCTCCTTGGGGTATAAAGAGTATAACAAAGAAGGTGATTAACAGAGCTAAGGGGTTTTCACTGAGGAGGGACTATGAGGTAACCTAACTTCTAAAGAGTATTTGAAAAAAAAATCAATTGAAGCAAACTCTTCTCACTGGCAAATAAATACTTTATTAAATGAGAAAAATGAAGAAAGAAAAAATAAACTAGAAAAATGAGATTCAGTAATATAGCCCAAGTGATTTGAAGTTGCTAATTCAGAACCATTTGTTCACTACATATATATTTATATATGTATGTATGTATATATGTATTGGAAGTTGAATTTTATTCATTTGTTTATGCTATTTTCACCATGAAATTTTCCTCTGATGTTTTATTATAGCACAAAGTTGAACCTGGGCTCTCAGAGTTTATATCAATGGAGCACAAACTATGCCAGTTTGTTCTTTCTAATGTGTGGTGAAAGCTTTGACTGTAGGCTGGCCAAAGACTAAATCTTCTTTTGGAAGTCTAGCCTTGCAATGCACAAGGAGGATCATCATCAGCAATGATGTATTTTTAACTATGACAACCCCTTAAAAAAAGAAAATATATGTGTACCCTTGGCCCAGGGAGCCCACAAAGATAAGTGGGTTTACTCAAACTTAGGTTTACTCCCGACAGTTTTTTATTTTAGAGATACAAGTGTGTTTCCCCCCACCCCACCCCTACCCCTCACCTCCAATTTTGACTTGCCCTTACCTTGAAGAAAGCTTTAATTCAAAACTTAGGTATCCTTATGTCTGAGAACTCCCTGAATGTAAATAATGGGATCTCCTCCTACAAAGATACTCAATGCTCATTTGTGGATCTAGACCATAGAAACTATGTAAGGAAAAAATACAGGAAATGTAAAATAGTCCAATAGACCAATAGATTAATTATAATTATCCTGGAACCTAAAGCCTATAGAACAGCTGGACAGATAGTTTTCATTCATTTTTAACCTTCACTGTCTCAGCAATTCAGAGCAATTGTCAACATTGGCTAAATCCAGACCTCTTGGCAGCCATGGCATGGCTTCCTTTAGTCCATCAGCAAAAGGGCTGAGTCTTTTCTCTTCCAAGTAGTTGTTACTAAAGAAATCACCTCATATTGGACAGCTGGTGCCTGACTCAATATCAGCCCATGAGAGCTATCAAAGCTAAAAATATTCATTTATCAGGATCATTATTTATTGACTCCGGGACTTAGTCCAGTAGCTGGTATAGTAGGTGCTTAATAAGTACCTATACTAAAAAAAGGAAATAAAAGCCAGAAGAAGGTTGCTAGAAATTCAAAGTTCAATCTCAGCCTTTCTTAGGTAAGTACATATCTCCCAAGACTATATATATGCTTCTACTGTAAAACATCATTGTCCTTGGGATAATTCTTCATCAAAGAAAGGAAGAAAAAGCAGAGGGAAAAAAATTCCAAAAAAGAAAGAAGGGTCTGAAGAATAGTGAATATTCACTCATAGGTTACTCTGACAAGAACACATCCTCATTGATTTTGATTTTCAGTCACCAATTTATCTGGAAGCTGATGAGAATCACCATCCTCACCTACTAAGAGCACAAGAAAAGAATCCACTCTGTCCTCTCTAGCAAGAGGCTGTAGCATGTATCCAGTTTAATGAGAGGTTTTACTTTTCTGAAAAGGTGACCACCTATAATCACACAGAGTTGGTTGGGAGATTAATTTAATTAACCAAAGTTCTACTGCTCACCCATTAGATTTCCCCCCCCCCAGGTAAATATTTATTATAACAGCAAATGCAGACGAGGTGCTTTTAACTTGTAATTTTGCTGTTGATCATGAAGAGCATTTGCTTTGATAGAACAAAACTCTTTTTTAAAAGGACTAGTCAACTGGTTGTCTTTATAATCTACACAACAAAATCATTCACATATTATTAAAAGTTATATTGCCAGAGATAATTTCATTCAAAGACCTTCTGGATAATTAACATCCAAAGAGGAGGTATTAGATATAGATGTATGTATGTGTATATATGTGTATGTGCATGCATATCTGTGAATGTATATGCATATATGCGCTTATTAAATAGGTTTCACTGTGACAGAAGAGCTAGAGCATTGAGTCCTTATGAATGGACATTGACATCTTCCAGATACTTCTGTACGCAAATGACATCTGGATTGTTGCATAAATTCCTAGAACACTGGAGGACCTCCTAGATGAGATATCTAATCACTCAAAAGATTTGGGCCTAACTAATCATGCAAGGGGGAAAGTGCATGTGGAATGCCTATAGCCTAAATTATGACATGGAGTTGGAGGAACAGTCTACAGAACTTGTCCATGCAGTTATGTTTGCATCTGTAAAGGAGAGTACAAATCACACTATGTTGGGTCTAGAAATGACTAAATCTCCTTCTGGAAATTACAAAGCTCCTTTAATGACACTAAACTTCTCCCAGAAATAAAGGTAAAATTTGAAAATACCACCATAGTTCTTATATGGTTGTAAGAGATACAACAGCCTTCAGAGAATTGAAAAATGATTATCACACTGAGGCCCATCAGAAGTTGTGGAGTAAATATGAGGAAGCTGAAACATACAATAAATAAAAAACTTCAAAGAACAGAATAAAAAATGGTATCAAAGAAGTATATTATTGTATAAGAAAAGATGCTCATATGTGGTGAGATGGAAAAAAACCTAGTGGACAGCCTGTTTGCTCCAATGATATTCTTTCAAAGTCTGAGGAAAGCAAGGGAAGATGTTGGATGGAGTTGGTATAGAGAACTTATGGAAGAACATGGATATATGGCATGGGTCATGTATGAAAAAATCAACTGTGATGAATTCAGTTGGAGATAATAGCAAAATAGATGAATTCATATGTCAATTTAAATGTTGAGGTATAATTCCATTTAAAATACCTGAAAATCTTTTCAAGTACCATCTATTGTAAATTGGATATTTTTTTAAAATTTTGAATATAACATCCAACACATTTCTTTATTTTTGCCACTATTTGCTATTTACCAGTTATATAATAATCCAACTTTTCTTCATGATACTTCTCTGAACTCAGGTTCTGAAAACTAATACTTAAAATTCTTCCAATGTCTTTTCTATCTTATTCATTATTAAATGTGTTATAGACAACAAATACATAGCACAAACTTGTAAACCACACATAGTGTACATATTTGTATATGTATTTTACATACACATACAAATATATAAATATTCAACTAAATATTAAGCAAAAATAATACAATTAAAGAGTGAGGGTTTGGAGGGGGCAAAATTTGAACTTAAGTCATTTGCAACACTAAAAATATCTAAAACTTTTTGGTCATTTTCTTGTCTTTGTCTAATAATTCTCACTCATTTGTTGCCTGTCCTTACATAATTATAATTAATGTATACTCTCTTCTTCTGATTCTTTTTGCTTTGAATTCTTTAATAAAGGTATTTCCAGTTTTTTTTAATATTTATCACACTTATTAGTTTTGATATATAGTTACATAAGTATAGTAGTAATTATAATAGTAACACGTACTTATATACTTTAAGATTTGCAAAATGCTTCACAAATATTATTTCTTTTTATTCTCATATGCAACCTTGTGAGCTAGATGTGAATATTATCTTTATTTTACAGATGAGGATACTGAAATAGAGACAAAGGTTAAATGACTTGCCCAGAGTTACACAAACTGGAAGGATCTGAGGCTGAATTTGAACTGTCTTATTTATTCCAAATACAGCATTCTATCCACTGCATCATCTTTGTTGAACATTTAGTTTGCTTCTACTTTTGTTTTTGTTTTCAACAGATAACTTTTTGTTGTTTTTGATAATAATTTCAGTAAGACTATTGGACCAAATGGCATGATTATTTTTTTTATAACTTTTACTGTGTACTGCCAAATTGTTCTATAAAGAAACTCCATCTGTTTGAAATTCTACCAACATTTACTGATTGTACCTGTTTATCCAGAACTCAACAGGCAGTGAGTTTCATTGTTTCTCTTGAATTTTGACAATTTACTAGTTATGAGGTGGAAAAACAAAATTGTTTTTTATTTTGTGTTTCTTGGAATGTTAATGAAATTTATCATTTTTCTGGTGATTAATATGATCTTTTGAAGATTACTTAGAGTAGATTGGCATGCATAAGAAATAATTGAACCAATAACTTAGGACTTGCTAAACTTAAATCAACAATGTGGGGGGAAAAACTCCATATTTTTTTCAAAGTACTGCTTGGGAAACTGAAAAGCAATTTGATTGAAAGTAGACGTGGCACATTTTGTACCAAGTATTACCACAAGCCCAAAATGGAGGGAGAAAAATCCTTTCCCCAAATTTACTGGACTCTCTAAGATGGTCATAAGAAAAAGTGAGGTGTGGGAGAGCTTACTGACTTAGTGCAGAGACAATGGATTTTTTTAAGATAATTTTTTTCTCAATTATGCAGCATTTATTTTCTCTCTCTCACTTTTTTCCACCCAGTGGAAATGGCAAAGAAATAAAGGAGAAAGGAAGAAAAATGAAAACAAGAAAGAAAAAATTCTCGTATTACATAAGCATAGTCAATCAAAACAAATGCTTATATTGGCTATATAAAAAATAGGGTATTTATTCTGTATATTAGTCAATCATCTCTCAGTCATGAGGTGGGCAGTATTCTTCATTCTCTTTTTTTTTGTAACATGAGCAATTCTTTAGTTGATCAGAGTTGTTATTTCAGAACTGTTCATTTTTACAAAGTTGATAATGTATTTAGTACACACATACATGCACATACATACACACATTCATTTAGTTTTGCTCATTTCATTCTGAAACAGTTCATATAAATCTTCCCAGACCTTTGTAACTGTATGAATACAATAGCATTCCATTATATTCATATGTCATAATATATTCAACAATTCCCCCAATTCACAATTAGTTTTCAATTCTTTGCTATCACAAAACAGCTGCTATAAATATTTTTATATTTTACATTTTATAATATTTTCTAAATAAATTTAAGACTTTTTTCTCTTTCTTTGAAATATAGATCCACTAATGGCATTACTGGATCAAAAGTTATGCATTTTAATAGCTTAAAGTTTAGCAACTTTTTTGATTATAATTCCAAATTGCTTCTCAGAATAGTCAGAACGATTCACAGCTCCTACAACAGGGCAATAATGTTTTTATTTTACCAAAGCCTCTGCAACATTTTTCTGTTTAGGGGTGTCAGCTTTGCTAATCCAATAGGTTATATTTGTGAAGTGCTTGGTATAGTGCCTAGCATGTAGGAAGTGCTCAAAAAATGTTTGTTTCCTTACCCTACCACCATTAGTTTGAAATAAAATCTCTTGGTGGCTTTAATTTGCATTTCTTCATTAGTTATCTATGCATATGTCTATTAGTTATGCAGTTCTTTATTAGCAATTTGTTGTTTTTTATATGGTCATACATAGATTGGTTTTCTTCCCTTGTGAATTGCTTGTTCATATCCTCAGGCAATTTATCAACTGGGGAATGATTCTTGTTCTTATAAATTTGAATACTTCTTTAATATCTTGGAAATGATATCATCAGAGAAATTTGCTGATAAGAGAGAAAAGTAGCTCCCCTCTCCCCAGTTAACCATTTCTCTTCTAAATCTATCTATATTTGATTTGTAGAAAACCTTTTTAATTATATGTAATCAAAGTTGCCCTTTTTATCATTAGTGATTCTTCTCTGTCACATTTAGTGATGAACTCTTCCCCTACCCATAGACCTGAAAGGTAATTTCTTCTTTGTTACTTAATTTGGTTTATGACCTTTTATATCTGGATCACATGTCCATTTAGTAAAGATTATCTTGGAATAAAGTGTGGGATGTGGCCTAAAGTTAATTTCTGCCACATTGCTACTAGCTTGCTCTTTTGATTCAGGGTACCAGGGACTTGGCTTATCATTCAGCCAGATAATGACTCTGTCAGCTGCATTCAACCAGTGGCCAATGCCCTCTAGTTCTATTAATTGATTAAGAAATTTCTTCACCTTTTTTGGTTGTTTTGTATTGATATCTCCTTTATAGTCACTTGTCAAATAGTTTAGAAAAATTTGTAAACAACTCTTTTATAAGGGAAAAAAAATTTTGGACCTGTGGGAAGACATGCATACTAATGCACTACTAATAGAACTGATTTGGATTAACTATTCTAGAAAGTATTTTAGAATTATGCTTTTTAAAAAAGTGATTAAAACGCCTATAGCATTTGATCCAAAGTTCTCACTAATAGGTCCAAATACTGAGGTACAAAAAGGCCCCATAGTCACCAAAAAAATTCATAATAGCACTTTTTATGACATCATATAATTAGAAACAAAGTAAATGCCTATCAATTGCAGAATGGCCAAACACATTATAGTAGTTCCATGTAACAGAATATTATTGTCCAAGAACACAGACAAGCACGAAGAATCCAAAGCATTTGGGAACGTTTATATTAACCAATGGGGCAACTAGGTGGCACAGTAGATAGAGTGCCAGACATGGAGTCAAGAAGATTCTTCTTTGTGAATTCAAATCCTAGTTTAGAAAAGTCACTATATTCTCAATCTCATCTGTAAAATGAGCTGGAGAAGAAAATGATAAATCTTGTAAAGAAAGTCCCAAATGGGATTATGAAAATGAGGTCATAACTGAAAAACAACTCAAACAAAAATTGTAAACATTAATCAGTATATTAAAGGAAACAGTTATAGTTATATAAATATGGTTATATATATAACCATATATATATATAGTTATATATTAAAGGAAAATGTTATACACAGTGACTACAACTATATAAATAAAAAAAAAGTTTACCAAATTTGGTCTCAGAAATGGGTTGCAAAAATGCACCTTTATCCATTCTTTGAAGAAATAATCTTCTTGGAAGAGGTGACAAAGCCTGCTTGTGGGTTCTTGTTCATACTATAAGATAGAGTTAGCTTTACTAATGTGTTTTTTCTCTTTCTTTTAAAATGTTTACTTTAAAAGGATGGGTTGTTGTTTAGGGAGTTGGGGACAATATATTTGAAAATGAATGTGAGGCAACAACAAAATACATCAGTACTTTCTTTTCAAAAAGAAAGAACAAAAATTGAGGTTTTTTTTAGGTTTTTTTTTTCTTCCCTCATAATTCCTTATGTGGCACAATAAAGTATGATGGGAAATGATTATAATATTTTTAAAAAAGTGGAAACTTTTTTTAAAAGGCTATTTCATCCTCTTTAACCATTTATCCATTGAGCACTGAGTTACATTTGTAGATTTTTAACAGCTTTATTAGTTTAAATATCATTTTTTTAATTTTATATTTTTGCAACCTGTTATTTATCTATTATATTTATCATACCTTATTATCATCTTATTATATAATGATTCAGTATTATTATGCTATTATTGCAAAATTTCCCAAACAATTATTTATTCTTTTAATTATTTTTGTTATATATGCATTATTTTAATGTAATCAAGCACATCTGTCTTGTGTCCCTAATGAGTCTCTCTTTTCATTGAATTAAAAAAAGTAATCAACCCTCTACAAATGAGACAAGTAAATATTTCCATTTTCTTCCATATTTTTATACATTCTTTTTTTAGGGGAATTCTATCATCCAGCTGGAATTCCCTGAGGTATATAGTGTAAGATATGGATTCCAACAAATTGCTAACGGTTTTTTCCTAGTACACTTATTAAATAATGAATCTTTCCTATAATTTTTATTTGCTATCAGTCTTTTCAAAAACTAATCTTCTGAATGTATCTATAAATTTATAAATATGAATTTACAAATATTTATAAAATGTTTGTAGGTCTGTGAGTAAAAGACCTTTACCTTAACTTTTTTCATCTTGCCCTTGGTATCCTTTCTAAAATATGATCACTGGCTATCTATAACATGGGAACACTTTGGAAAATTTCTCTTGCACCCTAATTGACATTGTTTTGACCTTCATTTCTTTGATATAACCTTCCTCCTCACCCTCATCCCTCTTTCTCTCTCACTCTTACTCTCTGTTTCAATTAACTCCATGCCTCCAGAGTCAAATATAATGTTCTTTTGCAACCTGGCCTTTTCAACCTTTCGTGTGTGTGTGTGTGTGTGTGTGTGTGTGTGTGTGTGTGTGTGTTATTTGTTTGTTTTACAATATGCTTCCCTTTACATACTATATAATTTAGCAACTGATCTACTTGAATTTCATAGAAACAATACTCTATCCCTTTCCCAATGTCTTTGTATCCCCCATACTCTTAGTTAAACTGGTCAAAGATCCTCCTTGTAGTGATACAGAGTGGTTGCTGCGTACTTTAACTGTCTAGCATTTAATAAACCCTTAATAAATATTTATTGACTGACTGCCTATTGTGCCCTGATGTGACTATGGTAAAGAGTTACCATAAGAACTGTCCTTAGACTTGACTTCAGCTGGGTAGAATGCAAAGTTTGCTATATCTTGTCACAAGATTTGAATTCAAACTTTACCTCTTCTACACTACCTTGGACAAAGAGCTTACCTAGACTCTAGTTCTTCATTTCTCCAGTGAGAAGTTTAATTAAATGGCCTCTGTCCTGTGGTCTTTTATATGAGTAGGGCAACACTGCTGCAACTACCCAAAAAAGCCAATAATGAACTGAGTGAAAAGCATATTGAATACAGAATCAAAGCCAAGTCAAGTATTTATTAAGCACCTACTATTTTGTCAGAAACTGTGTTTAAACACAGGATGTGTCCTAAGTAAGCTATGTGATATTTAGAAATGATTTTTCCTTCTTTTAATTCCTTTCTTTAAAAAAAAAAATCTTTCTCCTTTTTCTGCCTTTTCTTCTTCCTTTCCTCATCTTCTATTTCATTTTTTCTTTTTTTCTCTCTTCTTTTTGCCATCTAAGGTATAATGTCTGTCAATGCTTTAGAAACCCCTTTTTAGACACTAAGACAATTACCAATTTCGAGTGTAAAACTGCAGTGTTCAAACAATTAGGTATATGAAAAGCTATGGCGAATAAAAAAAACTTAGGTGAAAATTTTAACCTATGAATAAATAGAAGTCATTTTAGTGGAGGAAAATCAATAAAAGAAAAAAGAAAATGCTTTGTTGCAAAAAGAAACTGCTCTTGTGACCCTTAATTTCAGGATATTTGCAGAGCATATGCATGCATATAAAGCAAAGGCATTAATCTCTTCTTTGTGCCAGGGAAAAATGAATCAGGAAAGGCCAGTAAATACAAAGTCCAATGGTGAGAAATCTAACGAATCAACCATGAAATTGTGTTAATTTGATAATTAAACTGTCTTAGTTCAAATGCAGAGTCTGGATACTTAACAAAATGGTGACAAAATAATTGGGAAGGAAAGCATATGATACTCACATTAGTAGCTCAAATGGATCAAGTGTGGAGCTCCAGGAAAGCAAATGCTTTCTGAACAGCACAGTGCAATTATGCAGAGGCCTCATATTATTTCATCAGTCAAAGTGGATATGGAGAGAAAGACAAGTAGTCTTTCTAGTGCAGTTCAGATGTGAAAGGAACAATCAGAAACAGGGGAGGAACAGAAGATGAAAGAGAAGAAAGGAAGGGAAGTGGACAACTAACAAATGAAGAAAGATGGTCATGAAATCCTGCCTTTTGCCTCTCCCCATCCCCCCTTGCAATTTTCTTTTTCTTTTTATTCCCTCTTCAGAATCCTTATTCTTTCAAATTTCCTTTCCCTTTGAACTTTTCTCTTGTCCTTTTCTGCTCTTCATCATCACTCTACCTGTCCTTGTCTTTTTGAAGCATTTTAGTAATCACAGAGAAAAAAATATTAAAACAAGAAAACTCTTGAGAAGAATAAATATGAATGTCTTCATTTTTCACACTGGATTCAAGAGGTAGAATTGAAAGAAAGGATAATGATGCATCTTTCTTTTTTTATAGCTAGAAGGAGATGGCAACCTTAGGAGAAAAAAAGCAAACTGGGAGATAGAAACAGAGGGTATTTATAATAAAAGGGAATTCATTACAATACCTATTGTTCTGAAATGAGTGTGTGAGCTGATATTTGTACAGTTTCAACAAGGTAATTGAGTTCTTTCTGCTCTCTTCTCTCTCCCTTGAGTATTTTAATTTTTTTTTCTTTTTATGACTATAATGGTAAGAGGAGGTAGTAGTCTAGTTTTTTTGAATGATTTTTATAATGCAGTCTAAAATATGGTTAGCACTGAAACAACATCAGTTCATACCACAGCCTTATCCTAGGCACAAAGCATTCTGGGAGCTCATCTTAAACCGTTTTGTTGTTGTGATTGTTGCTGTTGTTGTTTTACTGAGACGATATAATTTAGCAGGCATGTATCTTGATTTTTTTTCTGTCAAAAACCAAAGCATTTTATAAAACCAATCCCTTAGTTTCATTATTCACCTTATTTTTGTAATTATGTGATGTATCAGAGTACAGTTGTGTATGGTGGAGCGAAGTAAAGTTGAGAAATTGCTTATTCTTGTTTTCTCTATAGATGAACATACTAAGGTTACAGAAATTAATTATTTTTTAAAAATTTAAGTTTTAAAGTCTTAATGAAACCATAGAAAACTATGCCACCATCTTTACTTTACAGATGAGAAAACTAATATCTAAAGAGTAGACTTGAAATTAATTGCCCAAGATCACAAAGGTAGTTCATTATTTAGTTATTAATAGCAAATCCAGGCTTAGAACTCTGGTCTCCTGATTCCTCTTTGTTTTTTCCATTATAACACACATGAACAAGTCATTAATGAACTCTCTAAGAAAAAAATCTCCAGATCCAGATGGATTCACAAATGAATTCCACCAAACATTTAAATAACAATTAATGCTAATACTATGTAAACTATTTGCAAAAATATATGAAAAGAAGTGCTACCAAAGTTCTTCTATGACACAAATATGACATTGATACCTAAACCAGGAAGGGACAAAACAGAGAAAGAAAAATCTCCTTAATGAATATTGATGCACAAATATTAAACAAAATATTAGCAAAGAGATTACAGCAGTTTATCAGCAGGATAATACACTATGATCAAATAGGATTTATACCAGGAATGCAGGGCTGGTTCAATATTAGGAAAACTATTATCACAATTGACTATATCAATAAAAAAAACAGAAATCATATGATAATCTCAATAGATACAGAAAAAACTTTTGACAAAATATAGCATCTATTCCTATTAAAAACACTAGAAAGCATAGGGATAAAGGGAACTTTCCTTAAAATAATCTATATAAATTCTATAGCAAGCATTATTTGTAATGGAGAGAAGCTGGATGCATTTCTAATAAGATCAGGGGTGAAGCAAGGATGCCCATTATCACCACTATTATTCAATATTGTACTAGACATATTAGCTTTAGTGATGAGAAAAAAAGAAATTAAAGGAATTATAATAGGTCATGAGGAAATAAAACAACAATCTTTGCAGATGATATAACAATATACTTACGGAATCCTAGAAAATCATCTAAAAACCTATTGTAAACAATTCATAGCTTTAATAAAGTTATGGGATATAAAATTAAACCCTCACAAATCAACAGCATTTCTATATATTACTGACAAAACCCATCAGCAAGAGATAGAAAGAGAAATTCCATTTAAAATTACTGCAGACAAAATAAAATATTTGAGGATCTACCATGATAACACACAGCCTTCAATTCAGCATATCAGTGAGTGAGCCATGACCAAAAAATTGTTGAATCAAAACATAGTCATAAAGTTCCTAGGATCTTAGGCTCTATGTCATGCTTTTTCTCCTCCCTAGAAGAGTTCTACAGCTTTAGTTGACATACTAAGCCTCTGAGCAAATGTCTAGTTGTTTTAAGAGATATTAGTAACCTACTGGCCATTGAAATCAAACACTGTAATTATATATTACTGTTATATTGCAACACAGAGATGTAAAACTATCTGTATTACTCATTAGGAATTTCTGTAATATACTCTGGGAATAGAAACTTGATCTATAATTTCATTCGTTAAAGTGAATTTCCAGGTTAGAAAACTTTCTCTGCTAATGTAGGTCAGCATATTGTCTGCAACTTAGACTATTAGAGGGTTTTCGAGTACATTAAGCTGTGAATTTGTGATTTGCCCAGAATCACACCACCAGTATATTTATTTCACAGTTAGGACATGAACTTTATCTTTCTGGCTTCCAGGTCAGCTCTTTTTTCTTTGAATCATATTGCAACTATCTCTTGTTCTCTTGTATCACACTGAACTGATTTTACAATGTGGCTTTCCATATTTTAGTTTTATATCAGATAAACTTTGTTAGTCACAAAGTTTCAGTTAAATGGATAGATAGATTGTAAGTTTTCCTTGGAGAGATAAAAAAGAAGTCAGAATTTTTTCCTTCTTCACCAAAATGAAAACTTAAAAAATCTCATGGAACATCTGGTCATCTCATTCAAACAGTCTAAGGATAAACAAAAGCAAACAATTTCCATTTATTTACCACTATCTTTTATGCAGAATGAAAACATATAGAAATTATTTAAATATTTGATATGATCTCCAAATTAAATCTAGATCTACTAATAGGCACAGTTGAAAATGATGTTGGAAATATAATTCAGAATCAAGAAAGGAAAGAGATCAGTAGCTTGCAGATTCAGAAACCTCATATCCATATGTCAAAAATATTTTCTTCATGAGAAGATTCAAAAGTGCTATATGAGACAAGTACCAAATGACCTAAAAATGAAATTTACTATAATTCCAGTGGTCAAAAATGGACTGCTAATTGTTGTAGTAGTCCTTTCATAATCAATAATACATGTGCAATTAGGTCAACTCTTTTAGAACTAATTCAAAATGAAAACCAAATTTAAAGGCTAAAGAAGAGATGATATTATAAATAATTAAAGGAATTCTACTTGCACTTTTTAAACAAAACATCAACTGCAAAAAAAATAGTCAAAAGTCAGGATCTTGAAATTATCTTTATTTTTTATAAAAGTTTAAGTAAAAGTTATTACAATAAAATAAAGAGACAGAAAAATCTAGTAAACATTTGATCTCCTTGCTAAGAGGAGAGGCATATGAATGAAAAGCAAAGAGGGTTGAAAGTACAATCTTATTTGCACAGTATAGAGGAGGATAATAAAAGATTGTAAGCAGTTTTAGCTTAAAACAGAAGTGGGACAGAAAACCATAGTTAAAGATTTATAGGGAGTTTATAAGTCTTTTAAATAAAATTTTATTGATATGAGGGGGGCAGTTCTTACCACCAGTTTCATCTATTATCACTCCTCTTTCCCCTCTCATATAGTCATCCCATATAATAAATAGTATTTTTAAAGAAAAAAGAGAAAGAAGAGGGAAAAGGTACAGCAGAATCTATCATTAAATTAAAATATGTAGTTTTCTTCACCTATGTACCTGCCACCTTAACAAAGGAGCAGCATCAGAATGTGGTTTCTTCTCCTTTCTTTGAGGCCAGGTGTTAATGACCATAGAGTAGACCTCCTCATTTTATATAGGAGGATTCTATGGCCCAGAAAGTATGTAAATAGTAAATAGAAGAGCTGATAATTTAATTTAGACCATCAAAAATACCACTGACATGAGAACCAGGTAACAGAATCATCTTGAGAGCATTGTAGATAAAATTTGGAATAACAACATCAAATAATGAAATGGAAATGATTGGCTGACATTTCTAAAGTGCCATATGTTCTCTTCAGTGGCAAAAGAAGAAGTACTACATTTAGACCCAATGTGCCATGTTAAAAAGTGTCACTAGTGTTTAATATAAAGTTAGGAAGAATAATTGGTTCTGACCGAATACAAAAAGAAGAAATCTTTAATACAGGCAATACAGAAAGATATTTGGATACTTGGAAATAAATTTCTAAGATATAGATAGGTTCCAAAAAAGTGGGAAGGATTCCAAGACAGAATATTTTTTACCATAAATAGAATAACATTTTAAGGTTTAGAAAAACTTTTATATAGGCGATATAATTTCTGTCCTGACAACAACCCAATGAGGTAGTTGTTGTGTTATTATTATGACCATTTTAGAGGAAACTGAAATTTAGAGATATTAAATGATTTGTACAGTCATGTAATTTTCTGAGGGAGGAACTCAAATCCTCCTAATACTCCTAATAGAGTAATTTTGTACTCTATTGTGATATTATGTTCCTTTCAGAAGATTTTTTTTATTTTTATTTTTTTGCTTTTTGCTGAGGCAATTGAAGTTAAGTGACTTGCCCAGGGTCACACAGCTAGGGAATGTTAAGTGTCTGAGATCAAATTTGAACTCAGGTCCTCCTGACTTCAGGGCTGGTGCTCTATCTACTGCGCCACCTAGCTGCCCGGCTTTCAGAAGATTTTAAAAATGACAGTGTAGACAGACAGGTATGATTATGTCACTGTTATATTTGTATCCCCAGAACCTAACTTAATGTCTGCCATTATAGTAGATGCTTAATAAATGATTCAGAATTAATCAATTGATTAACCAGAATTAGCAAAGAGAAGGACATTAGATTGTAATGAATTTGGAAATTCTGCATCATTTTCAAGAGTTTTAAGTTGCTCACTACCTCCAAAGTTCACTTTTTTTTTTTAACATCACATTCTTCCTATGATACTATGTGGGTAAAATTGTATGACCATAGAAGGATAAAAATAGAAGATGATCCCAGAAGCAAATGAGAAATCTATGGTAAATTACAGTAAGCTGCAGACTACCACCAATGATCTCTTGCATGGGAGAAGTAGCATATAGCACAACATCAAGGACATGGATTGCCAAAAGAAAATTAAATTAAACCACCATACACTATGAATGAATGATAATCAATGGACCATAAGATCACTGTCCTAGGCTTCTCTTGCCATATTTAAAAGAATCAGAGGAAGATCAATTCATTAAATGAAGCTTCTATGGACAATTTATGGAAAGATATGAGCAAGCATTACAAAAAGAAAGCAAGGAACTCTTAAAATCTTTTCTATTGAGGGAAATGTTTAAATCAATGAGATCACATTACTGACATTGTAAAATAAGTCCAATCGGATGGGAATAGATCCAAACTAATTTACAAATCAAATCTGTTCCTCAGTAATTTGACTTGTAGGGAAAAGAGAACAAAGGTATTACTAACAGAATATTTTGAGTGAAAAAAATTAATTAGGAGTGTGAATGTACTAACTGATTTTGAATGAGTAATCAAAAGACTAATTATGTCAAAAATAGAATGGTATGTTTAAACAGATGTCCACAGCCAGTCTTGATGAAAGAGGTATTATATCTTAGTTATTTAGATTCAAAAGTATTACTTATTAAACTAAATGACATTTCAATTTAATTAGACCAAAAAAAATAAAAGACCCTACTATGTGTAGTGGTATACAGAGGTTACTACTAAGAACACAAAAAGAAAAAAATAGTACAGTCATTGCCCCAAAGGAGTTTACTTTCTTGTCAAAGGGTAGAGGTAGAAGGAGAGACATGAAATATGCCCCCCAAAATGACTATTGCATTAGATACTAATACTGAATGAGTGGAAATGGAATTTTTAGCTATTCTTGACTTGCAATTCATTAGTCATTCAGTGTTAGGACCTCCCCTTAAATTTATTTGAAAATTTCATAATTTTGTTCTCCAAGCTTTTAAAAAACTTTCCTACTGCCTTTTCCTTGCTACCTACACCTAAGTTCAAACAGTTGATGAATATAGATAATTTTTGTTGCCTCTGTGTCAGTTTCAGATTTATCAAATGAAAAAAAAAGGGGGAAAAATGTGGGGTTCCCCTCCCCATAGCTGTTACAGAGGAATCAGGCCGTTTATGGTTATGTCCTGAAGAAATATCCAAAGTGGCAGTTTCTCCTTTGAAAAAGTCCTGCCTACAATCTGCACAGATTATATGCAACCTTGAAACACTCAGGAGTTCCGTTCCACACAGCTGGTTCCAACTAGCACCTATTTGGCAGAAACTTACGCTCAGGATTTCTGGTTTTGAATTCAAACCAATATTTCATAGCAATTGTATTGTCAGAATTCAGGTCAGGGAGATGGCAGATGTTAATTTAAACCAAAACAGCAAAAACAAACTTCTTTTCACCATTTGTATCTTAGGATAATGTTGCTCTACTTCCGAACACCACATAAGCTTCAATGAGGCAAGAAATAGGTGCTAACATATTTTAGTGGCAACCAATGGATACTGAAATAGGTAAAATACTTGCTAATTCAATAATATGCATTCATTGTAATTACTTTTGGACTTAATAGTAAAAGTGACAGTATTTGCCTGTTGTAAAATGCAAGTTATTAATCATTTTATCAAAAAGTGCCAGTTAAGAAGCAAATCCATCATCATATTTTGAAAATATTTTCTTTACATCAAATAGCATTCATTTCATCAGACTAAGAAATTAGTTATGAAAAAAAATCATCATCAACCAAGTTCTTATTGTATTCCATGCTTCCAGGGAGTTCTTTTTTTTTCAGTTGGGGCTAAATTTATGAGCAGTACAAGAAAAAAAAATTTCTAAACCTAAACCCCTGCCTGGGAACAAAAGGGTCAGCCACTATTTGTAATTCAGGACTTTTATCTACAAATCAGCAATAACAGCTAATATATGTATAGTATTTTAAGCCTTACAATATGCTTTACATAAATTATCTCATTTGATCTTCCCAACAATGCTGTGCTGTTGCAATTCAGTCATGTCAGACTTATGATGACTCTTTGTGACACCATATAGAATTTTCTTGGCAAAGATACTGGAATGGTTTTTCGTTTCATTCTCTAATTCATTTTACAGATGAGGAAACTGAGACAAATAGGGTTAAGTGACTTGCCCAGGTTCACACAGCTAGGAAGTATCTGAGGCCAAATTTGAATTTCAGAAGATACCTTCCTGACTCTAGGCCTGACACTGTACCACCTAGCAGCAATGCATAATGCTGTGAGGTAGGTAAAATTATTAATCCTAATTAATTTTGTAGATGGAGAAACTGAGGTGGAGTTGGTTTAAAATGGTTAAGTGTCTGACTCAGGATTTAAACTCAGATGAATATGATTATAGTCATTGATAATAGCACACATTATTCTATTCATATTTTCCCTGGACTACCAACTGCTTGAATAGTTTCAAGAAGCAAATATTTATCTGTGAACTACACTGCCTTGAATACCTTCCCAGCAGGGATCCCTATCTATCAGGAAACTGACACCATAACCCTCATTCTTCCCTTCTTAATAGACTAAATAATTTGGAATTAACACTTTAGAATAGTACATTCTCCAAAGTCTTTTGTATATTGAAATAGTGATTAAAAAAAAAAAAGGCAGGAACAACTGTAAATAATGTTCTCATGCATTTACCATAATCGCTAACCTATTGTTTACCAAGTGTTTGAAGTTTATCAAGAGAAATGATTTGTCTGATCAATATTCTGTTTCTATGAAACCAGCAAACTCATGCGCAACACCTGGGTTCTTTTATAGCTTGCTTGGAGATGGAACACTGCCCACATAAGTTGACCATTACTACCTAACAATCTGTGCGTCTATTATCTGAAAGTCATATCTGGTTTGCCTTTTGGTTCTGGTTATTGTTCCTGACCTTTTCCTTGCCCTGAAAAAGATTGTAAGAATGTGAGCTATCTACCTGAGGATATTGAAACAGTGTTGACTTTAGATTAGATGCTAGGAAGATCTTGTACCAAGGAGGCACATCAGACTTCAATATCCTGAATGAACAAAATTTTCTCTTAAACATGCCACATGTTTTGTATTCCTTATGCTATGCAAAATTCTGCGTGCCAAGAAAGACTAGTGACCTGTAGCTTCTGGCCAGTGTACTCCAAATGGCAAACACACACAAACACACACACACACACACACACACACAGTACAGAAACAAAGAAATTTAAAAGGAAAAGAAAAAATATGAAGTTTCACAAAAATCACTGTGTTGAGGTTTATCTAAAACTTGTAAATTCACAGAATGTCAAAAGCCATAAGAACTGTTATTTTGTGTTTTCATCTTTACACATCATCCTATTCCCAGGTTTGGCAAAGAACAATTAGAGATTGCAACCCATTCAAGTTGTCACTATATGTTAACAATTCCTCCCCCTTCCAGAAGGTTAGAGATTATTTGCATTCTACATCAGACTTATTAGTAAATCTACTGCTGTTTCTCAGAAGCTGAAGATGTGGGTAGAAGAATTCCAGGCCATTACATGGCATTTCTCCAGTGTTCTAACTTCAGGTGCCACCTGCTGCCATGTTTCAGATGAAGATGTCAGGGCTTAAGTGAGCTGTAGTTTTGATAGGACAGAATTGATCATAATGACAAAAAAAAAAGTGTCTGGCTCACTTAATTTGATTTTGTCAATCTATGTAATTTTCCAAGGATCAGGAAATCCTTGAAAATCATCCTTTGATGCTTGAGACATAATAATTCAAGCATTAACCTAGGAATGTTATTTTGAAATAACTTCCATCATATGGAATATTATTTCTAATTCAGCGACTTTATGGATATTTCTAGACAAGCAAAAAACACTTTGGGAGCTCTAGTGAAGGCAACATTTTGGTGACCTTTGATTTTTGTCTAAAACATACAAACTGGTTAAAGAAATAAAAGGGTTCATTTCAGTCAAACAATTTATTATTTTAAAAAGTTAATATTTTTGAAGAGTGGTTTAATGGAATTCAAACAAGTGGTTTTCAAAATTCTTTGAGGTACATTGATATATTAGTCAATAAGCAAGTATCTACTAAGTAGCTACTATGTGCCAGGCATATGACAAATGTTTTGAATTAAAGTACAAATAATTAATCAATCTCTACTCACAATGAACTTAGATCTAATATATCATATATTTGTAGAAAATATGATTTCAAAAGCTCTTGTGAAAATATTTTTATTTCTTCTCAAAAGCATCCTTTTGTCTTATTTCTCTTTCTCCTTCTGACTTTGTATGTTTCTCACAATGAAATTATTAAGTATACTTTATATTTTAAAAAAAATCTATTTCCAAAGCATTGGAATGATAGAGCACATATTTTGCCAAAGTTGATGCATCAAGGATTTTGTATTGAACAAACTTTTATATTGTACTCTTAAATTAAATAACTTGGATGTTCATATTTGTTTGAACTATATGTGTCTTCTTTCTGGACTTTTGTAGTAAAATATTTAAATTTACAATTTACTGTAGGAATCAGTGGAGCAATAGATTTGCTTCTGGATGTAGTATTTCTTATGTTAAAATACAAAATATGTCTTCCCTGAGGTTTATTTATATTAACATTCACTAAAACGGATGTTCTAACTACAATGGAATTTCTTATGCAAGCTAGAGCTCAGAGTTTATTCATACTCAAGATCTAAGCTTGGGGAAAATGAATTGCAGAATCAGGGTGAGGTTAGAAAAAGAATTGCATAGACTCCCTGTGATTTAACATGATCTCATTAGAAATTGCTGATTAATGCAGACTGTTATTTCTAAGATGTTTTACACTAGCAAATAAGTGATTCTATGATATTCTGTGATTCAGAGTTTGAGATGATATGATAAATATCAGAGAATATTTATAATATTTATATTTATCAATATTTATAATATGGGAAATATATGATATTATAATCCCTTTAGCTTGAAGACCCCAAATGGCTAAATTAATTTAGATAAATGAGCAGCCAATATCCAGTTGATCCTTAGAACTCAGAAAATCAGTTAATTAATTTCTATTTTTATGACTGATTATACATTTTGTTCTGTTGTTCTATGTAAATCTCTATACATAGTCACTAATTTCAAAGCTCTGTAGTAGGCACCTCGGGAATACCCAATTTAGATAAAAGATGGTCTGTGTACTCAATCAATTATCCCACATTTTTCAGCGTCTACTGTGTCAGCCACTTGTCTAGACCCTATGACATCAAGAATACAAAAAAGCAAATAGTTTTTTTATAATGAGATTATATTCTAATCAGGAAGATACACATGTATATCTTCCTGATTGATAGATGTGGTACCTACATATACACATGTATTCATGCATATATTTACATAAAATATATACATGGAAATATATAAAACACAAATAAAAAGGAACTTAACACTATATACATGGTATACATATGCACATCCATACACATTTGGGTATGTTATTATGTCTTGGTATACATGCTGTTAAAAGAGTAGATTAGAAGGAAAAGTACTAACAAATGGGGAAAAATTGGGAAAGACTATGAAGAAGACTGACTGAGCTTCACAGAGTTTATAATATAAAAAGAAGAAAAAGCATATGCACCATTAATGTATGCTATTTTGAATTAGAATAATAAAACTAACTCACATTTATATATAATTCTTTTTAATAGTATTAATGGTATTTTCCCCAATTATGCATCAAGACAATTTTTAAAACTCATTTTTACAAGATTTTGAACTCCAAATTTTTCACCCTCTTTCTATCTCATCCCCTCTTCTGAGAACAGTAGGCAATTTAACATAGGTTATACATATGCTTTCATGTAAAACATATTTCCATATTTATCACAGTTGTGAAAAAAGAACCAGATCAAAAGAAAAAAAAAAGAATAGTGAAAGTGTGCTTTAATCTGTATTCAGAGATCATCAATTCTTTATCTGAATGTGGATAGCATTTTCTTTCAAGAGTCCTTTGTAATTGTCTTATATTATTCTATTACTAAAAAGAGTTAAGTCATTCATAATTGATCATCACACATTTTTGCTAATACTGTGTACAATGTATTTCTGGTTCTACTCATTTCACTTTGTATCACTTCATACAAGTATTTCCCTATTTCTTCTTGCACAGTAATATTTCATTGTAATAGCTTACTCAGTCATTCCCCAACTAATGAGCATCCCCTCGATTTCCAATATTTTGCCGTCATGAAAAAGGCTGCAATAAATATTTTTGCTCATACAAGTCTTTTTCCCTTTTTTATGATCTCTTTGGGATACAGACCTAGTAGTGGTCTTGTTAGACCAAAAGAGTATGCACAGTTGGTTGCACTTTGGGCATAGTTTCAAATTGTTCTCCATAATAGTTGGATCAATTCACAACTTCACCAACAGTACATTAGTGTCTCGCTTTTCCCACATCCTCCAACATTTTTGCTTTTTTTTTTAAAGCAAATCTGATAGGTGTGAAGTAGTTATATTAATTTGCATTTTTCTAATCAAAAGTGATATTCATATCTCTATGGATGGCTTTGATTTCTTTATGTGAAAACTGCCTGTTTGTGTCCTTTGACCATTTATCAATTGGGGAATGATCTGTTCTTATAAATTTGACTCAGTTCTCTATATATTTGAGAAATGAGACTTTTATCAGAGGTACTTGCTATAAAGATTATTTTCCAACTTACTCTTCCCTTCTAATCTTGGTCATATTGGTTTTCTTTGTGCAAAAGCTTTTTAATTTAATATGATCAAAATTACTGATTTTACACTTCATAATATTTTCTATCTCATATTTGGTCATGAACTTGTAATTTATTTAACTTCTCCTTTAAAAACTGGATGCTAGAATCAGTAGATCATTATACACAGCAACAAGAAGACTATATGATGATCAATGGACATGGCTCTCTTCAACAATGAGATGATTCAAACCAGTTCCAGTTGTTCAATGATGAAAAGAGCCATCTACACCCAGAAAGAGGACTGTGGGAACTAAGTGTGAACCACAACATAGTATTTACACTCTTTCTGTTGTTGTTTGCTTGCATTTTGTTTTCTTTCTCAGGTTTTGTTTTCTTTCTTCCTTCTTGATCTGCTTTATTTTTCTTGAACAGCAAGATCATTGTATAAATATGTATACATATATTGGATTTAACATATATTAGACTAACTGCCATCTAGGGGAGGGGGTGGGGGAAAGGAGGGGAAAATTTGGAACAGAAGATTTTGCAAGGGTCAGTGTTGAAAAATTATGCATGCATATGTTTTGTGAATAAAAAGCTTTATAATTTAAAAAAAATTAAAAAATGAATTGAATTCTATACTATGTGCTATATATATATATATATATATCATTGATGCTAAACAAATATGTGTTTATATATATGTTTAGTATTGATGCTATTTCATTGTCTATGGTCTAGTTTCTTAAACTGCAGTTCAGGTAGGGATCATGAAATTGAGATTCATTATCAGTAAATGTTTGATTTGTATATCTATACCCAGGGACATGGAAAATTTTCTCAGGAGAAAATGGGTTCCTGGTCTATGATATCTTTTGGTAAAATATGGTTTTCTTCCTTATCTCTTTTAATTAGGTCTATTTTGACTTTTACTTTGTCTGGAATCAAAATTCCTACTCCTGCTTTTTTTTTTTTACTTCAGTTGAAACATAATCGATTCTGCTCCAGTTCCTTAACTTTATTCTATGTGTATTTCTCTGCTTCAAATGTGTTTCTTGTAAACAGCATATTATAGGGTTCTGAATTTTGATCTATTCTGCTTTTCACTTCCATTTTATGGGGTAGTTCATCCCATTCACACTTACAATTATGATTACTGACTTTTTTTCTCCATTATATTTTTCCTCATGTTTGTTCGTTCTCCTTTCACCTTTACCCTCTTCAGCAATGTTTTTCTTCCGCCCATCATCTCCTCTAATCTGCCCTTCTTTCTAGCAATCCCCACTCTCCATACCTTTGTTTAATCTCCTCCTCTCCTACTTCCCTAATGGGTAAAATAAATTTCTATATTTAACTGATTATGTATGTTATTCCTTCTTTGAGCTAATGCTGATGAGAATAAGGTTCAAGTTATGCCCATCACCACCCTCTCATATTTCCTTCCACTATATTTTTTGTACCTCTTCATGTGAAATAATTTAAACCATTCCACTTCTCCCTTCCTTCTTCATCCAACATTCTCCTCTTTCTCAACTCTTAATTATTTTTTGTCATTACCTCATATTCACCCATGCCTATACTTTCTATGTTTATTCCTTCTATCTGTACTATTAGTGGCATAGTATTTTTTAAGAATTACAAGTCCGTACATCTTCCCATGTATATATATATATATGTAAGTAGTTCAACTACTTTTAATCCCTTATGTTTTCTTTTTCTTTTTTTTTAACTTTTTTAGGCTTCTCTTGGATCTTGATATTAGAGATTATTTTATTGTTGCTGCTCAGTTCTGGTCTTCTTATGAAAGTTTGAAATCATTCTATTTCATTGAATTAACATTTTTCCCTTGAAGTATTATGCTTACTTTCACCAAATAGGTGAGTTTTGATTGTAGTCCTAGCTTATTTGTCTTCTGGAATATCATATTCCATGACCTACAATCCTTTAATATTGAAGCTACTAGGTCATTGTGTAATCCTGATTCTCAGAAATTGTTTCTTTCTGGCCATTTGCAGTATTTTTTTCCTTGATCTGATAGTTCTGAAATTTGGCTAATATTCCTTGAAGTTTTTATTTTGGTATCTCTTTCTCTTGGAATTCTTTCAATAACTATTTTGCCCTCTGCTCCCAGGATATCAGGGCAGTTTTCCTAGAAAATTTCTTGAAAGACATTCAGATCCTCTTTATGATTATGGCTTTCAAATAGTCCAATCATTCTGACACTGTCTCTCCTGGATCAATTTTCTAGGTCAGTTGTTTTTCCAAAAATGTATTTTACATTTCCTTTTATTTTTTTTTCCAGCCTTCATTGACTTCCAGTTTCATAGACTATTGATATATCATTGAGTCATTAGCTTCAATTTGCCCAATCCTAACTTTTAAGTAATTGTTTTCCTCAGTTTTTGTATTTCCTTTTCCATTTTAGAAAGTAAAAATTTTAAGCATCATTTAGGTTTTTTACTCCCTTTACAATTTTGTAAAGCAAAATTTTTAAGTAATTCTTTTCTTCATTGGATTTTTGTGCCTCCTTTTCCATTTGACTAATTCTACATTTTTTAGCAGCTGTTTTCTTTTTTTAGGCTATAGACTCTTTTTTCATAATTTTGTTCTGTCATTCTCATTTCTTTTCCCAATTTTTCTTCTACATCTCCAATATAATTAAGTTTCGGGATTTTTTTGAGGTTTTCTATGACTTCTTCCTGGACTTGAGACCACTTCCTGTTTTACTTTAGTATTTTGCCCATAGGTGTTTTGAGATTGTTGTTTTCTCCCGAGTTTGCCTGTCACCAAAATAACTTTCTAAGATCAAGTTCTTTTTTTTTGGGGGGGGGAGACACTCATTTTTTTTAAACTTCTTTCTTTCCTTTAAATTTGATCTCTGCTCCCTGGGTAGAAAGGGCATTATCTCAGCCTTTTTGTCTCAATGGCTGTAAACTCTGGCTGTTGACTTGGTGCTATATTGATGTTGCCTTGAAGCCTAGAGGGTACTCTTCTGTCTGGTGCTGCACTGAAGGGGTGAGGTGGGGGGATAGCTGGCAAATATTGGAAACTGTTGGGTGTTTTTGTGTTTCTCCAGGGCTACCCTGTAGTACATGCATTTCTGACCTTGGAGGATGTCTATTTGCCCAGAGCTATGCTGAAGCACCTGGTAGTTCTTGGAGCTGGAATCTGTCTATTCCCTTGGTGATTGTGTGGCCCCTGGGGGACGCTGGTGTTGACTGCTGCCTGTCTCCCTGCACTGAGTCTCAGGATCTCCCTTTTATTTGCTGAGGTAGGACTTGGTGCTGGCTTACTGAGATACTTCCTATCCTGGACTGGGCTCCCCCTTTACGCAAGTGAGATAGATCTTTCTTGCTGATTTTCCAAATTTATTAGAGTAAATGATTGTTTAACTCCATCTTCTTGCTGGTTCTGATGTTCCAGGATTTATTTAGGGGCACTATTTTATAGTTGTTTAGAGGTAAATATGGGAGAGTTGTGGAAATTTACCATTTGTTCTACCGTCTTTGCTTCTTAAAAAGTTATTCTGAGAGCTCTAGCATTTAATAATACACAATAAGTTCTTGGGAAAATTATAAAAGAGTAATATGGGAATTCAGAGGTTATCTACTCCAACTTACATCTGAAAAGGAATGTCCCCTACAATGTCCCCAGTGATTGATCATGTAGCCTCTCAGAGAACTCCAGTTGATAGAAATCCAATTTTCCTAAGACAATACATTTCATTTTGATATAACTCTGATTATTAGGGAAATTTCCTTTATGTCAAGTCAAAATCTGTCTCTCTAGAAATTCTACCTTTTGATTGCAGCTCTGCTTTCTGGAGCCAAGTAGACTAAGTCTCATTGCTCTTCCATAAAGTCTATCAACATGAAACAACAACATTTATACTATGCTTATGGTGTAAGTGTTTTCAGTCACTCTGGGCTATTTTCAAAGTATTATTACTTACATTTCCCATTCACTCTCATTTCAGTTGACTCTGAGAGCTTGAAGAATTTGCTCATGGTCACAAAATGAAGAAATTCCAGAACTGAGGTGCAAACCAATCTCCTGCCTTCTATGGGGCTATGCTGTGTTTTAGCACTTGAAGACAGTTATCCTTCTCAGGACAAAATATCCTCTCCCTTTACCTTCAGGTGAACTTTGAATGTTCTCTAACAATGGAATTTTCAGAGGAGAGATCATGGAAAAGAAAAAAAAATTGTCACCTAGAATGCAGTATGAACAGAAATATAGTGAAAAAGTGAAGGACATTTGGGAGACAGAGAAAGGCAAGTGGGTCATTTTGGCTAAAAGGCAAGTGGGTCATTTTGG
>JAJPUD010000097.1:551642-578556 GCA_023553655.1 Myrmecobius fasciatus | reverse complement strand
AAAGGCAAGTGGGTCATTTTGGCTAAAAGGCAAGTGGGTCATTTTGGCTAAAGTATATATATATATATGGAGATAAGCATCACAAAATAAGGGCAGGTGGGTGATGTGATGGATAAAGTACTAGTCCTGGAGTCAGGAAGTCTTACCTTCCTCAGTTCAAATCTGGCTTCAGTGACCAATAATTCACATTTATTAGCTGTGTGATTCTGGGTAAGTCCTTTCATTCTGTTTGCCTCAATTTTCTCTTCTTCAAATTAGCTGAAGAAGGAAATAGCAAACTATTCTATGATCTTTGTGAAGAAAATCCCAAATGGGATCATGAAGAATCAGACACAACTAAAATGAATAAACAACAAGCACATAAAATAAAATAAGATTATGTGACTTATGACTGATGAAAACCTTGAAACCAAACCAAGTTTTCTTATTTTAAACTTATTCAATAGGTAATAGGGAGTCACTCATTTTTTTTTTTTTTTGGAACCAAGGAATAATAGCTTCAGATCTACCCACAAGGAATCTGCTGACTTCAAACTTATCTTTCCAGAAATGATACAAAGAATGAGTTGTCAGATAAAAGAAAATAGATATGGGAAGACCTACTAGGAGGCTATTGCAATTTTTTGGGGAGGTGGTAAGGCGAACTGATATTATGGTGGGGGAAATGGGAATAGATAGAAGGAAACAGATTTGAACATTACTGCAAAATTAGAATCAACAGGACTTAATAATCAGTTGGTTAAAAGAGATGAGGGAGACATTGAACTCAAAGAAAACATCAAAGTTTTGAAAACAGAGCATAGAGAAAAAGGGAGTATCACTAACAACCAAGTGTTGTGGGGAATAAAGAAGGATAAGATGTGGCTATTGATTTTTATTAGCTCCACCATGGGTTCTTTTAGCCCTAAGAAACTGAAGCTTTTTCAAGGAATCTTAATGTGTTAGAGAAGAATAACTATTTATTCTTGTTATTCTGAAGTGGCACAAGAGAACAATCATTAAATGATAGTTACTTTCAGAAGACCAAAGTTTCTCCACTCCAATAGTTTTTTTTTCCTTATTTAACTTACTTAGTAGGTTCTGAGTCACCTTTCTAGGGTTGTAGAGCAGTCTCCCTTTTTTCCAGGTGGGGAAGTGGAGGGAATAGCATAAAGCATGTGTGCTTTATCTCCTGCACATAGAGGGATGGAAGGATTTCATAGTAAATGCTACCTGGATTTAGTTCTAAAACTCTTCTATTTAACAATATTTTTCCAAGAATTGCCACAAAATCATTTCCATAAAAAATGCATATAGTATATGCATTTAAAGCTATTAAAATTATTTTGAATGCTATGGAGTTTTTTTTCTTTCTTTCTTCCTTCCCTCCCTCCCTCCTCTTCTCTCTTCCTTCCTTCCTTCCTTCCTTCCTTCCTTTCTTTATTTTTTCCTTTCTTTCTTTTTTTCATTCTTTCTTTTTTTTTCCACAAAGTCTTTGGAAAATAAGGTATTAATACTATCACCAGAGTTAGGGTCAATATCTTTTAAAAATACTTTTAGTTCTTTTTTTAACTGAAAATGTAAAGTAAGAAGATCATGCAAGTTCGATTACCTAGAACATAGTATATTCTCCAACTGTCCTCCAACTCTCACCTATGGCTCCAAAAAGCTCTCACATTTTCAGTGATAATACCTGGCAAAATCTTCTTGGCTGAAATAGGTTGAGGGTAACCAACAGGTCAATTAAGGGGATGTCTCCTTCAAGGAGGTGAAAACTTTCCCTGGCAGAAAGGACCAAAAAGACAGCTGAAGCATGTACTGTGGAGTACTTAGAGTTTGGTCAGACTTTGAAGATGTCATGGTTATCCACTTAATCCTGGTCCATAGTCAGTCATCTTGACTTTTGTCCTGCCACTGGACTTTGACAACTAAAGAAGTGAGAGGGAGGCTGATGGCTTTGTGCAATCCTGCTTCACTGAAATCAAATTCAAACACAAATCAAGTTATTAATCTTCTCCCAAAAACAAAGAACAAGTAGTCAACCACATCAGTGTGGCAGTAAGGAAATGAATTTATTGATTTATTTAGCAGCTTACAAGTTAATCATAAAATTTAAATTATAAAGGAAACAGGGACAACTCGATGGCAAAATATATAAAACACTGGCCCTATCCTGGAGTCAGGAAGACCTGAGTTCAAACATAGCCTCAGACACTTATTAGCTCTGTGACTCTGGGCAAGTCATTAAACCCCCTCTCCTCCAATAAATAAATAAATAAAATAATTAAAGAAAACGTAGAAAGAATCCTAAGTGAGTCACTTCAAGTTCTGGAAATGTTATGATACAAACCAATACATTTTTGGGAAACTGGCAAGGTTGCATGTAATAACTAGACAAGAGAATGGGTCCTCTACTCAGAAAGTCCAAGCTCTACTTCTTAAATATACTTCCCTTCTGATCCTGGCCAAGTCGCTTAATCTCAGTGCTAGAGCAAAGTGGTACAGGAAGCTCACAACTTCATTTCTAAGAATAGCAAAACTATATTAAAATGCATTTGAGAACTGTATAACAAAATAAATAAAAATATGTAAGTCAATATGAGGTCCACTGGGATTTTTATGAATAAATTTATAGAGCCTCCTATCTATTTGAGTTTGACACCACTGCTCTATGGAACAATATCTAAGAAGATGAATTATAGTTGCTGATTTACATTGGTAGGGAGAGTTTCCTGAACCAGAGAAATCACAATTTAAGATTTAAACAAAACATTAAAAATTTAGATTGTTAGATAAATGTTATGGATTAAGGCACCATTGACAGGGTGCTAATATATGTTTAACAATCAGATCTCCAAAAAATAAAAAAATAAGCAAAACATATTTAAGTTTAATCTATATTATTAACATTTTTCCATCACTTTTTCAAGTCCAGGATTCAACAAAGCAATAACTCAAGCTCCCTGACAGCATTCACCCATGCAACCCCATGGCTACCTGCATAATGTTGCTTTTCCTAGTTTCTGAGTTGTAAAGACTCATTCTGAAATTTTAGTGTTCAACTTTCAAGAGCTGGTTTGAACCAGTTTTATCACATTCCTTTGTACTTTGATGTATCTATTTCATTGGTATGGTTCATTCTTCCTACAATAAAGATCACCAGCCTTCCATGTCTCCTCCATCCTGTCCTATTCCTCCTCTTGTTCCTTCTATTTCTTCTTCCTCTTCCCTACATTTCATCAGTGTGGAACCTGCTTCTTCCAATAAAGATTAATGACTTGTGGCAACTTAGAATTTTGGTTGATAAGTTGATGAAGAGTTTGTCCAGGGTCACAGTGTTTTGTCAATGGACAGATTTGAACATAGGTCTTCTGAACTACAAGATACATTGCCTATTCATGCCTTCCTATCTCGTTCCTTTGTCCTCCAGACTTAATCCCCCATAGACAAATCCACCCAAGGCACCAAGGGCTTTCTTCTTCTTTTCTTTTAAATATCCCAAGGTACACTTGGGCCATTATTTTTTCCCTTATTCTCTCTTTCTTTTCCAGTCATATATTTTATTGATAACTTCTTTTGTGGCAATTTTATTTTCACACACACAATAATTAATAATATGCTATAGTCTAATAATATTTATCATATCCTATGCCATCCTTTAGTTTATTTTTAATTTTGTTTTATATATATATAGTATTATCAGGAAAACACTAGTGTTAAAATGGTAGAAAACAATTTTGGATCACTAAAATCATGATGCAGTTTTTAAAATATTCTACTAAATCCTGAGCCAAATTCATTGTCCATCCATCAGTAACAACACCTGTGTAAAATAGTCATATTGATGGATTATTTCAACTGACTGTCTATCCATCTGAACAAAATGTGGCTTCCATCTGCTTTGTTATTCTTATGTGAGTATTTAGACTGATATTTTTTCATATTGCTATGGATTCTATTTACTACATATTTAGCTGAAGGTTATTCCTGATATCAAATTCAAGGTTCACTTTAGGAGACTTTTCAGTTCCTTGATTCATTAATCCCATACAGATGATCTGGAAACTTTATTACCTTATCCTCCAATCCTCTGTCACCCACCTAGGTCATCACTAATTCTTCATACAATACACAGGCTCACAAGTCACAAAACAAAAAATAGTTATTCTGACAAGTTAATGGACACAAGTAAGAGTAATAAAGTAATTATCAGTCAATGTTGAAGTGTTGTGGAAAGACAAGAACATTAATACATTGTCAGGGGAGATGTGAAGTAATGCAACCATCCTGGGAAAAAATAGAAATATGCTGAGAAAGTAACTAAAAGGGTTCATACACTTTCACCCAGTGATTCCACTGCTAGAAATGTATCCCTGAGTAAGTTGAAGAAAGAATGAAAAGTCCTAGATGGATAGAAACATTTATATCAGTGTTTTTTGTAACAACAAAGAATTGAACACAGATTAATATAATGATCAAAAATAATAAGAGCTAACATTTGTATAGCAATTACTATATGTCAGTGTTCTAAACACTTTACATTTATTATCTCATTTGATTCTTACAACAACCCTGGGAGTTGTGTTATTATTATTCCCATTTTATAGTTAAGGAAACAGAGGCAAATATTAGTGTCATATAGCAAATAAGTATCTGGTACTGAATTTATTCAAATCTTCCTAACTACATGCTTGGCACTCTGTCCACTATGCTACTTTATTCCCATCAGTTCAAGAAGGAGCTAAGTAAATCAGGATGCATTATTATAATGGAATATTATTACTTTGCTGTAATAAATAAAGAATATAACTTCAGATGACCATAGGAAAGTGTGTACAAGTGTATGTATATGTGTATGTGTGTACATGCATCCATGTATATAAAGCTCTATCCACTGAACCATCTAGCTCTGTGGGTATATAGATAAATAGACAGACAGACAAACAGATAGATAGACACATATACATATATATACCTGTGTGTATTATGTATATATATACATATATAAACACCTTGAAACTGAAATAAAATGAAGAAAGAAGGAAAACAGTTTACAGAATGACTCCAACTATGTAAATGGAAAGAAAAGAAAACAACAAAAATAAAAATCCAAGACTTGTATAATTTTAAGGAGCAAGCTAGAGTATGAAGAAGAAATATAGAATATCCTTTCCTTTTTTTCAGATTGGGGATTACATTGGCATATCACTGTCAAATAGAATTTTTAAAAAATGTTTACATCAAAACTTCTAATAGAAAAGAACTAGATGCAAAGTCATAATAGTAATAGTAATATTCTGGTTAATTTTGGTTAATTCTCTGGTTGGCACAGGGAGAAAAATTATTGGAAAATGAAAGTGATGTTAAAACAATATCTCTTGCCTGCAGCTACTCTCAGGAGATATGATGAATCTATGCAACCCTTAGCTGCTCTCCATTACTAATCTCTGTTTGCTGTTTTTGGAGCCTTCTATTGTGAGGAGGTTAGAATATCAATAAGCTTTCTTTAAGAATGATTGCCCAGAAAGACTGAATAAGCTATAATATATGATTGTAATGGAATATTATTGTTCTATAAGAAATGATGAGCAGGCTAACTTCAGAAAAGCCTGGAAAACGTTACATGAACGCCCAGTGAAGTGAGCAGAACCAAGAGAACATCATACACAATAATAGCAAGATTATGTGATGATCAGCTATAACAGACTTGGAACTTCTCAGCAATGCAGTGATCCAAGATAATCCCAATAGACATGGAATAGAAAATGTCATTCACATCCAGAAAAAGTAATATGGAGAATGAATGTGAATAGAAGCTTAGTATTTTTACTTTTTTTCTTTCTCATGATTTATTTCTCTTTTGATCTGATTTTTCTTGAACAATAATAAATACGGAAATATGTTTAAAAGAATTGTACAGGGATAACCTATATAAGATCACTTGCCATCTTGGGGAGAGAGGAGGTAAAAGAGGGAGAGAGAAATAAATTGGAATACAAATATGAATATTGAAAACTATCTTTACATATGTTTGGGACACAAAATACTATTAAGGAAAAAAGAATGATTGCTCAATAACACAAATTAAAAATAAAGAAACAAATAAAAAGAAAACTTTCCCTTGTATGCTGCAGGAAAGTATCTTTCCCCAATTTAATGTAATTAATCACAATTTTAATCCTTTCTTCTATAACATTGGCGTGGTTTGCCTCCTTCTCATGCCATTTTTTCTTATCAAGTAAAGGTTCTCAGGGAGCTTTCCAGTCTCTCCCATCCTGTCTAAATAATCTACTCTTCTACTAGTTAATTAGCCAAATTATTGAAGTAGCTGCTAAAAAAAAATTAGAAAGAGGTAGGAGAAAAGAGCCACCAATTCTCCTCAGAAATACATCTATGTTGAAAATAAAAAGATTTGGAATTCAGTCTCAGATCCTAAAAAACCTGGAGCAAGTCACTTAACCTATTTACCTCAGTTTCCCCAGCTGTAAAATGAGGACAATAATAACACCTACTTCCCAGGGTTGCTGTGAGGATCAAATGAAATAAGAATTATAAAATGTTTAGTATAATACCTGCCATATAGTAGGCCCTTAATTAATGATTATTTCTTCCCATTCCTTACAGAAGAATTTAAGTTTAATGAAGTCGAGGATTCTATTCATGTTTCGTTTTTATCTATAGCACACATTTTTAAGCTTGGCACACAAAAATTTCAGTAGGCAATTGATAAGCTTGTTGAATTGAAACAAACACCGTTTTCATCAGTGTCTTTTAAGGTATATTTGAAATTTAATTTCAGAATGTCCTGAAGCTACTTGAAGAAGCATAAACTGCTTCAAAGAAAAGAAAGACAGATTTCCAAAGAATAAATCAGTACTAGAGGCAACACCATTTTGGGAACAGTGAGGGATGTCTGGTGCTCTATCCAGGGAGTACCTTGCTGCCCCACCTGGCATATGGTAAACACTTAACAAAGGCTTGTTGACTGACTTTGAAGAAGACATCAACAGGCAATAAATAAAGAGACTATGCAGATTAAAGAGATCAGAGATGATAAAGGAGGCAATCTGTGGGATGAAATGGGATCAAGAGTACATGTAGAAGGGTTTGCTTTGCCAAAAAGAAAGGCCATTTGTATATATAAGAAAAGGATAAAGGAGGAGATAATCGGGGAGTCACGTAAGATGAAGATGGAAAATGAGGGAGCTAAAGGCCTTCCTTTTTTCAATGAAGTATGAGGTATAGCTCACAAAAAGAGGCAAGGAGAGACAGTGTTATGAAAGAATTGAGGGAAAAAGGTTTGAAAAAGCTGCTATGGTGAATGGGATAATGTGTTGATTAGGACACTGTAAGAGTATGAAATATAAATTTGTAGATTCCAGACAAGAGACAGAATCTGGAAGTTTAAGGTGTATCTGCTCTTGAGAAGACCATGGGGTGAAGACAGACTACTTTCTGGTGTCATGAAGTGATTAACTTTGGGCTTACTGGGACATACTGCCAATACACAGCAGAGGTGAGACCTGAATGCAAGTCTTTTTGCTTTCATTATTTCATACTTCCTTTCAAACAAAATCCATGGATTTACATTAATCTTGATGGTAGTCTCTTGTGGAAACCACAGTACTGTCTCTCCTAGGCCATGTCTTTTTTAAAACTTTTATCTATGGGTTGGATAAAGATAGAGAAATCATGCTTATCAAATTTGTATACTTATCAAATTTGCAACTGACATAAAGTTGGCAGAGATAGCTAATATGAAAGAAACAAGATTCAAAAAGGTCTTGACAAGTTGGAAGGATGGTTTGAAAATAACAAGGTGAAATTTAATAGGGAAAAACGTAAAGTCCTGCACTTAAATTTTAAAAAATCAGTTGCACAAATAAAGAATAGTGAAGATATGATTTAACAGCAGTTCACATGTAAAAAAAATCCAAACACCTGGGTTTTATTTAACTGCAACTAAAACATCAAAGGCAATCATACACTATATTAATGGAAGGATAGTGTCCAGAATAAAGGAAGTAACAGTCCCACTAAACTCTGCACTGGCCAGACCACATCTGGAGTATTATATTTTTAGGTCATATTTTAAGAGGGACATTTATAGAATGGCCCAGATCCAGGAAATGACACTCAGAATAAGTGAGAGATTTTGAAGCTGTAATAAGATCAAAATTCTACAGTATCTCCTTGCATCATTGTGGCAGGGAGATTACTAAAAAATTATGTCAATGAGACATGAGCTCTAGTCGTTCCTACCAAGCTAGAAAAGTATTGAATATGGCTTCATAGATGGACTATATGTCAGTTACCTGCAGATTAACCTAATTAAGTTTGGAGACAGCAATCACCAGAAAGTAGATCATAGATAATTACATATATATATATATATATATATATATTTTATACAACTGCTTATCCACAGAAGAGTTGCATTATATATCAGTGAAGAGCAATCAACTATGACATAATCAAAGATCCTTAAGATTATAGCTATGAAAAAATAAGACCCTGGAGAAAAGAAAACTTGAGAAGGGAGACATAAGTGCCCAAAAAGGGAAGGACTGCCATACTTGACATGTAGAAAATAAAACTCACTCCCTTTCCCCAAAAAACTGACCAGGAGAGTTCTACCTGCTATATACCCAGGAATACAAACTATCAACATTACATGAAAAGACTTTGTATCACTTAAATTCATTTTTACATTAAAATATTTTAATGTTTTCTCATCTTCATTTCAATAAACAATACACCAATTATTAAATAATGAGTGCATTAATTTTATAAGTACATGCATTAAGCATGTGTGCATATATTCATATAAAAATATATCTGTATCCACATGTTCATTGCAGGGTAATTCCTGACTCAATGAATTAATGACATTCTTACCCCTTCAATTTAAGAATGTCCAATAAAAAATCAAGCCAAAACTTAGATTTTTATTTCATCAATATAGACATTCTTTATACTTGTAGAAATCACAACATATCTGTGCCTTTTTGCCCTTCTCCTCCTCATTCTCCCCCTTCTTTTCCTCCTCCTTTTTATCCTTCTTTTCCTTCTCCTTTTTCTCTTCCACCTTCTCCTTCTTTCAAACAACAACTGGCATGACCAGTCTATTTCTTTTTCCTGTCATACATCTCATCAATGAAATCTCATAATATTTTCAGTTGGTGTACAAATCAATATTGGCAATATACTTTGGCTGACATAACCACTATGAATATTTCGATCACCTTCTGGTTTACCTCTAATTATGATTCTTCTGTGATCAAAGGTTCTATGATTTACAACTATATTCCATTACTGGAAAAACACTGGTGTTAAAAGATGGGTTTTTGGACTGAGAGAAAAGTTGGCATCAATAAAAACAACATAATTTCCAAAACTACACAACCCTCTCATCTATCTATCTAAATCTATCAATCTATGCATCTTTCTTCTTTCCTTCCTTCCTTCTTTCCTTCCTTCCTTCCTTCTTTTCTTCCTTCCTTCCTTCCTTCTTTCCTTCCTTCATTTCTTTCTTTCCTTCTATATATCTATCTGTCCATTTATCTATCTGTCTCTTTCTATCATCTATTTATCCTATCATACAAATTCCCATGAGGTTCCACATTCAATCATAGGATTATCAAACAGAATCTCAAAAAGAAAGGGGGCTCAAACAATATCTAATTCAACCAGTATCTGAAATGAAGTCCTCTATAGTATGTCAAATAAATGGTTTTCTGGCCTCTGCTTAATGTCTGTGCAGGATGAGGGACTCACTACCTATTGAGGCAATTTATTTCACTTTTCAATAGTTAAAGTATTAAGCAGTTTTTCTTTCTGAATTAATATAGCCAAAATGTGTCTGTCAAGAACTTCTGCTTACCATAGGACACAATCATGACAACAGTTAAATATTTCTTAACTCAGCTAATTTTCTTCACTGATTTTTTCCCTCAAATCACTTGTCATCTATTGTACTGTGTGGAAAGTATTGTTCTTAAGTATGGTTGGCAAACAATAGACTTGAGGACCAAATCCAACCTACCACCTGTTTTTGTACAGCCCTAGTTAAGCATGTTTTTTACATTTTTAAATACAATAAAACTTTATTTCAAAATATAAAAATCATGCTTTGTTTAAGAGCTATACAAAAATTGGCAGAGGGCCAGATTTGACCCTCAAGCCTGTAGTTTACAACTGCTGTTTTAGACATTAGGGCTAGACATAGAAATGCAATGGAGACTATGTCCTTAGAGAACTGTCATTGTCCTCCCTAATTAGGAGAAAGAATTGTACCCAAATAACTATGAATCACAGAGGCTGTGATTAATGTCTAGGCTGTGAGAAATTTGAGAATTTTCCTTCATTTGCAGGAAGGAGTGTTTTAGGAAAGGTTTCATGGAGGACATGGCACCTTAGACAGGTCTTAAAGAATGGAAGGGATTTCAACAGGCAGAGTTGGAAGAAAAGTCTGAACTAAAACATGAAAGTTGAAAAGAATATAATAAGAACAAATGGTATAAATTAGTCCTTGATTGTCATATAGTAGAAACAGGATAATATGAGTTAGGAATTGAAAGATAAGTTGGAACCCGGTTGTAGGGAGCATGGAAATCCAGTTTCAATAGTTGAAAGTTTGTTCAATAAGCCTCTAAACTTTTTTATCTGGAGATGTGATGTGATCAGAATAGTGAATTATCAGGTGGGAGTGTGAGGGATAGACTGAAGAGAAGCTAGAATAGTGTGAGGAAGACTAGACTAAGAAGCAATTACAATAGTGTAAACCAAGGCAAAAAGAGTCCCTAAAATAGGGGTGGTTGTGGACAGTACAAGAGAACATAAGAATATGTAAAGATGTAATTTAGAAATTCAATCAGTAGGACTTGGCAACTGATTGTACATGTGTAATGAAAGAGAGGGAGGAGCCATATACAACTCTTAAATTATGAAGCATGAACAATTGGGAAATAAAATGGAAAAATGAAGTTAGGGAGAGAAACAGGTTGGGGGTTGAAGATTCTGAATTCAGTGGTGGATATGTTGAGTGTGAAGTGCTAGCTTGCCAAGCCTCCAGTGGCAAACCAGAAAGCAACTGGAAAAATGGAACTGGAACTTTGGGGAAAGATTGAGGGGACAGGTATAAATTTAGGATTCACCCATATAAATATCAAGGAAAAGGACAGCAAAGGGGAGACACTAGGTTTAAAATCAATCATTAGTATCCTTGGAGACAGTTGTCTCAATAGAATGGTAGGGATACAAGTCAGAGGGATTATTTATTATTATTATTATTACTTATTATTATTATTATTATTATTTGTGCTCATAAGAACTAATAATGGGTTGCCATAAGCCAAAAAAGATACGTAACTATAGCCTTTAATTCATCGGTATGATGTATTACATGTTATTTAATTAACATGACATAAGCAGTTCTCTCCAAGGAAACTACCTGCCAAATATACAAGAATTTAAAAAAAATACCTAGCATTATCTCACATACATACAAACACACACATACACACACACAAACACAAAACTTATAAGTATCACCTGGGTTTATTCTACATTAAAATTATTTGATTAAATGTTCTTTTATATCTTTTTTCAAAAAGTACCACACCAAATAGGAAACAATTGGTGCCTTAATTGGATATGTAAATATATTACATTAAACAGCAGGGCATGTATACAATATGTGTGTGTTATGTGTAAATATAAATGTCAGTAATAGGAGTCATTACCTTAAGTTTAGAGTATACATCCATTTTTGGACCAACCCAACAATTTTATTTTCAAATTTTTGTTTCCTATCTTTATAGTAACAATTATGTTTGTTGAAAATGATTTCAAATCTGATTATATTAGACAAATACAAAAACACCTACTTGAAGCAATATATCTCTTCATTTTAAATAGTCTGTTGTATTCTTTCTTCCCATAAACTTTTATCTTTTCAATAAAAAATCACTCAATTAATATTTAATTTTCTACATTTAAGTTTTCCCCTTAAATTAAAAATAGAAAGCTACAAATTCAAGCATTTATAGATGAACTGCCAAATATCACTTTGCCACTAATCATTTCACTTTAAAGAAAAACAACAAAGCTGTCCATTAATTGAAATTCATTGATGCTCACATTAGCTTAACTTTCCTGAGCTATTTCTAAAAATTGAAAACCAGACAGAAAAGGGAGAATAAAATTATGTTTTCAAACAAAACACGAAGTTTTGAAAATGTGCTGTCATGGATGGAAGGCAACCAATACAAAATCCATCTCTCTGTCTCTCACTCCAATTTCTTTTCCTTCCTTCCCTCCCCCCCAACCCCGTAGCTTATCTCTCTACCCTGCCTCCTACATGTCTTATCTGTTGTGCCATGTCTTTCCTCCTTGACTAGTTAGCACTGGTATGTATGTCAGCTGAAATGGTGAACGTGCTGATCTCAGATGCAGAGTGCTTAGGAAGTTGGGAGAGTAATTAGTTTTGTTTACACTTCACTGGTGCACCTATTCATTCAAAACTAAGGAGTATGGCTGCACAAGAACAAGAAGTGTTGAAGGCCAATGAGGAGTGGGGGAAAGTTTTCATCAATCTTCCCTCCTTGGTAAACAGAAATAATGTTTTATCAGCATCATTATTCAGAATGGCCTGAAATGGTCCACAGAAAGGACCATATGTCTTGTCCTATGCACTGTGATTTGGACTTTGGGGATCATTTTAAAGAGCCATATCTCACTGTCCACAAGACATTTCCCGTTGGTATTCTGATCAATGATCATGTAACTCTGAGGATTAAATTTCAAGTGTGGTTGGGGGAAACATACGTCACTCTTTTATCCAGCTAGCCTGGAATGCTGTGGCTTTAAACATTTAGCATATTAAAAAAAAAAAACTTTGACATTTGTACAGTTTTGTAGTTTACAAAGTCCTTCACAGCTGTTATTTCACTTGATTCTCAAAGTAGCCCTGTGAGGTACATAATATAAATAATTAGGGTTATAAAATGAGCATCATAACCCCATAAATTTTAGAGCTAGAGGGGGTTTCAGAAAATCTAGTCCAACCTGGAGATACCTCCAAGATCTATTCTTGTCCTTGTACTGTTTAATATTTTTATTAATGACTTAAATAAAAGCACAGATGATATATTTATCAAGTTTTAAATGATACTAAATTAGGAGGGGTAGTGAATCTATTTTATGACAGAATCTAAAAAGAATTTAGCAAGTTGAATTAGGTTAAATTTAATAAAAGGAAATTCAAGTGGATAAATGTAGCATTTTACAATTGGTTAAAATATGTGTGTGTATGCGTAATAAGTAAAAGATAGGGTAGGCCAGGATTGACAGTAGTTTGTCAGAATAAAAGTTCTAGTGGATTTAATGAATTATAAGCTCAATATGAGTGGTGTGATGTGATAGCCAAAAAAAGAAAAAAGGTAATTTTTATCTTGGGCTGCATTGAGAGGCAGAGTTTCCAGGAATAAACAAGTAATACTCCCTCTGTACTCTGCCACCATCAAACTCTACCTGTAGTATTACAGAGTTCAGTGCTGCAGTGAATTAAAGTGTTCAATTCTGAGTACCATAATTTTAAAAAATATATTAATACACTGGAGACTATCCAAAGGAAGGACTTAAAATGATAAAGGATCTTGAACCCCTGTCATATGAGGATTGGTTGAAGAAACCTTGGATAGGTAGCCTGAAGAAGAGAATACAAAAAAGTACATAACATCAATGTTCAAGTATTTGAAGAACTGTCATGGGGAAGAGGAATTAGCTTCATTCTGTTTGTCTCCAAAGGGCAAACTGAGGAGCAATGGGTGAAAGTTACAAAGGTTCAAATTTGGGTGTGAGGTCGGGAAAATCTTTCCAACTATCAAGGCTGGTCCCAGTAAAATGGATTGACTTGCAATGCAATGACTTCTCTTTCCTTCCAGATGTTCAAGAAGTGGATGGTCGCTTGTTGGTATATTATGGCAGAGATTCCTTTAGTGTATGGGTTTGACTACTAAAGTACTTTCTAGCTCTCAAATTTTGTGATACTATAAATCTGTAAATCTTTTATTCTACAGGCAAGGGTTAACTAAATGAAATGAATCAATAAAGATCATATATTTAGTAAAAAAGCAGAGCCAGGATTTAAACCAGACCTCCTGACTTCAGATCCAGAGCTTTGCACAGGAGACCACTAATTATAATGAAATAAATTGCATCAGGACTAAAATATTAGCCAATAGTAAATAAGAAAAGCTTACCTTTGTGCAAATATCAGCCTTGAGAAATCATCAGTTTGGTCTTTCAAAGTACAGTGAAAAGGATTCTGTAATGAAGACTAATTGCATTTTACTTAAAAATTATCTACCATGAACATGAAAATTTTGAGTAAGGAATATCTCAATGTAAATCAATACCTCTGAGCAAAGTAATGTTACATTGCATTAACTTAAAAATCAATCAGAATACTTTGATGAATATTTAAATCTAAATATTTGTGTAGAAGTTGATATTCTCAAATGATTCTCTATATAATCTTCCTCTACTTCCTCTTTTCAAAGAGTATTTTAGTGGAGCATGAACTCTGAAAAGTTTCTACCATGATAGAATGTCTCCTTAAAGACTGACCTGGGGACAGACAGTCTGCTATCTTAAAAGCAAGTATAAAAGAGGGTGACTATTGTGCAATGAATCCTTGGCCATGACAAGGATAGTACAAAATGGTCTTTGGGCCTATTTGTCCTTCATTTTTGCAATGAAGATAGTGGAGAGATAAAAATGGAGTGATGGTCATAACAAATGACTCTGATTATAGTGAATGTATAAATATCTACTCAATTAAATTTAAGATTTTTTCCTAAAAATATTTATCTCTGCATCAGCAGTTTTCCTACTTTTTAGAAGACACAGTTGTCCTAAGGTACTCTCTTCAGATTGGTGAATTCTTAGCCTGGACCACTATTTTATGAGATGACCATACTATGATCTCTTCAATCCTATCTCCTCACCTGTATAGCTAAACATTTCTTCAATAGCTGCCTTGATCATTTGAGTACCACCTCAACTTCTGCCCATTTTCCTTCTCTCCTTCATGTATCATTTTCTTTCATTAGAATTTAGGATTTTTGAGCGGAGATTATTTTTTGCTTGCATTTATTTTTCAAGTGCTTAGTATATTTCCTAGCACATGGTTAAGTAGTTAATAAATGCTCTATCTTATCTATTGCATACCAAAATTTAATACATGATTGGAAGAACTGAAGTATATCAATATTAGCTTTCTCATAGTATTAAAAACTAGAAAACAAAGAAGTCACAACTAAAGGGAAAGATGGGTCATAATTCTCTTTGGAAAGGCAATGAGGTTTTAAATGTAGAACAGACGTGTCAATATTTATTTTTAATATACTTTATTTCAATAAATATTTTTCAATTACATGTGAAAAAATTCTTTTTTTTTCATTTTTAAGTTCCAAATTGTCTCCTTCCCTTCCATTACTCACCCACTGCTTGAGAAAGCATGCAACAATATTAATTATAATGTGAAGTCTTGCAAAACACATTCATGTTGCAAAAGAAAACATATGTACAAAAACTCCCAAGAAAAATAAAGTAAAAAATATGCTTCAGTCTGCACTCAGAGATATCAATATTTCTACATTGCTCTATTTTCATCAACAATGACAGAGAAACTATGACATTTGCAACAGTGTATTAATAAAAATTTATTTAAGAATATGCAATATGAAGAAATGATTATCCCCAACTGCATAGCAAGGGAAGCTGTGCTGGAAATACAAATTTCACTCTATTAAGGAATGTTTATAATATATCTCTTGGAGGAGAAGATGCCATACGAACAAAGTTGGGAGGGGCAGCTAGGTGGTGCAGTGGATAGAGCACCAGCTCTGGTCAGGAGGATCTGAGTTCAAATCTAATCTCAGACACTTAACACTTCCTAGCTGGGTAACCCTGGGCAAGTCACTTAACTCCAATTGCCTCAGCAAAAAAAGAAAAAAAAAGAACAAAGTTGGGAGGGGAGAACTATGTTATTATCCCCAAAATACTGGATAAGAGAATATCAGTATACACACACTCATTTTCTTAATAAAATCATTGTGGAAAAAGGTCTAAACAAATATCAAAGTCATCCCTGATGAAAATATAAGAAGGCAACAAGTAGACTTTTGCCAATTATTTTCCAAAGCAAATGAGATTTGCACAGTATTACAAGTTACTAAAACTTACAGAGAATTCTAAACCTTTGACCAGTACAGTAAAATAGTCTTAAAGATTCTATTCTAACAAAGTGTTTTTCATGAATATGTTAAAAAACACATGACTCCTTGAAACTTGCATGAACTGATGCTAAGTGAAATGAGCAGAACCAGGAGAGCATTATATACAACAATACTATATGATGATCAGTTCTGACGGACATGGTTCTCTTCAACAATGAGATGTTTCAAACTAGTTCCAAATGTTCAGTGATGAAGAAAGCCATATACACCCAGGGAGAGGCCTGTGGGAACTGAGTGTGGACCACAACATAGCATTTTCACACTTTCTGTTGATGTTTGGTTGCATTTTGTTTACCTTCTCAGGTTTTTTTTTCTTGTAGATCCAATTTTTCTTGTACAGCAAGGTACCAGTATAAATATATATACATATATTGGATTTGTTATATATTTTAACATAGTTAACATGTATTGGACTACCTGCCATCTAGGGAGGGGATGTGGGGAAGGAAAGAAAGATTTGGAACAGAAGGCTTTGCAAGGGTCAATGTTGAAAAATTACCCATGCATTGTTTTGCAAATAAAAAACTTTAATAAAAAAATTAGAAAAACATGTCTCCTTGATAAAAGTAACCATAGAAATAACTATGTTCATGAACATAACAAATACCAAATAAAATGTATATGCCCATGCATTTAGATTGTATATGATCTTGTAAAGTTCTATCATGCACAGTTTGTTTTCTTTAAATATGTATATATGTAATACAATAAATAATAAGTTAAAAATATTAGAACAAAGATACCAAGGTCATCTACTGCATCCTGGACCACCACTTTTAAACCCATTGCCCCTGATTTTGTCCTGCTACTGCATTCTGGGTTATCCATCACCAGTTGTCTTGACTTTTGTCTTGCCATTGGACTTAAATAACTAGAGATGAGTACATTTGATTACTTTATGCAACTCTGCCTCACTTAAATTTGCATCACCCCGTGATATCATTAGCCTTCTTCAAAAATGAAGGACAAGAAATAACATCTGTATATTTGTGATATTATTTACATTCTTATAGGTCTTTTCTAAGATTTCAATGATTTTAGTTGTTCTTTTTATTTGATGGTAAGTTTTTATATTCTTAAAAAAATTAAATTTGTATTCCACACAAAGTTTGTCACTAAAAACCAGAATATGACAATACTAATATTTTACATTTGCATAGCGCTATAAGGTTGACAATGCTACTTTCTTTAAGTAATGGAAAGAGCTGTGTAATACTTTATGGAAATTTATCCACAAACTTCTCTCACCCTTAATTCCCTTCCCTCCTAAACCACAATAGACTTTGCCAAATTTCCTTCAACCACAAGAATTAAAGTTGGAAGCGACCTTAGAGATCAACTAACTCAACCCATTCATTTTAATTTTTTTTGCATTTTTTCATGAGCATAACAAACACCAAATAAAATGCACATGTCCATGCATTTAGATCATACATGACCCTGTAAAGTTCTATCATGCACAGTTTGTTTTCTTTAAATACATACATATACATGTAATACAATTAATAATAAATTCAAAATGTTTATTTCAAAGCCGTCCTTCTACTCTGGCGTTCTTTCTAACCTTCTTCCTTTTCAGTGCTGTTTTTTTTTTTTCTTTTTAAGCTTCATTGTCTTGCTTTTCTTTCTTTTTTTGGCTATCCTACTATCTATGTGCCACTCCCACACTGACTTCATCTTATCAAACTGGGGGAAAAAAAAAGGAAAGGAAAGGAAAGGGTTTTTCAAAAACCTTTGTAACAAATATTAGTATATTTGTTACATGAATTATATAATTATAAGAATTATATAATTGTTGTATGTGCAAAACAAATTTCCATACTTATCATATAAAAAAATACATTTCTTATTCTGGTTCTTGCATCATTACCTCTGTCAGGAGAAGAATGGTATCCTTGATCCTCAGTCCAGTGGCATCCATGATTTTTCAAAAAAGGTAAACCTAATAACACATATTGACAAATTAAAACAGATGAAAAACAACTCATTGTCCAGACTCTGATGCACAGTTGGAAGGTGAGTCCATCATATTAGTAAGTCAATATACATTTTTGGGACAGAAGAACAATCAGTTAGGGCAATGACTAAAAACTTGGATCTGAGAAATTATACAATGTTTTTAAAATTCTATGTTACTCCTGTAGTTTGGGGGAGTTGAGATGAAGAGCAAAATCCCACACTGAGAGAGCTTTTAACAATCTTTATTGATACAAAAAGAAAGGGAGGAAAAGAACAATTGGTAATAGGAACAGTCTTAGTGTGACACCTACATGTCCACAGTGGGCAGCACCCCCCCTGGTGGGGGGGAATATCTATGTTTCAGATGAAGATCCACAGACCTTCAAGGCATTACCCACACACAGACATTTATATGTTTGTCTACGTGTGTGTGTGTATAATATAAATGCTATATATATTATATACTATTATATAAGCTATTTATACTATACTGTTGTATTATATATATACATACATCTATGAATGTATATATGTGTGTATACATTTATATGCCCCATGCATATCTATATATGTCAACCCTATATGTATATGGATGAATATGGATATGGATAGACATAGATATATACATAGATATATACATAGACATATATAGATATATACACATATATAAATATAGTTTTAAAAAAACAGCCAGCATAATACCAATGAGACACTTTGATTAACTTTAGAACCTATAAATTGAGAATATTTTCTAAATAAAGATTGAGAAATAAAGGACAGGGACATAGGAAACTTAACCTTAATAATCCCAATATAACAAGAGACTGAAGTCAATTAACCTTAGCATGTATCTATCCAGGGGAGAAATTAGAGAGGAGTTCTGGAGTCTTATCACAAAACTAATTTTCACCATCTTGCTATCCATCACCTGCTCCAACTTCTCACCATTCTGAAAAATAACCTTTGCTTTCACTGAGGAAGCAAATGAGAGAGGAGCCATCCATTCAAAGATGTTAACTTGGTTAAGTTTTTAATACATTTAAAAGAGAATGGAGTTAAAATGGCTCCTGTTACAAGTTCTTCCTCTTCACCAAGGCAGAAATTGACTGCTCAAAACTACTAATTATATTGGTGTGATTATTTGGCCATGTGGCCAAAGCTTTGCTAGGGAGCCTTGAGATCCATAATCACCAAGAAGAATATATTTTTTATTGCTCTTTATGAAAGCAAGATCTGTTTACAGGCCTAGTCTCATGTAGGCAAGGTGCAAACATCTGGTAAATCCTACATCCTCCTAATATATTCTGTAGGCAATCTCCTATATATGAGAGGGAATTAGGCAGAATAACAATATTTTTAGTTAAACTATCATTCAAAAGCTAAACTTTCATTTTATTTTTAACACTAGTTAATTTTGTTTCCAGTAAAATCATGAAAACTGTCACCATTTTGGGGGTTCAGCTTCTAAACCCCAACAAGAAGTTACTTGTGAAATGAAAGGATAGTGCTAATATAATAACATTTTCTCTTTCTTGTACTGAAGAAAAAAGAACAATATTCTTTAATAGCAAAGTAATGAAATGAATAGAGCTTTGGACTTGGAGTCAGGAATTCAAATCCTACCTCAGATACTTATCTGGATAACCCTTGTCCCATCACTTAACATTTCTTAGTCTCAGTTTCCTCATAAATAAATTAGGAATAATGATAACACATACCTTATAGGGTAATTTTGAGGATTAAATGAAATTATATATATAAAGTGAATTTCAAATCTTTATATACATATACAAATATACATATACTCATGTGTTTTGTTTTGTTTTGTTTTGTTTTTGTGTGTGTGTGTGTGTGTGTGTGTTGTGTGTGTATGGAGAGAGTAAGAGAGAAGGATATAGGGAGAAAGATTTCTAGGAAAAAGGAACAAACATTAATTAGACATGTATCAGACCCTCACAACAACATTATGAGGTACATGTTATTATTGTCTTTATTTTATATTTGAGGACACTGAGAAAGACAAAAGTTAAGTGACTGATTTAGGATCTCACAATAACTAGTAGTTGTTTGTTGTTGTTGAATCATGAACCCATTTAGAGTTTTCTTGGCAAAGATACTAGAGTGGTTTGACATTTCTTATACCAGCTCAATTTACAGATGAGAAACTGAGGCAAACAGGGTTAAATGCCTTGCCTGGAATCACACAGCTAGTAAGTGTCTAAGGTCAGATTCGAGCTCATGAAGATACATCTACATGCTTCCAAATCCATTGTTCCATCCACTATACCACATTGCTGCCCTAAGTAGTAATAAAGCCAGATTTGAACTTAGGTTTTCCTGAATTCAGGCCCGGTATTTTTCAACTGTTCCACCTAGCCACTGTGCTCTGGCTACCACTGCAGTTTCTTCCTCCTCCCCCTCCTCCTCTTCTTCCACTTCTTCCTCCTCTTTCATCATTCTACAAAGATCTTAATGCCCTTTGGGAGCAAAACCAAGAAATCTTAATAACATTCTTACAAGGCAGAGTAAATGAGGTCAAACAGTCTTTTCAAAAACACAACTCTAATAATGAGTCTGGCCAATCTATCTACTGAAGAGATGTTATATTGAATTCTAATCTATTTTAACATTTACCCCACCTTGCCTGTACAGAGACACATGAAGGTTGTAAACCAAAGTAATTATTGACTAGTTCACTCTAATGACATAGGATTTATCTTCTTTAAATAGCTGTTATCATTGTTACCTAGTATATCATCATTTAGACAGCTTGTGTTTATCCACAAAAGGGTCACCACTGATAACACGTCTATAGAGAATTTAAAATTGCCCATAAATGAAACCTATGTTTAGGGTCAACTGGGTGATTACTGACACATTCTGACAGCTTCAAATACAAACTTCAACATTTAAATACTGATATTTTTATTATTTCTTAAGGAAAATGGTTCAGTACATACTATTTAATTTATTTCATAGGGTTGTAAATAGAAATAAACAGTGGTCAAATGATCCCTCTGAGGTCACAAAGCAAGCAAAGGCCTACATAAATCTGAATCCTTGCCATAATTTTGCTGATTCACTGCCCTGTTATACTGCTACTGGACCATACTGTTTACTGATTCATTGTAAATAATGCTGGTGACCCAGTTTCTGTTAAAATTAAATCCATACTTAGTATATTCTAATCTAGCATTATTATGAACAAGACATAGCTTATACTTCACAGCATGTGTAGTATTTCTTTAATTAGCTACATTCTGAATCTTTTAATCCTTGCCATTTGCCAAAATGTTATCTTAGATACTTTGCATTTGCACCAACCTTTAAATCTTAACTTACGTTAACTCTCTGTTAAACTTCCTCTCACTCTAATTTGAAACATAATTTAAGAATGAAAGATAACTTACAAAAGGGGAAATTATTTTAAATAAAATTTGCTATGGAGAATATATGAATTCATAACTATTATAACATATTTCTTCAAAGAGAGGTGATATACTTAATCTCTGCATTGTTATCATCACTATTATTCATTTGTTCTTTTTCAAGGTCTTTTTTTTGTTTCACATTGAAAGGGTTATTTTATTTCTAAAACTTTTACTTTCCTCTGTTGCTCTAGGTATGAGATAAATGTGTTTATTGTTTAGACATGGACTCCTGAAGACTGACATCTATACCCATCTCCACATTCCACTTGTGAATAATTTCATTTATTTGTCTGGCTTTTCTGACCTATAAAGGGAGCACAGTATACCAGGAATACATTATTATGATTATTAAATCTGTTTGAAGCTTTCCCCTTAGACCTCACACAGCACACTTTGTTTTTCACCTCTCATGCATTTTTCATGTGATAATGTATATTATTGTTATCTGTGTGAGAGTCTTACCTTTCAACTAGACAGTGTACTTAGTAAGGACTGGGATCTTATTGTTTAAGTTGGTATTACTTCTGGCTCTAGCACAATGATCTATACTCAGTATAGAGTATAGATACTCAGAACCTTAATACATGTTTGCTAAATGAAAGGGTGAATGAATAAATAAAAGAATATCTATTGGAAAAAAGCTATTTGATATTTGATAAATTTTTATATAAATAATACTCCTGAATCTTTGTATTAGGTGACAAGAGACTGATGCTCTTGGAAATGTGAGAAGGAAAAAGGCAATATAAAAACATATAAAGATGCATTTTTTTAGTCAATAACAATTCTCTCCTCTCACCTCAACAGCACAGTTGCAAACAATTATGTCTTGTCTTTATACTTTTGCATTTCATTGGACCACATAATACCTTCTAATGGGACCATAAGAAAATAGTAATAATAATAATAATAACTAACATTTAAATAGTACTTATTATGTGCCAGACACTGTGCTAAGTGCTTTACAATTGTTATCTTCTCATTTGAGATTCTCAATATCCCTGAGAGAAAGGTGCTATTATTATTCTAATTTTACATAAGGGTAAACTGAGGCAAATAAGGTTAAGAAACTTGCCCAGACTCACATAAGACATATCAGCAGGCACTCTGCCGTCCATTAAAGAATGTCCATTACATTTTTTGAAAATTCACATTTATGGATCCTTGAAGTGGCCATCTTTGCATCCCAGAATAACTTGAGTGTTTGCCTCTGCTACTATGCATAAAGATACAGATAATAAGTTTTTAAAATAAGATGCAGTGGTTTTAAAGACCTTGATGACACCCAGAGTTGACATTTAAAGTTCTATATCCTTGGATATGGATAAACATCTTCATCTTAGAATATTTAAAAACTTGTGTGGAGACATGCTGTGCAGTAAGAAGATATTCACCTTTTCTTACCTTTGTCTTTGGGGGGAGGAAAGTGATAAATAGACATATAAATAGACATATATGCCCACATAAGTATAAAAACATATGTGTGGATACATATTGCATTGACATGTATAAATAAATGTATAAGTATATATGCAAATGCACATCTGTTTGTAATATGTTATATATAAATGTGTTGTCTTTTTTAGTCATTTCAGTCCTGTCTGACACTTCATGACCTTTTTTGGGGTTTTTCATATCAAAAATACTGAAGTGGTTTTTCATTTCCTTCTCCATTCATTTTATAGATGAGGAAACTGAGGCAAAAAGCACTAAGTGACTTGCTCAGAATCACACAATTAGTAAGTATGTGAGGTTGGAGCTGAACTCATGAAGATGAGTCTTCTTGATTACAAGCTCAGTGCTCTATCCACTGCACCATATACATCTTCTATTGCTATTATTATAACAATCTTGGAATAGTGGACAGAGAGCTAGCTTTGGATTCAAAAAGAGCTGGATTAAGGCCATCCTCTTCCACAACACATGGAAACCACTTAATCTCTCTCTCAGCACCCCCAAGAAATTCTCTACATTTAAGTTGCTGAAGAGTTATAGATCTGCATCTGTGGTAAATATTTGCTTACCAGTGAACTCTGTATTATTAAAATCACAGGTCCTCAGCAGGACGATTTCAGAGAGGCCTGGAGAGACTTGCATGAACTGATGCTGAGTGAAATGAGCAGAACCAGGAGATCATTATACACGGCAACAACAATACCATATGACGATCAATTCTGATGGACATGGCTCTCTTCAATAATGAAATGTTTCAAACCACTTGCCAATTGTTCACTGAAGAAAGCCATATACACCTAGAGAGAGGGATGTGAAATGCGAACCACAACATAACATTCTCATACTTTTGACTGACTTTGCTTACATTGTGTTTTCTTTATCTGATATGTCTTCTGTGTAGATAAGATTTTTCTTGCACAACAATGATAAGTTTGGAAACATGTATACATGTATTCAATTTTCCAAATATTTTAACATAATTAACACGTAGTGGATGTCCTGTCATCCAGGGGAAGGGTGAGGAGATGGGGGGAAAAATCTGTAGCGGAAAGCTATGTAAGGGTTGATGTTGAAAAATTACCCATACATATGTTTTGCAAATAAAATAAAATTAAAAAAACAAATCACAGGTCCTCCAAAGTAACAACAACAATAATATGATAACAATAACAAGAACTCCTTCAAAGTTTAGCCAATTTAGCCATACTTCATGCCCTGGAACTACTATGGTAGCTTTGAAGACCAGACAGGAACCTTAAATCCTGGCAAATTCAGCTCTGGTTAGTTCACTGATTGAGTCACAACCCCAGTCAATGTAATGTGACTTATTGTTCTTTAAAAAAAATTAAGTAATAGAGTATCATAGGGGTACAGTATGGCCCTATTAAGAAATATTATTATGATCAGCATGACAGGGAGAATAGCAGTGCTTTTTTTTCCTAGTATACAAGCAGTCAATATAACTTGGAATCAATCAAAATTATCAGCATCCTCTCTGCTGAAAATGGGCAGCTAGATGGTCCAGTGGATAGAGAACCAGTGGAGGCAGAAGATCTGACTTACTAGCTAAGGTACTTACTAGCTAAATGACCTATGCAAGCCATTTAATTAGCCATATTTGTCTCAGTTTCCTGATCTGTAAAATAAATTGTAGGAAAAAAAGGGCTAACCACTCTAATATCTTTGACAAGAAAACTAAAATGGAGTCACGAAATGCCAAACTCAAATGAATGCTGAATTCAACTGAATAGCAAATCTGTTAAAAAAAAAAATACTTCAGTATTTCAGTGAGGTCATTTAAAGGGACAAATCAAGTGCTAATAGAGTGGCAACATGAATATTTTTATTATCCACTAGAACATCAAAATAAAATTGGAAATTGAACTTAACTTTTGTAGACATAATTCACCATCTAAAATACTAATACAGAATGTCAAAAAACAAAGAAATTAGAAAGCAGAAAACCTACAAAGAAGATGTGGAAAATTTCTGAAGATGTAGTATAGTATAGCATGATTTAAAAAATTATATTAAACAGGAAAGAGAAAACTTGTACATTCTCCATATAATGAACAATAGAACAGTTCCATCAAAGCAAGTGATTGAAACTTTAGTTTATTCACAAAACTGAGAGGTGGTAAGGCCATATAAATTTCAAAATTGTTGACTCAAATGCTTCCCAGTGACATGTGAATTACTTGTAAAGCACTGTCCTAGTTTCATCTCAGTTACAGGCCTGATCCCATTTTTTTCTTAATAGAAAGCACCAGGTACCTGCTACCAAATGGCGAGAAACCAAGTAATTCCATCAAATATAAGTCAATTATCTATACTCTACATGAAGCATCCATAGCTTCTTTCATAGCAACAGACTATAAATATTCACAAATCTCATTTGTCTGAGGAGCAAAAAGGATTTGTCAAAAACTCCTAAGAATGAGAGCAGTCCAATGGTAGTGGATAGAGCACTATTCCTGGAAGTAGGAAGAACCAAGTTCAAATACAGTCTTGGACACATATTAGCTGTGACTCTGGGCAAGTCACTTAATCTGCATTGCCTGAAAAAACAAAAATAAGCAAAAAAAAGAAAAAAAGTCCTAAAAGTGTAAAAAGCTGGTTGTTGTCCTTCATTCTGGAAGAGAAACAAAATGACATCATTATGTTAGAAGAGTCCAGTTACAGTGTGTCCGACTATAGCTGATCAGACCAATATGAGCGCCGAATTTTCTGCCAGTCCTTGTGAATTTTTGTGTGGATTCTAACTTTGCACACCTCACATTTCTTCTGAGCTAATTCAATTATGCTTTGCTCAAAGAGCACAACACCTTCTCTGATGAGGTCACTGGGCAGTCCTGTGCTCCTTAGAGTGAGTTCCTTGAAAGCAGAGATTGGTTTTACTTCTCATTGAATCCATAGCATAATACCTGGCACATAGTAGGTGCTTGATAAATAATAGTTGACTATAAGTAATAATAATTGCACGTCACTGGCAACAGCTGTGAGGTACAGAGGTCACATATATGGATACCCATTTTACAGATGTAGAAACAAAGGGCTTTTCAAGGCCATAGGACACGGAAATGTTAATTTCCTTTGATTTGAAATTGAAATCTAGCTCTCCTGACTTTTTTTGTTCTCCTAGCAAATAGGGAACTGGGCTGCAGTAAAGTGCTAGACTTTGATTCAGGAAGATTTGGATTCAAGTCTCCTGAGTGCAATCAGTTCTAAAGTTCTTAATAAGAGAGACCTTATAAGTGTCCTTATATCCTTTTTTCTGACCACCTTGTGAGTGCTTACTCTATGTGAGTTCTCCATAAAATATATATTTTTGGCATTCAAACAATGTAATTGTTGAGCATATCACTCTTAATTGATGTAATATGTACTGATTTACATATAATAAGTATTGACTATATTCTTTTTTTTAATAAAGCTTTTTATTTGCAAAACATATGAGTGACCTTTCAACATTGACCTTTGCAAAAAAAAACTTTTTTTTTCCCAAGCTTTTCCTTTCCCTCCCCCCGCCCCCCACCCCTAGATGACAGGTAATCTAATACATGCTAGATAGGATAAATTATATGACAAATACAATACATGTATACATATCTATACAGTTATCTTACTGCACAAGAAACATCAGATCTAGAAAGAGAAGAAAAAAAAACAACCTAAGAAGGAAAACAGAATGCATGGAAATATTCACAGAAAGCGTTAAAATGCTGTGTTGTGGTTCACTCTCAGTTCCCACAGGCCTCTCTCTGGATGTATATGACTATCTTCATC
>JAJPUD010000097.1:412974-551242 GCA_023553655.1 Myrmecobius fasciatus | reverse complement strand
AAAATCTCTTTGGGATATAGGCCCAGTAGAAACACTGCTGGGTCAAAGGGTATGCACTGTTTGATAACTCTTTGAGCATAGCTCCAAATTGCTCTCCAGAATGGTTGGATCCGTTCACAGTTCCACCAACAATGTATCAGTGTCCCAGTTTTCCCACATCCCCTCCAACAGCTATCATTATCATTTCCTGTCATTTTAGCCAATCTGACAGGTGTGTAGTGGTATCTCAGAGTTGTCTTAATTTGCATATTGACTAAATTCTGCATTCATTGTTTGTTTATACATTGCAAATATGCAAAAAAGATCCATTTATAATAATAATACTAGAATATATGTCTATATGTAATACTGTTTTCTATTTTAAATATGCCACCAACACAATAATATTAAGAACAAGTGTTATAAAACACATTATTATTCAGATCCCAACTTAAGAACGTTTTGTTCCTCCTAGTCTTAAATACATCGTCATATCTCCTAAATAGAATTAACATTGTCTTTTCAATTAAGAGAGTCAAACCATAACATTTTTTTATTCAGTCTTTGGATGTTCTATATCTACTTTTTTGCTAGGCACAGTAAATCTACCGGATTATTTGTTCTCCTGTGGCTTCTGAAGCTGCTTAAAAGCAAAGATCAAGATCTTCACCATCTCCATTTTTTGAGATTAGTAGGCATCCTTGCCTGAATTAATAATAATAATGATAACATTATATAGAGCTTACCTATGTGTCAGGCACTCTGCTAAGTGCTTTATAAATTGTTTCCTATGATCTTCACTACTGAGGTAAATAGGGTTAAGTGACCTACCCAGCGTCATAGAGCTGGATTTTAATTCAGGTCTTCCTGACTAAGGACCTCGGGTTCTATTCTTTGCACCAAGGAGGTGCCACAATTACTGCTAAGTATTTTCGATCAAGAGTCTAGGATCACACAGATTCTTAAATCTTGTTTATTTGATTCATCTCTGCATCTGAACTCTTGTGCTCCAAGACATTAATGCTAATTGGTGGGAATTAACCCACTTGCTGAGATGGTTTGGAACCAAGAGGAGTATCATGATGCTCGCTGACTCTAAGCTCACTCAATAATATCCCTTTCCTCCAATATACACACTGCTGACAATGAGACTACTCTAGCAGATTTAAGGACCTGGCATAGTCTTACATCAAAACCCAACCCTTTCACCTGTTACTTCTGCCTCTTTCCAGTGCCATAAAGAATCCAGCACTAGATTGTGGACATTTTTTCATCTCCAACAGTTGGTTTGGTCAGTCTTTCAGAAACAAAAGCTTACCAGGAATTACAACCTGAAAGCAACATTGGTGGGAAAGCTGGGCTGCTGGTGCCAAGGAAAGCAGACTCCAAACTTCTGGTGCCAGGCCAGGGAACTAAGCAACAGACAAGTCACCAGAACAAGACACTCGTGGGGAGCTGTATAGTCCTCCAAGCCTGAGGTGTTCTCTGTGGTTTCAGGGAAAGAAAAGCCTACAGAGAAGTGAACAAGGAGAGGGACAAAACTGAACAGGAGGCGAAAAGGAATGAGACCTTCCTTTGAAAGTGGAAGGGACTTGCACTGATTACGGTTCCTATTAGTGAAGAAAGATGGGTGGTGAAGGGATAAAAGGAACTTACCTTGCATTGTCATACAGTGGATTTAGTGCTATTTGTATCAGGAAGGGATTATATTTGGATTGTCTGGGGACAACTGGCACCTGGGGGAGTGGGTGAGCCAGTGAGCTTGGGTAAGTCATTTTTTCAAAAGTAAAATTGAGGTGATGAAAGGACCCACCTCCCAGGGTTCTGTGAGGATCAGCTGAGAAACATTGTTCTGGAAGTGATGTCTCATGGAAAAAGGGAATCCATAAAGTAAGCCATACAATGCAGTAGCAGAAATGACTGGAGGAAACACTCTAAAATAGATACAGAGGGGGAAAAAAGAGAGGAACCAGATAGTTAAAACTATAGGAACCTTAAGTCTAGAAGGTCTAGAAGAAACATAGAGGATATCAAGAGAATGAGGGAAATTCTTTTTGGAAAGAAGCACAAAAAATGAAATTTAAAAACATATAATAGAAATAGTCAAAAAAAAAGGATAGGAAGGGGAAATATGAAATGAGATCAGGAAAGAGGAGAAAAGAGCTAGTAGGAATAAAAATGAGGAAAAAAATGACTAAAGAAACATAATCCCATGTTTATTGCAGAAAAAGAAATTTGAAACTGAAAAGCTTCTGCACAAACATCATTAACATATCTAAGATAGGAAGAATAGCCAAATGGAAATATGTTTGTTTCAAACTTTTCTTATAAAAGATTATTATCCAAGATATATAAAGAACTATGTGTATATAAACAACTCTGTATGTATGTGTGTAGCTATTCCCCAACAGATAAGTGATCAAAGAGTGTTAAAAATATTTCTCAAAAGAACTACAAAGTATCAATAGCCATATGAAAACAATGATCTAAATCAGTACTAACAAGAGAAATACAAATCATAACATTTCATAGCCTAAAAATTGGCAAAGATGACAAAAATAACCATCAATATTAAAGATGTTGGAGGATAGGCACACTAATACATCGTTGGTGGAGTTGTAAAATAGTATAATCATTTTGGAAAACAATTCAGAATTATACAAATAAAGTGACTAAAATGTCTATTGAAGGTCTAGGATATATATAGATAGAAGATAAGGAAGAAAGTGAGGGAAATCTTTTTTTTGGAAAGAGACACAAACAGGGGCTTCTACTGAGCTTATATTTCAAGAAGCATTTGATTTTTTTAAAGTCCCCATATCCTCCAAAATATTCATATCAGGAATTTCAGTGATAGTTAAAAATTGGAAACAAAGTAGATGCCCATCAAATGAGAAAATAACCAAATAAATTGTAGTACAAAAATATAAGCAATATCACTGTGCTATAAGAAACAATCTTTGTAAGAAAGGTTGATATAAACTGTTGCACAGTAATAAGTAATAAATGAGTAATAAGAGAAAAACGAACAATATGTATAATACATACAATAATTTAAATGAAAGGAATGACTCATCAAAAATAAAAATAAATGTAACAAAATTATAAAGATCCATAAAACTCAAATTAAAAAAAAATATGAGATATTTCCAACCTACCCTTTCATAGTGATAAGAAATCTACAGGTGTTACACATTGCTTATGTTTTAGGACTTTTTCAATATATCAATCAGTTGCACTGATTTTTTTCCCTCTTTGCCTTACCAAAAAATATTCTGCCATATGGGCTGGTTGTTGAAAAGAAAAATGGGGAGGGACACATGGAATGTTATGATGATATGATAAACAAAAAATATCAATAGAAATCTATGTTTTTTAAAAGACAAACTGGGACCACATAATTTATACACAGACATAAAGATCTCTAAAAGACATTTTATTGACTTAAAAATTCTCATATTAACATTATCTATGTTCTATTGTATTTTGTTAAATATTTCCCAATTACATTTGAATCTGGTCCCTGCCACACTCTACTCTAAGCAAACTGCTGATGTGTTACATATAGCTAGGCTATATCTTTTCACTGCTGTTCTCTTGTGATAATAGGAAGGATAAAAGGAAGGAAGAAGGGAGGGAAGGAGGGAAGGAAAGAGAGAAAAAAGAAAGGAAGGAGGGAAGGAAGGAAGGAAGGAAGGAAGGAAGGAAGGAAGGAAGGGAGGGAGGGAGGGAGGGAGGGAGGAAGGGAGGAAGGAAGGGAAGGGAAGGAAAAGGAAAAGAAGGGAAGGGAAGGGGAGGGAAGGAAAGGGAACAGGAGGGAAGTGATCAGAAGGGGAGAGGAGGGAAACGAAGGGGAGGGGAGAGAAGGAGGGAGAAAGGGAATAGAGGGTCACTTGGAATATCTGCCTACCCACAGGATTTTAATGAGAAAAGTGCTTAAGACAGCATGGGGCAATATAAAGAGCCAAAAGGCCTAAATTCAAATCTTGTCTACCACTTCCTATCTTTGTTAAAATTAAAAAGGAAGCCTTTTAATCTTTTTGGCTTTTGGTTTTCGTGTCAGATTAGATGACCACCAAAGTCTCTTCCAACTCTAAATCTAAGATCTTATGCATTTGAAACTAGAGACAACATAAGAGAAAAGATAGAGTAGATCAGTTGATAATCAGGATACTAGTTTAGGGACTAATGATGTCAAAATAGTACATGATTCAATATTTGGAGTACTAGACTTAGAGTTAAGAACAGCTGAGCTCAAATTCTACCTCAGATGTTTACCCACTCACAGACAGCACCCACCCCATAGGGTTATTGTGAGGCTCAAATGGGGTATACATGTAAAATATTTTACAAACTTAAAGTACTATGCAGATGCTGTTGTTATTATTATCAATAATAATCTCTAGATGCCCCCCCTCCCAGATGACTCTGAAATTCAATCATATAGCTTTTATCTGCAAAGTCCCATTGATAGAGAAGGGAGGAAGGGAAGGAAAGGTGAATAAGATTAGTATTAATTCCCAACTTCATTCTATATGCGTGCTCCTACAACTGTATACACAGATTCCTTTCCTACTTAAACATTCATTTCCTGTTCAGCAAACACAACTAGAGAGTCCCTTCTAAAGAATTTAGCTTACTATCAGGATGAAGCTAACTAAGCCTTTGGAGAGAATCTGCATGAATTAATAGCAATGTACTATCAGGTTTATTTTCCATCTATAGGAGGTCATGTACCTCATTCTAAACTTAGTGGACTAATCTCTCCATTCCCTGTACTCTAATTCACTATTTAAAAATAATGATCCTGATTTTTTTTTTAACTCACTGAACTGACTTGTTAGAAAATTCTTCACATCTATTTTCCCCCCCTGGGTAACAAAAGTATTTCCTGACATCTGTTTTGAATTTGTTTTCCTTTTAATTTGTGTATATGCATCCTTTTCCTATCATCTGGCTGAATTGAAAATAACATCTTGGGATAAAGTGATCTTTACCATTGTAGCAATAATATAACCTTTCATCCCATAGGATACCAAAGGGACTTCCAGGCCACCTATGTATAAATCACTTTACTCCTTGAAATGCAGCTGTCTTAGTAGTTGAACAGAACAAAATCATCTCTTCATACAACCCCTTGCCACTATATTATAAGGTAGGGAGATCTTGAAATAGAAATTTGAGGGTCTTTATAGAAGCTAGCAAACTCTATTGCCCTTAATAATCCAGAAAACCCCTTGGTGGTTGCAAATGTATGGAAAATTGGGATGCTTAAAAAACACTTGGAGTTACAGAGATTGAGGTTTTTCTGCAGCTTTCTTAGAAGGAATCTTGGGGCTCAAAACTAGAGCTGATTTCCCCCCTCCTTCATTTGGGAGGAGGCCAATGTACTCTCATCCAGCTGTTCTGATCCTTATGTTACTTTGGGGAAGAGACAAAGTTATACATCCATTATTGTTCTCCACCCCGGGAATATCATTATTAAAGAAATCTCATCAATTGGAAGAGAAAAATATTTGAGAAAAAGCAAAGACAGATGAAAAAAACAGAGCAATAATGACATTGCCTTCATTTTTCAATTCATCTAGGCTATTTGCACTGAAGAAACACACCAGAATGGTTTCTCCTTTCTCATAAAATAAATGCATAACTCAGCCTTCATACTCAGATGGAGACTAGACCTCCTAGGTGCAAAGGAATCTTTCTGACATTTCTATGTGACTATTAAATGCCATTTCACATTTCCATGCCCACTGGCTCCTTGCCATCTATATTTTGAGATGTTCACAAAATAGTGGGAAAGTATTTGCTTCTCTTTTCCAGCAGGAAATAATTCTTATAAATGATTGACTTTTAAAAACAATTCTCATTCTAGAACACACATTTACTTAAATGGGCACAATTTTTTAAATGGCCTCTCTTTTAGCTGCTTAGACTGTCTTTCATTCACACTGCCAGTTCTCATGGTCTCCAGTGACCTTGGAAAGCACCAGACCAGAGGGCATTATTGGAAAATATTCTTCCTCAACTATATAGATCACTAATTTCTCAAATGACTTAGAATAGGGGGGAAATGAAGTAATTTCTCAGCTTTTAATACTTTTCTGTGTTAAAAAATCAACCTTCAGCAGATCTTTTATAGCTAGGATGAAACTTAACCCACATAATTTTTTTTTAACCTGAGACCTTTCCAACTTAAATAACTATGTGAACTTAAATAAATGGGAGACAGGTGCTAGGTACCTTATAAGGTGACTATAAGTCGCCTAAAAAAATGATTTCCTGAAGTTGAGCAAATAAACTGCCCCATTAACGCCTTGCATCACTTCTAAAGGATGCGGGATGTCACAGATTGGGGGTGGGGAAGAGCATGAGATGATGAGATCAAAGCTAGTCCACTATAGAATAAAATACATTTTCTCTTTGGCTTTGAAAATCTCTTTTTAAAGGAATCCCCTCCCCATTTTCTTTAGGTTCTGGCATATGGTGTGTGCTACAGATGGATAAGCAGTGATACAGCTGTTAAGTATCTGGCACTCATGGCCTCATATGTGAATTGCCAGCTGGCCAGCAGCAGCTTAGGTTTGTAGAATTATCTGATTCTTCCCAGCTGTTTTGCAAAAAAAAAAAAAAAGGTGGGGGGGGGAGAAAAAGCAAGAAGGAGGGGGGAAATGCCGTAGTCTACCAATTCTTCTTCCAGACTATCTGAACTTGAGTTTGGGCCCAACAACAATAACAACTTCTCCAGACAGTAACTTCCCTACCACATGGCCTTCTACTTCCAAATTCTATGTAAATGGGAATTTAAGGTTACATTTGGACAAAGTTAAGCAGGTTTCTGGAATTGCTCCTGCAGCAAGCTGTGAATAATGTATGAAATGAAAACCCCAGTCCAATGCACGTTGAATATGGGAGACAGGTTCCCTTGCTGTCTGGACATCATCAGCACCCAATGTTGAGTCCAAAGTGACCGGCAGCCAGAAAATCTTATTAGCCTGAATCCCTTAATGACTCGCCTAGAGAATGCTCCAACTAGCTTGTTTTTGACAAAAAATACTAGAGAATATTTATGGTAATAGTAATAGTAAAAAGATCTCTCATTTTGGAATGAAAGCAGAGATGTGATAGATCAAAAAGATTCTGTATACTTTCAAAGTCCTGAAGATGTCACATGGGTGATTCCTATCTGGAAGTCTACTGGTGCATGGATAGAAATGATCGTATCACAAAGATTTTCAGAAAAACCATCAGTTTGGCCCATCAAAAAGAGCAAAAGTCATAAATGCTACTGATGCTTTTTCATATTTTTCTAACCTATAACAACACTGTTGTTGGATGGAAATGTTTTTTATACTTTCAAACTTTTAAATTTCTGATTAAAACGATAATATTTTTTCTTTGCCATCGTAAAAGACAAGTTCTCCATTCACTAAAAAATAAATATTTCCTGAGAGCAGAAAGGAGGGGAGGTTACCGTATAATCTACCTTCCATCCTGTCCAGGAGCTGAGCAAACCCACACACCTCCAGAGCCAAATCATTGAGAAGAGCTTTTGGCTTGTGTGCCTGGCTAGCTTTGGAAATTAGGACAAGCAGCTGAAGACCAAGATTGGGTGGGTGGGAGGGAAGGGCATGAGGAAGCTGCAAAATTCCCTAAAACTTGTAGGTATCAGTTAAGTGAATATGCAGGAAAAGATGCAGGACCAAAAGTGCACTTAGATAGATGGAATCATAAAGAGAGTCACCAAGGTTTTTGTAAAATATATGCATAAGCATGAGACAGGATTGTGTGATGCATGAAGAGCTGACCTTAAAGCTAGAAATCCTTTGTTCAAGTCTTGGCTCTTATACAAATTGACTGTGTGGCCCTGGGAAAATCCTTTAACCTCTGAATGTGAATAAGCAGCTCTAACATTATAAATTGCAGAGAAGGTGCTAGCCTGTATTGGTTTGTTTACTCTATCAGTAAATTGCTATCAATCAGTAAACGTATATGAAGTACCTACTCTGTACCAGTCCCTGGGCTAAGTGCTTGGTATAAAGTGTGCATGCTCAATCTGACTCCTAAAACAGAGGATGCTAAAAAGCATATCTTGAGAATAGACATTACCTCTTGCTCATCTTGCAGGCACATCTGAGAATATCAGAAGGAATAAGGAATAATATTAATTGACACCCATGGTTGAAACTCTTAGGGTTTAAAAAGTACTTTCTCTACATTATTTTGCTTGGTTTACCACCATTTGGTATGGTAGATAGAATTCAAATCTGACCTCAGATATTTCCTATCTGTGTAATACCAGGCAAGTCTTAGTTCACTCCACTGTAAAATAGGGATAATAGAGATAATAACACCAGCCATCTAGGGTTGTTGTGAAAATCATGAAAGTGTTTATAAAGCATTTAGCACAATGCCTGGCACATTGTAGGTTCTTAATATGTTTTTGTTTCCTTCCTTATTCAGAAAGACATACAACTATCATTAGTCAGTCCATCAATTTTGGGCAGCTAGGTAGCACAGTGGATAGAGAACTGGGCTTTGAATCAGGAAAACTCATCATCATGAGTTCAAATCCAGCCTTAGACACTTATGTATGACCCTGGCCAAGTCACTTAACCCTATTTGTCTCAGTTTCCTCATCTTTCAAATGAGCTGGAGAAGAAAATAGCAAATCACTCCAGTTCTTTGCCAAGAAAATCCCAATGATGGGTCAGACAAGACTGAAATGACTGAACAACAAAAATCAATCAGTAGGTATTTAATAAGAGCTCACTCAGCTTGGTACTAGAGATACAAAGATGGAAATGGAATAACTGCTTCTCTCAAATTGTTCACATTCACAACACACAACAAATAAAGATGATCTGAGGAGAGGCCTGACAGCAAGGAGAACAGGAAAGCCTCATCATAGGGGGTGACATTGGAATTGAACTTTAAGGGAAACTAGGGATTTCTCAGAAGCAGAGACTAGAAGGGAGAGCATTCCAGACATGAGTGACAGCTTTCAAAAACAGGGAGATGGGAGCTGAAATGTCACAGATGAAGAACAATAAAGTCAATTTGGTTAGATTGTAGAGTGAAGGGTCATAAGGTATAAAAAGACCAAAGACCTAGATCAAAGCTAGATTTTGAAGGGCTTTTAATGTCAAACAGAGTAATTAACATTTGATCAGAGAACCACTGGAGTTTAATGAATGAGAAAGGGACATGCTCAAAGCTGGGCTTCTGTAAAATCATTTTGGCAGCTATGTTGGGATGGAATGCAGAGAAGAGACACTTGATGGAAGGAGCCCTCTGAATTGCAAAGAGTCATAGGAGTCTGAACTAGAGTGGTGGCCATGTGAGTGGAGAGAAGGGCATAAGTGTGATAGATATTATTTAGGTATTATTATCATTCACATTTTACAGAAAAGGAAATTTACCTTACAGATAAGGAGACTTAAAGGCTAAGAGATTTGCCTAGACATTTCTAAAAAGTATCAGGTGCAGATTTTAAACTAAACTCTCTCTTAACTCCAGATCCAATGCTTTTCCCATCTTGTCATGCTGGTACCTTATATATAGACTGCATTATTGACTTCAAGCAACATACTTGTTTTCATTATTCACAGACTGATTCATGTTTATTTTGATTCATTAAACCTCAAGGAAACTTACATAATCTGATAGGAACTGTTTTTTCCAAGACCCCAAAGGATCAAGGTCTTTCTTCTTTAGGATATGAGCCTTGGTTATTCCCTACATGATAAGGGAAAAGGCAGTATTATCAGCTGTAAACCCTTCAGTGCAAAACAACTAAGAAATCTCTTCATAGTGCATCAGTGCTAGGAGAAAAATGTTTTAGAAGAACTCAGGTATGAATGAATACTGATTTATTCTTTTATTATTATTATTATTACAAAGAAGATGGCTTTGTTAAATAAAATCAAGTTTAGTCAGAGATAAATGACCAGTATTAAAGAAAAATTAATATTTCTTAATGCACTAAAGTAAATTGCAGAAACCAAAACTGGTGCATAAAACATGCTATAAATATGCAATTCATCTAGGGACCCATGGATATAGCTTTTCCAAACATTCTCTTTATCTCCTGCAGCTGCCAATTTTATCACAAGTAGAAGTACTGCTTTAGGAAATAACAGCACACTGGCCAATAAACACTGTCTGATTCAGTGATTTATTTCCTTTAGAAGTCATAGCCTTGTTCAAGTGATATCCAGCGAAGTGTCACACATTAATTTAGAGATATTTCGACAGGAAAATTTATCTATGAGCTTTACAACATCACCATGTTTGTATAAAAAATTCCCTTTCAGTTCCTTTTCTCAGTCTGTAGTGATAACGCTATCAACAATAACTATTAGCACTACTAATTCTGAGTAGTAAGCATTTACTGAGTATATCTACTGAGTGCAGAGTTCTGTGGAAGGAGAGGGTGGGGGGCAGCAGGAGAGGGAGGTGATACATAATAATGAAAAGATAAAACCCCTAAAGGAGCTAATAATCTCTTCCTGCTATTTTAATTGAGCTACTTTTTTTTCCTCTCAGCACCTAAACTCCTTGTTATGACCTTGGTCAAATTACTTCATTTCTCTGAGGGTCAGAGTCTTCATCTTCACAGTGAGTGGGCCAGCACAAATAACCTCAGTTCTCTTCCAGTCCTATGTCATATGACCCTAGGGAAGATCATGCAAAGCAGTCAATGGAGATGAGCTGCATTCCCAGTATTTACTGGCAAATTCTCAAACACAGGAAACAGCAGGCCCAATAAATTTCTGCATTCCATTGGTTTGAAAGAATTTGTGAATTCTGGAAAAGTGATTAAATTGCAAATAAAGAATAAATAAGTTGGTTGCATTTTCATCAAATACAGATTATCTGAACTAATGAGTAGCACAATTAGTACACTGGAGGATAGTAAAATTACGGTTCTGCTTCTCTTCTAAAACGGTTTCTTCTAGGCTCTTGCTATCTTCCAGTGCCCCATGGTTACTCATCCAATATCCTCTCTCTCCCTACCTTCACTCCAGGGTGTTTGACACAGCCCCAACTTTTTTGCTAACAGCCTCTGATATTTGCTTGACCTTCTGGCATAAGAGTTCAAGAACTATTTGCTGAATGGATGAGCCAAAGAAAATATAAAGATTACTGATAATTATACACCATCATTCCTTCAAGGTCAGTCAGTGTTTACATAGTGTCTTTGACATGCCAGCAGTGTCCTAGAGAGGAAAGTGGAATTTCTTCCCCTAACCACCCAAGCAGGTTACATAACCTATGAAAATTAAAGTTCTGAGTTCCCATAGGCCTAAGAAAGAATTTATATATATATATATATATATATATACAATGTACAATATATATATATATATTGTATATGTATATGTATATATATATACAATATACATATACATATACACAGCTATATATACATGTATGTGTATATATATATATACGTATGTGTTTAGCTATATATAGATATGTAATCACTAGATAAAGGGGAAAAACAAGGAGGATTTATAGCTAATCTGCTGCCTCACTATCCCAAATGTGTTCTGAAACAGACAAGAGTAGGGAAGAGATTAAGGGGAAAACACAAGGAGAATTGGATCTTTTTCTTTCTCCCTGCCTCCCACTATGGTGATGGTTCTTCTCATTGCACACTCTTCTCAATAAGGAGTCAATAAACTATTTTGTGTAGGGGAATAACATTGTCAAACAAAAACTTTAATAATATAAATTTTGCAGATGGTGGGAATCAAGAGGTTGAAATGAAAAAAAAGATTTACAGTAAGGCCAGTAAAAAAGGCTATTGCAAAAATTTAGGTAACAAAAGTTTGAATTAGGGTGGCAGTTATGTGAGTGGAGAAAATTTTGTGTATTGAAAATTGACAATTGATTTAGGAGTGAGAGTATTAAAGAGACAGAGACATTATGATAGCTCATTGATGGTTTTGTATTTGTAAAGCTGGGTATCTAGAAAAATGGTCATACCCTGAAGAGAAATGGGAAAAGAGAAAGGGTTTTAGAGGATGTCATGGCAATAAATGAATAAACTGGAAGAATAGCCTTGTAGTAGCTAGACATAACATGGAATTAAAGTCAAAGAGCCAAGTGTCATTATAAAAGGGGAGTATTGGTTAGCATAAATTAATAGTTTAGAAAATTTCCAATTAGCCCTTTTAAAAATCATTATGATAATTAAGATTGAGAAGAAATATGTACTGGGCACTGTGGTAGGTTATGAACAAAAATACTCAAGACCTAGGACTTCTTCTTCCAAAGCTTCCTTGATGTTCCCACTACTTGAATTTTATCATTATTTCCTTCAAATCTCACAAAGAATCTTTTTTAGCTCACAGAAACAGAGAATTTGAGAATCAAAGGGACCTTTACTGCTATCTAGTCCAACTCTAGAATAGGAAAAAAATTCCCACTATACGATCCTGGATACGATCATCTAGGTTTTGCTTCAAAATCTCCAAGGACTGGAACTCTACCACCTTGTTGGGTAGCCTATTCTACTTTTGGACAATTCTAATTGTTAGGAAAGTTTCCTGACACTGACCCTCAATTTATGTTTTTTGGAATTCCTATGAATTGATAGTGGTTTACTCTTTTGATATAAGTAGAACAATTCTAATTTCTCATCTATGTACCAATCCTTCAAATATCTGAAGAAATCCAACATGTCCTCTCAAATCTTTTCCTTTCCAGGACAACCATCCCTAGTTCTTTCATTTGATCTTCATACAATATGGTGTCAAGGCATTTCATCAATCTGGTAACCATCCTTTGGACAATCTCCAACTTATAAATGCCCATCCTAAACAGGGGAACTCAGAACTGAATATACTATTCCAGATGATATATGAGAGAAGCAGAGTACCAAAAGACAATCTCGTCTGATTTCTGGAAACTATAACTTTCTTAATGCACCCCACGATCTCATTAACTTTTTTGGTTGCCACATCATATTACAAACTCATATTAAACTTTAACCATTAACATCCAGATTTTCAAACAAATTACTCCCCCATTTATGCTTCCCTCCATCTTGTGCTTGTGAATTTTATTTGCTGTACCTAAGTCTAAGACTAGTGAATTTCATCTTAATAGATCCAGCCCAATTACTAGCCTGTTTAGATCCTTCTGGATCTTTACTTGGTCATTCATTGTTATCAGTCTAAATTTGGCATCATATGAAAATGTAATGAGAATGTTTCTATGTCTTTTTTTCCAAGTTGGTAGAGAAAAATCATTTACAGTACAGAGTATACAGGGAAAATTAATTGGCATGTTCCTGCCATTTTTGTTAATAAATTTGTAACAATTACTCTTTCAGTCCACAATCCAACAAATTCATAACCTACTTAATTTTTTATTTCCTTTTCTATTTATTTCCATTTTTTTCCACAAAAGCCATTTACATTTTAAAAATTTTGACAAAATCTGGGTGAATTATATCTATGGAATTCCTCTTATTTATTATATTGATAATCAAATCAAAAGAGAAAAAGGGGTTAGTTAGGTATCACCTGTTCTTGATGAAGCTAGATTGTTTCTTTTTCTAACTGTTCACCAGACATCTTTTTTCTTCCTAACTCTGGCAGATCTTCTCAATTTCCTTTGTTAGCCCAACATTTCTATCTTTCAATTTAACTAAAGGATCTGGTCCAGACCTACTACTCTCTTTTCCCTAAATTTTTCTGGTGGTCTCACCAGAATTTAATCAATTTAATTATGATTTTCATGTAAATTACTCCTTTATATAATATAAATATAATCCTAGGTTCTCTTCTGAGTTGGTCTCCCATTACCAATTTTCTATTGTGTATTTTATATTCAACATTTGACACCTCAACTCAAAAAGTTCAAAACAGAATTCAACTTCTTTCACCTCCTCCAAACTTCCCCACTTTTTCTTGAAGGTACTATTTTTCTTCTAGTTCCCCAGGCTCATAATCTCAACATTATACTAACTCCCTATCCACATACCATGTCCAATCAGTCATCAGATCTTACCATTTCTACATTTATAACATTTTTTTTGTTTCCTAGACTACAGCTATGCCATTCTTATTGATCCTCTTACCTCAAGTCTCTCCCCAAATAAATTTATCCTTCACATGGCTGTTAAAATGATTTTCCTTAAGTATAAATTTAACTATGTCATTCCCCTTTTCGATAAACTTCAGTAGTTCTCTATTTCCTTTAGGATAAAAGATAAACTCCCCTATTTGACTTTACAACTTTGCTCCAATCTAAGTTATACACTATATATATATATATATATATATATATATATATTATATATACATATATATACATATACACATATATACATGTATATGTATACATATACATGTATATATACATGTATATGTGTGTATGTGTATATACATATATATATGCACACATACACATGTAGAATGGCCTTTCTTGCCAGATTATAAAATCCTTAAAGGCTGGAAACATATCTTTTTAATTTTTGCATACTCCATTTCCTATCAAAGAGATATAGAATTATAATTTAGATCCAAAAAGGACTTGAAAAGTCAGAGTCCTTTTTACAAAAGAAGAAACTGTGACACATATAGTGCCTAGAGTTTTACAGTTTCTAAGTATGAGAAGCTGAATTTGAACCCATGTTTTCTGACTACAAAAATCATTATATCACATAGATTTGAATGCTCCTGTAATAATGTTTGGCCATAATTCTCTGTTGATCAAACGAGATAGATGTAAAGTGTTTTGTAAACTTTAAAGCACAATATAAATGCTAGTTACTAAGTAAACGAATTTTTAAATGAATAACGGTGTTTGGTGATGTTATGCAGCATTTTCAGCTTTAGAGAAAAGCTTTTGATCTTCACAAGAATAACTGGAGGTAATTGCTGCAGGCATTACTTTTCTTATTTTACTGATGAAAAAAGTGAAGACTCAGAGAGATAAAGTAAGTGTTTTACCCAGTCACAGAAATCATGACGTTTTCTGGAGAGGAGATTAAAATCAAATCTCTCCTGGCTCCAAGTCTATTACAATTTTCACTAATAAATGTATTTTGCCTAGGTTCCTTCACCATAACCACCTGACTTCTTGTGCTATGGGCTAGAGAATAATGAGGGTTTCAGTTGGCCAAAGTATTAGAAGGAGCATGTAGACCAGCAGTAACTGCCTCTAGACATGGGTCACTTAGATGAATTGTTGATAAGGTATAATAATAGCAATTATAATAACAACAGCATCAATCACAACTTACATTTATGTAGGGGTTTACTTTCAGACAACTCTTTATGCACATTATCTTATTTGATTCCCAAGCTAAAAATAAGCATCTATTAAGGATATGCTATGTGATAGGCTTTGGATAGGAAGGCAATAAAGTAAGATACTCCCTATCTTCAGGAAGCTTTCATTTATAAAGGGGATACAATAGGTTCACAGATTAGTAAATTCAGATAAAAAAAATAGATATATATATACAAGGAAAGGGGAGAGACCAAATACTAGCAGAATCCAAAAAGGACTCTTCCTCATTATTGTGTTTGAATTAAGCCATGAAGGAAGCTAAGAATTACAAAAGGCAAAGGTAAGAATAGATTTCCTAGATTTATGAGCCAGCCTGTTTGTTGTTGTTGTTATTGTTTGTCCTGTGTTTTCTAAGAAGATCATGACCTCCAGAAGGAGATGCTATGACATGCAAGTGAGTTGGATTTAAGTGAGGGAAGGCTGTGTGAGGTCACCTACCTCACTTTCCCCTCCAGAGCCATCTGGGTCCAGTGGCCAGATACATATCAGGATAACTGGAGATAGTCCTGGATGCACTGGGTGACCTTGGTCTTTTTAAGGCCAGCCTATTTTGGAGGAGGAAAGTGAAATATATCAGCCAGGATTAACAAATAGACTGGTTTGGCTAGAGTGAAGTTGAGAATAATGGGTAATAAGCTTAGAAAGATAAAATAGAGTCAATTTGTGAATGGTTTTAAATGCCACACAGAAAAATTTGTATTTTTGCCCTAATGCAGCAGGGAGTCACTGAAGCTTCTTGAGCAATAAAGTGACATAGTAAAACCCAGGCTTTAAAAATATCTATTTAACAGCCTTGTGGAGAATGCTTTAGAGAGAATATAGAGATTGTATACAAGGTGACCAAAGAGGAAGTTATTGTGACAATATAGGTAAAGGAGCTAAAATTCTAGATTAAAATAATTGCAGAGTAAATAGAAAGTAGGGTGGGTGAGAGATCTTGAAGAGATATTTGACAGAATTTGGCAACTGATTAGATATGGAGGGTATGAGAGAGAATGACTAGTCAAGGATGGCTCCTAGATGGCAAAATAGTAACTAGAAGAATGATGTTGCCCTTGACAGAAATAGGGGATTTAGGAGAAGAGATGTATTCAAACAAAAAGACAAATTCTGAATTTGATTTACCTCTAAAATAACCCATTGGAGATGTCAAGTTTTCAGGTGGAGAAGCAGGAAGCAGCTCATGAGGGAGATGTGGACTAGGTATACATTTACACAGAAACTACAACTGGACCAATGGGAGTTTATGAGCTCACCAAGAGTGAGAATGTATAGAGAATCCAGAGAAAACAAGTGTTTGAGATAATATCACAGGATGGACTTATGCACTGGGGATTGGGGTGAGGGAGGTACATGTGGATTAGGAAACAACAAGGGAAACTGAGAAAGAAAAGTCCAACACGTATCTATTTATATCTGTATAGTTAGTGAGATAAAACATGTATTAAACATTCATTATGTGTCAGGCATTTTGCAAAGTACTGAGGCTGCAAAAGCAAGCAGCCCACCATACTCAGGGAGCCCACATTCTAATGGATAAAACAACACTTCTGCTTTGAAGCTGGTAGCTGGAAGGTGAAGTGGAGGTGTGGCCTTAGAAAAAATAAAGCAAAACCTCAATTATAGAGCTCAGGATGAATTATAGTGCACATTCCAACTTTTTGGTGGGGATTTAGGTGAAGATGAAAGGGTATGTTTCTCAAACACAATCCAACCTTCTAAATGAGGACTGTGTGTGTGTGTGTGACAGAAAGACAAAGAGACGGAGAAAGACAGTGAGACACAGAGAGCAGAGACAGAGACAGATCACAGAGACAGAGACACAGAGAGAGACAGACAGAGAGAGAGAAGAAGGGAGAGAGGGAAGAGAGAGAAAGAAGAGAGAGAGAAAAGAAGGGAGAGCGAGAAGAGAGAGAAAAGGGAGAGAGAGAAGAGAGGAGAGAGAGAAAAGAAGGGAAAGAGAAGAGAAAGAGAAAAGAAGGGAGAGAGAGAAAAGAAGGGAGAGAGAAGAGAGAGAGGAGAGAGAAAGACAGAATGAGACACAGAGAGCAGAGACAGAGACAGAGAAAGAGAAAAAGAGAGAGAAAGAGAAAGAGAGAGAGAGGGAGAGAGAGACAGAGACAGAGAAACAGAGAGAGACAGACAGACACACAGACAGAGAGAGAGGAGAGAAAGAGAGAGAGAGAGAGAGAGAGAGAGAGAGAAGAGAAAAGGGAGAGAGAGAGAGAGAGAAAGAGAGAGAGAGAAGAGAAAAGAGGAGAGAGAGAGAGAGGAGAGAAAAGGAAGGGGAGAGAGAGAAAGAGAAAGAGGAGGGGGGGGAGGGACCCTCTTGGAAATCTGGTGAAATCTCTGGATCCCTTCTCAGAATAAAAGTTTTTAAATGCAAAAAATAAAAAACATGGGATGCCAAAAGATACCATTTTTTTTTTGTTGTTTTGGGGTTTTTTGTTTGTTTTGTTTAGTGTCTATATAAAGCAGGTAGAAATGCTAGAGAAGGAATGTTGTGACATTCCTCAAGCTTTCCTTTCATTTATCAATGTTAGCACTTTCTGGAGAATCTATGTAGGGGTCACAGGGATCCTCATATATCATATATATCACTTCTCCCAAACCCTAGGTTTCAAGATTTCATAACATTGACTTTGATCTTTTCCCTTTTTTTTTTTTCATTCATTTCACTTTAAACTTGCTGGCCAACAATAGCTGGACATTATCAGACCAAGCAAAGGTATTGTTTCTTTTCTAAAGGGTGTTTGGAAAAACATATGGAAAGCACATACAGGAGCTGCCAAAGCAGTAGCAAAGCACTAAAACAAAACCTTCAACTTAGTTTCTGACCTAAATTCCCAGAATGGATTGTATACTTTCAGTGAGGTGGTAGACCTAAAAAGGTAATTACTTTTACTTTGAGACTCCTAAAAGCTTTTCTTCTTCTCTTTTTTGGTCTTCTATTTAAGTCCTATAAAATCAAAATTGGGAGAAAGCAATATGATAAACACCTTAAAGCACTGTATAAAAGACAGTAATAGCAATGATAATAAATAAAGGAAGAATATCTTGGTAAAGATTTAATCATAATAAGCTAAGACATATTAAAATATTATTAATAGCAATCATCACTAGGCCCTCTACTAATGACATTTTGCTTGCCAGAAAATAAGTGTTAAATCATGGTTACAAAGAGTATTGCAGTCCATTTCTTTGAAGAAAAAAAAAAAGAAGTCTTATTTGGTTGGGAAGGAAGAAGTATGAAAATTGAAGTACAATTTGGATTCATTTAAAAATGATATACTTACTTCTGTCACATACACCTCTCTTGTAACTTCAATAAACTTAATAGAAGTAATACATCAATACAAAATTGTGTCCTCTATTCAATCATAATTTGAAATCCACATGGGCAACACCTTTGTAACTTGAATTGTCATCCATCAGCTCAATTGTGATCAAGGAGTCCGATTCAACATTTACTTTCTGAAGTCTAATATTTACCAAATGTTCGGACTAGCTTTCTTAGCAATCTTCTTTTACAAATTAGGAAATGGAGACTATTGACTGAGACTAGATGGTTTACCCAAGGTCATACAATGACTCAGGATTAGAGCAGCTATTATAGCTTTAATTCCTCCAGTTGGTCATTGTTTTTCTTTGCCCAGTAAGCTGTAGAGTGTGCTATATCCCTTGAACTGAATTAAATTGTTTTACTGAGTGCATTAAATATGATTCATAGTGCCACCTACAACATTTGCTTTAACTCTCAGGAAGTCTTTCTCATAAAGATGTAAAAGAGCTATGCCCTATAATTAGCTCCTTGCCAAAGTCATGGGATTGAATCCATAACACCATTGTGCATATTTCATGGATTAACCCAAAAGTTTCTTGAGAACTTTGTAATAATATGTGGGCTGCATTTAGGCTTTTATAGATCTTACCTAAAAATAATATTTCATTACTTTATTTGCCTGAAGGGATGATGCTTAGAACAAAAAAAAATTTTAATGAGCTAGCTTTTCACCACTATTTAGTAGAAGTCTATTATAAAAGTAAATGCATTATTACTAATAATAACACTAATGTGCCATTATCCCAAATATTCATAGTCTTTATCCTATATTGCACAAAAAAGTTTTTAAAATATAGAGACTTTGTTTCATTGTTTTTTTTTTTTTGTTTTTTTGTTTTTTGCTTAGGCAATTGGGGTTAAGTGACTTGCCCAGGGTCACACAGCTAGGGAATGTTAAGTGTCTGAGATCAGATTTGAACCCAGGTCTTCCTGACTTCAGGGCTGGTGCTCTAACCACTGCACCACCTACCTGCCCCTAATATAGAGACTTTGTTAAGGAGATTAGAATGACACTGGAACAGAAGGAGGAGCATATTATTCTTATTGTCCTGTCCATTACTGGAGTTGTACTGTGCTCAGTACATACTTTCTCTGACACCACAAAAAAAATAAAATTACATTCTAATTGTTTTATTCATCTACAAAAAAAAGTTATTTTATCCAGCTAGACAACAGTCCACAGAGCACTAAATATGAAGGAATAATGGAAGATTAATTGCTTGTCCTTTGACTGTTTCTATCTGAACTCTATGGACAGATATAAGAATGAGGTAACAATAAAAATCATAAGGATAAGAACAACTTCTGCTTCTGTGGCAATTGATGCTTCACAATCTCAAAGCATCTTTGTCGTTCATTTTAAATCATTGTTGTTTCCAACTCTTTATGACCCTATTTGGGGTTTTCTTGGCAAAGACACTGGAATAATTGGTCATTTCCTTCTCCAGCTCATTATACAGATGAGAAAACTGAGGCAAACAGGACTAATGACTTGCCTAGGGTCACATGGGCAGGATGTGTCTGTGAACAGATTTTAACTCATGAAGATGAATCTTCCTGATTCTAAGCCCAGTGCTATATCCACTGTGCCACTTAGTTGCCCAAAGCCATCTTTACGATCCTTTATGCAGAAAATGAGAGAATGAACCTCCTTGAGGTGTATTATTGTTCTCAGTACTTGTTTTAAGAATGCTATCTATCAGAGAACTAGAGACAGAATCAATCTAAATTTTGCCTTACCTCCACTAACTCCTGACAAAAGGAGGAAAAGAATTCTTTGCCTTCATGAGACCTGGACATGAATTTAAACTGAAGGCTATAGATATTATGAATGAATTATCAGTTCTCATTGAATCCTATTTTAGAGTAAACATTGCAGATTTGCTTTGAAGAAACTGGAATTGGGGGTGCAGGGACAAAATGGAGAATTCCAGTACCTGATTCTTTGCAGATCTTTAGCAGGTGCTGAGTTAAGATGGTTCCCCTAGCAGCAAGATTATTGACTACAGCTCCAAACTATTTAATCAAATCACCTCCAATGTAAGGTCAATTTTGTAGATAAAGGGGGCTGCCTTATCTAAAACCTTCTCTCTAATGGTTTCTGAGTAGTATTAGCTAATGAGAATCTTATTGCAAACACAGTGAATATTGTACCACACTTCTTTCTTTTACATAGCTATCTGGATCCAAGATGTCTGCAGGTATAAGTTAAAAGAGAAAATTTCTAAAACTCTAAATGACCTATATCTTATAGTTCCATACTTTCATACATCTTTTAGGTATGGATTTGTTGATATCCATTTTGCTTTAATTATGTAAAGAATGCATTCATTATCCATGGGCATACAGAACATATTATATGCAACCTAATGATATTAAATTAAGATTTCATTAACTAAAACTAGAATATGATTATCTGGGTGGCAATAGAAATTTTTCAAATCTAAACTACTTGTGCTTTATTCTTTGCTCAGGCCAGGTCTAGGGACATACAGCAAAAGAGCTCATTCTTTTTCTTTCACACTTTTTATTAGAAGAAGCAAACATAAACTAAGCCCTAGCACATTTGTATTTATTGTCCTCCAGTATCATTTATTGCTTTGGGTTCAATATACAAGCATGAAGGCTGTGAAAAGAGTTGTCAAACTTTAGATGTATAGAGTCATTGTTCACAGGATTGAATATTTTCCACTTTTTATCTGTTCTACTCTGTATCTTATACTGATATGACAATGGTGTACAGAGAAAAGAGCAGTAATCTCTGAAGTCAGAGATTATTATGTAGTCATTTTTCACTCAACGTCCAACTTTCTATGATACCATTAGGATTTTCTTGGCAAAGATACTGGAACGGGTTGTCGTTTCCTTTCCAGCTCATTTTGCAGATGAGGAAACTGAAGCAAACAAAACTAAGTGACTTGTCCAGTTTCACACAGTTAATAAGTTTTGAAAGACAGTTTTGAACTCAAGTCCTCCTGACTTAGTGTTCTATCCATTGTCCCACATAGAGAAATAGGGTTTAAACTACTCCTTTAATGTTTACCATCTGTATAACGTTGGATAAATTGCTTAACCTTCCTGGGCTTGTGTTTCTCCATCTAGAATTGGAATTCCTTTAACCATAAAAAATTAACTAGTCTTTGAAGTCTCCTCTAAGGTTTCTGAACACTATGCCTGAAGTAAGAGCTATTCCAAGCTCAAAACTCAAATTGCATATAGACTATATAGAATAATGAGCAAAGACACAGGTTAATAAGTGAATTTTAAGAAACCAGAAATTTTTCAGCAACTAAATCATTTTGACAATTAGAAATATATGAATTAAAAATAAAGGGCATATGAAAGATACTATCTGTATGCTAAGAAAGAACTGATAAATGGAGGCATGTACAGAATAATTATATATATATATATATATACACATAAATGTTTGTATGCACATATAATATATATTAGACAAATATTTGTGTCTAATATATATGTATCTATAATGATAGCCACCTCTAGGACAAGGTAGGGAGAAGAAAAAAAGGGGGGGAGAAATTTACACAAAAACTTTACTATATATTTGAAAGGAAGAGCAAGTTGTAGATAATGGATTTAGTTTTTTTTCTTTTTTATTATACTATGTTATGAAAATGAAAAATAAAGAAACCAGAAATTCTGGTATTCCCATATCCTGGAAAGTACAAGTGAAGTGGAACAAGGAGGCTGCTTTCTGGAACTTCCAGAATCTAAAGTGCAACCAAAAGAATCAAAGAATTGTAGATTTAGAGCTAGACTGGAACTTAGGAGTCAACCTTTTTTGTTTCCAAATGAGAAAACAGAGATACAGAAAAGTTAAATGATACATTAGAATATTGATTAGGGTTTGTATCATCTTTCTACTTTCATCCTCAGTGCCCAGAAAACATTAGGCACTTAATAAAGACAAAGTGTCCCAAAGATTTGGAGGAAGTTTTAAGCTATCAAAGCTTAATATTAATTGGATTATTTGGAGAATCAAATTGTTACTGTTTTTTCTTTATTCTCTAAGAGGATCATGACTTCAGGGAGGTGATCCATGACATTCAAATGAATTGGATTTGAGGGAGGGAGGATTGTGCAAAATTACTAGCCTCAATTTTTTCCTCCATGCTCTTTTGAGTCCAGAGACAAAATATAGATCATTAAGTGGCTGCAGAAAGAAACAGGGATAACAGGGATAATCATGACTGATGACTATCAATCTAGTGATGCTTACATGCACACTAAGGTTTTGGGGGCACAATGTACTCACTGATTGATTATTAACAGTTAAGTATCAAAGACAGGATAATATCTTCTTTTTTAAAGCTTTTTATTTTCAAAACATATGCACAGATAATTTTTTCAGCATTGACCCTTGCATAGCCTCATGTTTCAGATTTTCCCCTTCTTCCCCCACTCCCTCCTCTAGATGGCAAGCAATTCAATATATGTTATACATGTTAAAATATATGTTAAATCCAATATGTGTAAAGATATTTATATAATTCTCTTGCTGCACAAGAAAAATCAGATCAAAAAGGAAAGAAAAATGAGAAGAAAACAAAATGCAAGCAAACAACATTAAATAGAAAGAATGTTATGTTATGATCCACACTCAGTTCCCACACTTCTCTCTTTGGATATAGATGGCTTTCTTCATCATAAGATCATTGGAACTGGCATCAATCATCTCATTGTTAGAAAGAGCCACATCCATCAGGATTGATCATCATATAGTCTTTTTTGTTGCCGTGTATAATGATCTCCTGGTTCTGCTCATTTCACTCAGCATCAGTTCATGCAAGTATCTCCAGGCCTCTCTGAAATCATCCTGCTGGTCGTTTCTTACAGAGCAATAATATTCCATGACATTCATATACCATAATTTATTCAGCCACTCTCCAATTGATGGGCATCCAATCAGTTTCCATTTCTTGCCACTACAAAAAGGGCTGCCACAAACATTCTTGCACATGTGGGGCCCTTTCCTTCTTTTATGATTTCTTTGAGATATAAGCCCAATAGAAACACTGCTGGGTCAAAGGGTATGCACAGTTTGATAATTTTTTGAGCATAGTTCCAAATTGCTCTCCAGAATGGTTGGATCTGTTCACAATTGCACCAACAATGTATCAGTGTCTCAGTTTTCCCACATCCCTTCCAACATTTATCTTTATCTTTTCCTGCCATTTTAGCCAATGTGACAGGTGTGTAGTGGTATCTCAGAGTTGTCTTAATTTGCATTTCTCTGATCAATAGTGATTTGGAGCAATTTTTCATATGATTAGAAATGGTTTTAATTTCTTCATTTGAAAATTGTCTGTTCATATCCTTTGACCATTTAGGATAATGTCTTCTTTACTTTAAGTTCAGCACTCTATCTACTATACCACTTAGCTCCCTCATAGTGTTACTTCTCATGAATGTGTACGCTACCAATAAATCTCTTGATCTGGTGTCTAAAGCTATTCTGTCCAAATTTACTACAATGGCATTGCAGTCCTCCATTATCACCTAATTCCAAAAATATGTCACTACTTCTATAATTCTCCATTTTCCATCACTAGATTTTTCCTTCTGTATACTCTTTCTCCCCTTGGCTATGGTAAAACCTAATCTCTCCTGATTCCTTTTTCACCACTTCTAAATACCCTTTGCCAGACCATTATCAATCTTCTACCTTCATACTTAATTTTTTTATACTTTCATACTCTTCTTTTTTTATACTTTATTCCTTGGTCTTTTCATCCTTTCCTATGAATCCAGGTACATCCCATGAATCCAATATGTGAGGTATATATGTTAGGTACAATATATTAGGTATAATGGAACTCCTTCTCTCAATGCCCTTATGTACAACCCTAATTCAGAATCTTATCACTTGAACCTCCTAATTGGTCTTGCTGTTTCTAATATTTCTCTCTCTGATCTATGTATCTGAGGGTCAAGTGGTAACAAGCAATTTTCCTGGTTTAAAAAATATCTATTTCTATTTATTTGAGATAAAATATTATCACCTTAGGTTGGCATTTATATCACTCCACAACCTGGCTACCTTTCTAACTTCATTTCACATTATTGTTCCTTGTTAACCATTCTATAATCTAGTTAAACTGAACACGACATTTGGCATCTCCTGCCGCTATTCATATGTACACTCCATTCCCCATACCTGTAATCTATTCTTTCCTCATCTTTACCTTTCAAAATTCTTCCAAGCCTACTTCACATATGTACTCCTCCAATAAATATTCCCAGATCCAAGTTGATAATGCTTTGTACTTTCTCAAATTATTACTTTCTTATCAGAATAGATATTTTACCTACCCCAAAGAATATTATTTCCTTGTGATAGGTATTATTTTTTTGTCTTTTTAGTCCACTGTATTTTTATATATTCATTTTTTCAGCATTTCAAAGGGTGTATAATCTCATCAATTCATATTTTTTTCAGTATTACTGATAGCAACCCATCCTTCCCTGTACATGATTCATATCCTCCCAAAATTTCATCACAAAGGAAATACTCAATGTCTTAGGGAGATTTCTCATGATTTCTTGCGATAGTTTTTACTCTCTTCCTCCCTCCCTCCTTCCCTCCCTCCTTTCCTCTCTCTCTCTCTCTCTCTCTCTCTCTCTCTCTCTCTCTCTCTCTCTCTCTCTCTCTCTCTCTCTCTCTCTCTCCTTCTCTCTTCCTCTCCCTCCCTCTGTCTTTCTCGTTCTCTCTCTCCCTCTCTCCCCTCTGTCTCTCTCTGTCTCTGTCTCTCTCTCCTTTCTTTTTTCTCTTTCTTTCTTTTCCTCTTTCTCTCTGTCTCCCTTCTTCTCTCTCTCTATACCCCTCTCGTTCTCTGTGTGAGATATTTCCCAGGTGATATATTTTATATCACTTCTCCTTTACACTTCCTTGTTTGGAGAGCTCCTGTGGTTCATGAGAATTGATTTTTCCTCTTCATTCTTCTGGTTTTTCACCAGATCTTTTCACTCTCAAGAGTAGAATCAGAAGACAGACAGCAAAGATTTAGAACTGAAAACTAAAAAAAATACACTTGGCATCTCAGAAGATCTCTTTTTTAAAAAAGTAAATGGATCGTTTATAGGACGAATAAGTCAGACCACCTTCTCTGTGCAGTGAGAGATTACTGGAACAAGGTTATCAGACCTGGTGGAAGACTCCCTATCTCTCTGAGAAGTCCAGAAGCAGAAGGTGGATGTTGTGAAACTTAAGAAAGACATGCTGGAGTCCAGTTCAAGAAGCATTGTTTAGTGCTAGATCACACTGATCAGAGATTAAGGGTAGATCCAAATAATTGATGACCTTGACTTCTCTAATGAATAATGAATTAAGAGCCAAAAGTGGTGTAGTGAAAAAGTACACATCTACCTTGTATTAGTGTGAACTTGATGGAAGATAAAAGAGAAGCTAGAGATGAATGACAGCAGTTTTCTTCCAAAGTTTGTGGGAACTGAGGAAGGGAGAGAAGCATTATTTCCTTTGAGAAGAATAAATGTGTAAACTCATCTCTTTATAAATTAGTAGTGAGCAGCTGCTGGGAGAGTCCCATTTCTATTCTTCTTTCTATTTTATATAATTAAATATATTTTAAACTATAATGTGAGTGTGTTTCTTTGTGGTCAAGAGAAGAAAAGAATGCAATCAGAATTTGAAAGGGAAATGATCCAGAAGCTAAACCCAAGTTATAATTGGAGATTTTCCTGGGTGAAATTCTAGGAGAAGACAAAAGATAAGCCAGTTATTTCAATGAAAGATTTTTATAAGAATGATTCTTTTATATTAAAAAAACCCACCTGGACTGAATCTAGAGGGGACCAGAATAAGGTAAGGGGCAATTGTTTATTGTAGTTAGGATAAATTAACTAAACTCTTGACAATCACAGTGAAGGTTCTTTCCCTGTGATGGGTGCTTCATCACTCCTCATCCCAAACAGTTTGCATATTCTATTCTCCTGACCCATTTTTACACATGAAGATTACAAATATTGTGATATAGTACAAGGAGCTCTTCACTACTGCCACCACCTCCATAGGTTTTTGGGGTTTTTTTAATGATCATAACTTCAATTATTTGGATAATACTGTATTTTAAGATTTCTACATACCATTATCAGAAGAATATTAATTTTTTTAATTCACTTTTATTTTTTTTAAAAGCTTAAATTCTTTAAAAGCATGTCAATTTCCATGAGCAATGCAGCCTTTTCTCCTCCCATTCAGTTCTGAGAATAATTCTTTATGTCTGTAGTACCTATATAAGATTTATATGTACAAAGTTTCAAGTTTTGTACATCAATGATATCATTAGGTCTCATTCATCCCCTTTGTTTTTCTTGCATGGATAGGTAAGTTAAAGTAGCTAGAATAATTATATGTATATCTCATTTAGGAGGCTCTACAGAATAACAGGGCTTGATACAATCAGTACAATGTAAACAACAACATTTGGAGAAACTCATTGCCAATGACTGCGTTATTCTTCAACTTAGACTCTGTGCTGGATCACCTCCCTGCTTATGATGGACATTATTAGAGATCATATGTTTCTTTTATGCCTGTTTCATATCTATTTGATATTAATGATCTGATGGTCATGGAACTAGTTTCTCTCTTTTGTTTTATTTCTCAAGATGGATTGTACAATTCTGGCCTGTGAACTGTAGACATCTTGTTAGAACAAAAATTTTTATTTTAAGATCGTATAGTGTCTACATCTTTCAGTTAATTATATGAACATAAAAATATGGTCTAATGTGGAATATCACTTATATTAGTAAATAAGTAGTACTTACTTAGTAAGGAGTACTGAGCAGAATCCTTAAACTAAGATATCATAAAAAGTTTCTTTCTTCATTTTAAAAGTCTTTATTTCACTTTGCAACTTCTTTTAAAAATGTCTAACTTTGTGCATGAATATAATGATGACAGTACATGTCTATAACACCTCCCTTCAACTAAACAAAAGGAAAACATCAAAAAATAAACTCACAACAAATATGCATAATCCAGCAAAACTCCTATAACAACCATATCTTTATTATTGGTAGAGCAGTGAATTTGTCCAATCAGTTTTAGAAATAATTTGCCCTCTAGCAAGAGATAGATGGTATGATTTATCTTCCAGCCTCCAGATTACTAAACTTTGAAAGGTTTTTTCCTCTATAAACTTGTTTTCATTGTATAAATTGTTCTAATTCTGCTTACTTCAGAAGGCATTAGATCATAGAAGCCTCAATTTCCTTTGAAACTTTCTTTACCATTTTTTACATCATAATATAACATTATATTCATATACTATATATTTAATCATTCATTACAATAATTCATTCCACTTAGTTTCTAGTTGGGTTCTTTTTCTCTTTCTTCCTTCTCTCTTTCTGATGTTAGGCCTAGTAATAGCATATTCGAGGTCAAAAAGTAAACACCAATAGTGTTGAACTCAAATAGAAATAGATCCTCAGAGCAACATAGTGACTTAGAAAACTAGAAAGGAATATTTTCTAGGTTTAATTGTATTTTTATTTTGTTAAACATTTCTCAATTACAAGATCTTATTAGGATAGCATTAGGGAGTTTTGCTCCTCAGAATATGAGTTTTGTGAGTTTGGGGCCATAGTTCCAAATTATTTCTAAAATTGGTTGGACAAATTCACAGTTCCACCAGCAAAGTTTGCTTGTTTTTTCCACAACCCCTCCAATTTTATCATGTTCCTCTTTTGTTATTTTTCTTAATCTGATGGGTGTGAAGAGTCATTTGCATTTGCATTTCCCTAATGTTTTGAAGCATGTTTATAAGGTTATTGATAGTTGGAATTTTCTCCTTAGAAAATTACCTGTTTAAGTCCTTTGATCTCTACCGAGGAATGGCATACATGCTTTCTTCATAAAAGGAATCCAAAGGTTCTAAATACAAAGTGCCAGATAACATGACTAAATTAAAATTGATTATACTTTTTTTGTAAATGTCTTATTATTAATGAGTATAGTCAGATTACCAACTTCTTAGTCAAGATAAAAAATTATACAAAGTTAGAAGAGAGTTTAAAAATGAAAAAAGGTATAATACACAATAACGTCAATCCTAATCTGACCTATTAAGACAAGTCATTAGTGTCATTCAGATGAGAATTAATGGAGGAAAAGACATTGACTCTAAATATAACTGTTTTCTACAAAAGTTTAACCTCTACCCCAAAGAATCTAAAAGCCTTTTTAATCAACAAATACTTGTTCTATTTGCCAATTAGAAAGATATTTCAACAAAGTTAACTAAGTTAACTTGTCAACAAAATTAACTAAACTTTAAAATATAAACTTGTTTTAAATTCTTACATAGAATTATGATGGAATGTTATGAATATAATTCTGTTATAAAACAGAAAGAGTGGAAACAAAAACTAGTTAAAAGACAGTTTGGGAAAGCGTCCAGATAAACATAATTATCCTTAAGGCATGGAAAGAAAGAAGTAGAAGAAAATGATAGACAGAAACATTAAGATCTTTGAGGTATTTTATTTTAAAATAATAAACACTTTGCATTACTAAGAACAGAGGAATCTTTATATCTGGACTCATGCAGCATAGTCTAGATGTATCTTTGAAAAAATGGAAATGGCATAGAAAAAAAATCAACATTAATAAAAAAGCAGTTGTATCATGTCAATAATACAAAAAGGATGTCTACACAAAAAAATCATTATAGTCATAAAGAAGTGATTTCTGAAAATAACCTTCTGACAAGTGGATAGTGTGCCAGGCCTGGAGTCAGAAAGATCTGAGTTCAAATCCAGTTTCAAAAATTTACTAATATGAAGCGATGCCTACAATATACATAACAACCACAACAATATAAACAAAGAAGAACAACAGAAGAAAATATCGTTACATGATCATGCTTAGCCCCAGAGCAAAGATTAGAAAATATATTCACTTCCTTTCTTTGCTGAGGCAGAGGATTATGGGTGTGGAACAATATATACCTATATATTTGTATATATGTATATGTATATATATATCATACATTAATATCTTGACTTTCTGAACATTTTTTCTCCTAAAGTTTTTGTTTCAAGTATTGGCTCTCTGGCTAGAATCAGGAGAGAGATGTATGTAGAAATAAAAGCAATGGGAAACATTTTTTTTAATACAACAAAGTTAAAAATGAAAATCTTTATGTGCCTATATATGAATATATTGGATATGTATGTCATAGTTTGACATTTTTTTAAAGGAAGAGACTAGCTTTAGGGGCAGCTAGGTGGCGCAATGGTTAGAGCACCAGCCCCGAAGTCAGGAGGACCTGAGTTCAAATCTGATCTCAGACACTTCCTAGCTGTGTGACCCTGGGCAAGTCACTTAACCCCAATTGCCTCATCAAAAAGCAAAAAAAAAAAAAAAAAAAAGGAAGAGACTAGCTTTTGTGTTGTAAAATACAAAGAAATCATATACAGATTACCACTGAAAATTGTACTTTATGCAACAGAATGTTTTAAGGAAATAAAAGAATTTGATACTATTCTTAACAAGATCCCATAGATAAAGATATTGTGAATTATTTAATAGAAATAAAAGCAAAAAACTAGAATAAATTGATAAAAGAATCTTTTAAGATATAGGATGATAGAATCCTATTAATCATATTCAAAGAACACAGGTAATACAAAAGTATTTCCCCTATATTAAAAAAAAGTAAAATGAAAATCAGAAAGAAAATCATTCTTCTTTAATAGAATAAGGAAATGCATCATCTGGGAAACAAGTAGTTCTCTCCAAAATAAAAATCTTTGAGCACTGAAAATGTTCTAGTTAAAGAACTTTACATTTCACCATGCTTAGCACAACTGGAATAGAACAAGCTGCATTCAAATTCTTAGACACTTATTAGCTGTGTGATGCTGGACAATCTACTTGACTTCTTAGAACATCAGTCTCCTCAAATGTAAATGTAAAATTTCATAATAATAGCCTCTCTCTCACTGAATTGTTTAGGGCCTAGCTTCTTAAACTATGGGTGACAACCCCATATGAGGTCTCATAATTGAATGAGATCATGAAATTATGATTTATTATCAATAAATGTTTGATTTGTATGCTGATTTTATATCTCTATTTACCTGGGGTCATGTAAAAATTTCTCAGGTGAAAAGAGTTCATAAGAAGAAAACATTTAAGAAGCCCGGATTTAAAGTACCCCATAAACCTGGCTATTTTCAACAGTGAGATGATCAAGGCAATTACTTGTGATGGAAGGTGCCATCAGCATCCAGAGAGAGAACTATGTAGACTGAATGTGGTTGAAAGCATAGTATTTTCACCTTTTTGTTGTTGATGTTGGCTTGCTTGCCTGCTTATTTTTTTTTCTTTTCTGAGTTTTTTTCCCTTTTGATCTGATTTTTATGGAAATGTGTTTACAATTGAACATATTTCACCAATGTAGGATGGCTTGCTGTCTGGGGGCGAAGGGGGGGAAGGGGGTAAGAGGGAGATAAAAAAATTGGAATACAAGGTTTTGGAATGGTGAATGTTAAAAACTATCTTTGCTTGTATTTGAAAAAATAAAATACTATTCAAAAATAAAAATAAAATAAAGTACTCCATGAAATAATACATATAAAGTTGGGGAGGAGGATTTTTTGTTTATTTTACAAACCTTAGAGCATTATATAAATTATTACTATTTTTCTTGTCCATATGTATTGTCTCATCTTTTAATGAATTTCAACAAGAATATGTTTGTTGAAATTTTGGCATTATTTTGCTATTATTATTAAGGATAATTTGGTGTTATGTAGTAGTATTTATTTTATATAGGCCAAATTGGTAAAAACTGTCTGACTATAATGGCATATGGACAACCTTATTTCAGCAAAAACCTCAACTCTTAGAGAAAACATTCAGGTTGAATTTGCTTTGTTATTTATAAGGACTTCAGTTTGAAAAATGTTAAAAGTAATAAATGGCATTTTTGTGAAGAACACAATCCCCTAATTTTATCATGCCCAAAGGCATCAAAGACTGGGAAAAATAATTGTTTTTGTTCCATTCATGCATGCAATGCGCAATAATGTTTGAAATCTAATTCCATGGAAGCTCACTCAGGTTGTGTCTCTGAAGCCCTTGATTATCGATAGCTACCTGTACATTTCTCAGTTTCTTAAAGCAGAGTTTCAGAAAGCATCCCATGAGGCAAAGTTTGATTGGCTTCTCACAATTCATTTTTTCATGTCCTCAAGATTTCATCTGCTTAACAAATCATAAATTCATTAGCATTCTTATAGCCCAACAAGACAAGGCATGCATTTGTTGTTACTGAATCAAGTGCCTCCTTTGCTTCATGCAAATCACGTTCAAGCATTTGCAAAACATCTCTTGATCTGAAGATGCTGCCATTGGGCAGACACTCAAACCAAATACAGAAGAAGGAAAGAAAGATGGAAAACAGAATCTTTCTTGCACTGACATCAATGTTTGATTGGAATATAGGAATTAATTCTTGTATTTAAAATGTTACATGAATTTTAACTTTATTGGTTCTGCTAAACAAAACATACTGTGTATGTGTGTTTGTATAAACACACACATACATATATACACACATATATGTGTATGTTTATATGTATACAATTTGGATATATAAATATTAATTTTGCTCTATGTTTTCTTACTACCTTAAGGGAAAAAGAAAAAAAAACTCCTAAAATATGAACTTAGCCCTTGTTCCCTTAAAGACTTATTATTTATGATTTGGTGACATTTCAATTTAGTAATACTGAATGATATCATTACTATTGTTGCTATTATTAATAGATATCATTTATATAATTCTATAAGGTTTACAAAGAATTTTAGAAATATTATTTCTTTTAAGACTATGAGGTGATATTGTTATTGTCATTTCTCATCCCCAGGTAAGAAAATTGAGCATGAAAAAGTTAAAAAAAAAAAAAAAAACTTGTATAGGTTCACACAACTAAGTATTTGAGGACTTACTTGGGTTCAGAAGTGGAAGGGAAGTAACAAGTTTGAGTTCCTATAGCATTGTAGAGTTCTTATATCAAAACAGCACTCTATTATATTTATATGCCACAATTTATTATGCTATAAGAAATAAGAAAATAGATAATTTTAAAGACACTGGGAAAAATTTAAATCTGCTGATACAAAGTGAAATAAAAAGAACCAGATTATTCTGGTTCTTATTTCATTCATATTCATATGAATTAGTTCATATGAAACATCGGTATTATAAAAAGGAACAAGTCTGATGACTTTTATAACTGATGAAGAATAAAATAAGCAGGACTAGGACAATTTATACAATAACCATAATACTATAAAAATAAACAATTTTGAAAGATATAAAAAACTCCAATAAATGCATTGACTACTAATGATTTCAGAGAACAATTGATGAAATTCATTATTCATTACTGAAACATGAGAGATTTGGGAGAGGGTAGAATATATAGAGAGAGATGGGAAAAAATTAGAGGGAGAGGGAGAGGCACAGAGAGAGACAGACAGAGGCAGAGACAGAGACAAACAGAAACAGAGAAACACACACAGAGACAGAGAAACAGAGAGAGACAGAGACAGAGAAAAAGAGAGAGAGAGAGATTCAGGGAATTTGTTGCTTGATTATGCACATTTGTTATAAGAAATATATTCTTTCTTTTTAATGGAGTGGGAGTAGAAGAGAGTGAAAATAAATTTCTAGTTAAGCTCTGTTTTTTAATAGTGAGATGGAGAGGTCAAGTTACAGATGTAAAGTGTTGCATGTACTTTCAGACAAGGTCATTATAACATTAGTTTTACTTAAATGTTTTACTTTGTTTATTTTCAGGAAGTAGAATAAATTGTAAAAGTTTGTAATGTTTAACAGAACATGTCACTAAAACTTAGAAAAAATAAATATTAATTTAAAAACTTTTTAAAAATACTTCATAATTAAGAAGTAGTATAGACTTCCAGGGGTTGAGTCAAGATAGTGGAGTAGAGAAACACTCAGCTAAACTCTCCCAATATTACCTTCCAAAAATAACTTTAAAATAATGCCTCAGATCTAATTCTGGAGTATCGAAGCAAACAAAATATAAGAGTGAATCATTCTAGCCCAAGACAACTAGGATGCAAAGAGAAACCTATGATGGATGTGGAGATTAGACCAGGACCCCTATGGATGAAACACTGATGAAACTAGGTGATGGAAACAGAAGCAAGCAGAGGTTTGGGAACTCTGAAGCCAGAGAAAATAAATAGAGCTGGTAACTAGTCAGAAAGAGATTAGAAGAACCCCTGTGTTAGCATTTGATAAAATAGCAGACACTATGTGGCAACTACATTACCTATAACTACCTCTGGTTCATAGTTTAAGGATAGAGAGCAGTACTCTTAGTCAAGAAGGAACATATACTTACAGATTCAAGGATCCAGGGAACCTGAGGAAGAGTATCATTTCTGGTCACTAGGGAGAATGGGCCCTACAAAGCAGTATCAATTGCAATACCAAGCAATCAGGATCCTTCAAGGTTAATGAACAAAGAGTAGACCAAGAAAGCAGTGATCACACCTCTGTCCAGATCTCACTCCCCAGAAACACTAAAAACTTCCAAACCCCAAGAAGTAGTTCTGAAAACAGCAATGAGGAAAAAGCAATTGAGTCGAAAACTCTCCACCCCCAAATCAGAAGCAGAAGCAAACATTAATAGGAAGTTTCAAAACAAGAATTAGGGTGGGAAAAGAAAAAACAAAATAATAATAATCATCTGATCAAACTCTGAAGACAATGAAGTCAACAAAGCTGCAAGCAAAGCCTCATAGAAAAATGTGAATTGGACAGAAACTAAACAAGAAATTCCAGAAGAACGACCCCCCAAAAAATGAAAAAAGAAATCAAGTAAGAGTAGTAGAAGAAAAATATGGTAAAGAAAAAGCAAAGGAAGAAAATAATGAAAATACAATTAACAACTTGATAACAGAGATAGTTATAGGTATATTATTACCCTGCAGGAAAATAGAAGAATATATGAAAAGGGGAGACAGTGATGGAAGGAAGGCCATATTGGGAGAGGGGGTAGTCAAAAGTGAAATACTTTTGAGGAGGGAAAGGGAGAAAGCAGAGAGAGAATAGAATAAACAGGTGGAAATATAGTTTGCAAGAGTAATTGTGAAAAGAATTTTGAAGCAAATTTTTCTAATAAAGGCCTTATTTCTCAAACATAGGGAACTGTGTCAATTTTATAAAAATAAAAAATGCTATTCCCTAATTGATAAATGATCAAAAAAAATTTCAGGTGAAGTAATAGAGCTATTTATAGGCACAGAAAAAATACTCTAACTCACTGATTGGAGACATGAAAATTAAAACAATTCTGAGGTATTATCTCATACCAATTAGATTGGCTAATAGGCCAGAAAAGAGAAGTGACAAATGTTGGAAGGAATGTTGGAAAAATGAAACATTAATGCATGGTTGGTAGAATTGAGAACTGATTAAACCATTCTGTAGAGCAATTTGGAATTAAGCCCAAAGGGCTATAAAACCATGCATATCCTTTGAGCTAATGATACCTCTATTAGGTACATATTCCAAAAGAGATTTTTTGTACAAAAAAAAAAAATAAAAGGACCTATATGTACAAAAAAATTAGCAACTCTTTTCTCAGGACAAAGAATTGGAAATTGAGGAGATTCCCATCCACTGGGAAATAGATGAATAAATTGTGTCATGTGATTATGATGAAAAATGCAATAGTATTTTTTTAATTATTAATACTTTTTATTTGCAAAACATATGTATGGGTAATTTTTAAACATTAACCCTTACAAAGCTTTCTGTTAGAAATTTTCCCCCCTACTCCCCACCCTCCCCTAGATAGCAGGATATCCACTACATGATAATTATGTTAGAATACTTAAATCGAATATATGTATAGTTATTGCCACACATCATTTTTTTGTTCAGGAGAAATCGTATCTATAAGAGAGAATAATCCGATAAAGGAAATACAATGCAAGCAAACATCAATAGAGAACATGAAAATGATATGTTGTGGTCCACATTTCACATCCCTCTCTCTGGGTGTATATGGCTTTCTTCACTGAACAATTGTAATTGGTTTGAAGCATTTCATTGTTGAAGAGAGTCATGTCCATTAGAACTGATCCTCATATAGTACTGTTGTTGCCGTGTACAACAATCTCCTGGTTCTGCTCATCTCACTCAGCATCAGTTCATGCAAGTCTCTCCAGGCCTCTCTGAAATCGTCCCGCTGGTCGTTTCTTACAGAGCAATAATATTCCATAACATTCATATACCATAATTTATTCAGCCATTCTCCAATTGATGGGCATCTACTCAGTTTCCAGTTTCTAGCCACCACAAAAAGGGCTGCCATAAACATTTTTGCACATGTGGGGCCCTTTCCCTCCTCTAAGATCTCTTTGAGATATAGGCCCAGTAGAAACACTGCTGGGTCAAAGGGTATGCACAGTTTGATCACTTTTTGAGCATAGCTCCAAATTGCTCTCCAGAATGGTTGGATCTGTTCACAGTTCCACCAACCATGCATCAGTGTCCCAGTCTTCCCACATCCCCTCCAACATTCATCATTATCTTTTCCTGTCATTTTAGCCAATCTGCCAGGTGTGTAGTGGTACCTTAGAGTTGTCTTAATTTGCATTTCTCTGATCAATAGTGATTTGGAGCACCTTTTCATATGATTATAAATAGTTTTAATTTCATCATCTGAAAATTGTCTATTCATATCATTTGACCATTTATCAATTGGAGAATGGCTTGAATTTTTATAAATGTGAGACAATTCTCTATATATCTTAGAGATGAGACCTTTATCAGAACCCTTAAATGTAAAGATGATTTCCCAATTTGATGCTTCCCTCCTAATCTTGTCTGCATTAGTTTTGTTAGTACAGAAACTTTTTAACTTAATATAATCAAAATTATCTATCTGGTGTTCAATTAAGAGTTCCAGATCTTCCCTGGACATAAATTTATTCCATCTCCACAGGTCTGAGAGGTAAACTATCCCATGTTCCTCTAATTTGGTTATAACATCACTCTTTATATCTAGATCATGAACCCATTTAGATCTTATCTTGGTATGTGGTATTAGGTATGGGTCCAGCCTTAATTTCTTCCACACTAGTTTCCAATTATCCCAGCAGTTTTTACCGAATAGTGAGTACTTATCCCAAAAGCTGAGGTCTTTGGGTTTATCAAACACTAAATTGCTAACGTTATTACCTACCTTGTCCTGATATCCCATTCTATGCCACTGATCGACTGCTCTATTTCTCAGCCAGTACCAAATGGTTTTGATGACTGCTGCTTTATAATATAGTTTTATATCTGGTACAGCAAGGCCACCTTCATCTGTCTTTTTTTTTCACTAATTCCCTTGAAATCCTTGACCTTTTGTTCTTCCAAATGAACTTTGCTACTATTTTTTCTAGATCTATAAAATAATTTCTTGGGAGTTTGATTGGTATGGCACTAAATAAGTAAATTAGTTTGGGTAGTATTGTCATTTTTATTATATTCGCTCTGCCTACCCATGAGCACTTAATGTTTTCCCAATTGACTAGGTCTGAAAATGCAATAGTATTATTAAAAATGATAAGCAGGATGCTATCAAAAAATCCTGGAAAGACTTCTATGATCTCATGCAAAATGAAATATACTGTGTCCAAAATAATAGCAATGTTTTGGGATGATCAGCTATGAATGACTTCACTATTTTCAGCAATGCAATGATTTAAGACAACTCTGAAGGACTTATGATGAAAAAAATACTATCCATACCCAAATGAAAAAGTGATTCTCTCTGAATACAGGGGACAGGACTATGTTTTCTTTCACAACATGATTTTCATGGAAAGGTTTGTATAATTTCACTTGTACCTTCGCTATGAGTGTGGAGGAGGAAGAAGGAACTCAAAGTTTCAAAAATAAATGTTAAGAATTGTTTTATATGTAACTGGGGGGGAATAAAATATCAAATAATGAGGGAAAATGGTTTAATTTTCTGAATGGGAAGATGCATGTATCTTCTAAGAACTTTATTATTATTAGGATAATTAGAAGGATTCTACAGAGAAATACTGTGAAGGAATGACTTGATGATTTGGGGTTGAAGTAAAAATAGGTTAAAAAAAGAAATTCCTGGAAGAAAAGGGGGAAGGAGAACAATTGGGGAAATTATCTCACTTAAAAGAGGTGCACAGGATCAGATTTTACATTAAAGACAGAAATAGGGTTGGAGGACAATGTTTGAACCTCACTCTTATCTAAATTAGTTCAACAAGGGAATATATATTCTATTGATAATAGAAATCTATCCTATGCAGTAGGAAAGTAGGAATAGAAAGGGATAAAAGAAGGGGAAAGAGAGTTAAAAAGGACAGATAATAGAAGGCATTGGTCAGAAGCAAAACAAACTTTAGAGAAGGAACAGAATTAAAAAAAGGGAGAATAAACAGAAGAAATTAGAATGGGGGAAATACCGTTAGTTATTATAACTGGGAATGGGAATGAGAACTGTGAATGGGAATGGGATGAATTTACCAATAAAATGGAGGCAAATAGAAGAATGGCTTGAAAACCAAAATTCAACAATGTTGTTGAAAAGAAAGAGAATGGTAAATTAGTGGAATGGGTTAGGTACATAATATACAGTAGTAAAATATGATGATAACCTAGTGTCTGTTAAGTCCAAAGAGCTATCCCTTTAGAGTAAGAAACTAACATTTTAAAATTTAAAAAAAAGTTATTATATAAAATTAAAATAATTTTGCATGAACAAAACTAATACTACCAAAATTATAAGGAAAGCAGAAAACTGGGGGGAGGGGAATTTTACAAGTATCTCTGATCAAGGCTTCATTTCTCAAATATATAGAGAACTGAGTCAAATTTATAAAATTCTCCAACTGATCAACGGTTAAATGATATGAACAGGAAGTTTTTAAAGAAATCAAAGTTTTCTATAGTCATATGAAAAAATGTCCTAAATAACTATTGACCAAAAAAATGCAAATTAAAAGAGCTCTGAGGTATCACTTCAGACCTATCAGATTGGCTATTGCAACAAAAAATAGAAAATGTTGGATGATGAAGGGGATGTGGGGAAACTGGAACATTAACACACTATTAGTGGAGTTGCGTAGTTATCCAATTACTCTAGAGAGCAATTTGGAATCATGCTCAAAGAGCTATAAAATTGTGCATACTCTTTGATTCAGCAATACCACTGTTAGGTCTATATCCCAAAGACATCCCAGAAAAAAAGACAGAAAAGACCTATTTGTACAAAAATATTTATAACAGGGTTTTTTTTTTTTTTTTGGTTTTTGTTGGCTAAAAATAAGAACTTGAAGAGATGCTCATCAATTGGAGATTGGCTACACACACTGTAATAAATAATTGTAATGGACTATTATTACGTTACAAGAAATGAGAAGCAAGTTGACTTCAGAAAAATCTGGAAAGTCTTACATAAACTGATACAAAGTGAAGTGAACAGAACCAGAAGTACATTATATAGCAATATTGTTCAATGAAGAATTGTGAATGACTTACCAATACTCAGCAATATAATGATCCAAAACAATAGTAATGGGATGAAACTATTGTCTACCTCCAGAGAAAGAAGTGATATTGATATTGTTTGAATACAGATTTAAATATGGTATTTTTCCTTTCCTTCATTTTTGTCTTTATTCAAGACTTCATGTACAAAATTACTAATATGGAAATGTTTTGTATAGTTGTACAAGTATAACTAATATCTGATTGCTTAAGGTTTCATGGAGGAGGAGAGATGAGGGAGGGAGAGCAAGATTTTGGAACACCACATTTTAAAGAAAAATGTTAAAGAATTAACTAGAACTCAACATTTGCCAAAATTTGCTGGGACAACTAAAAAACATCTCACACAATATATTAAAATAAGATCAAAATGGAGAAATTATTTAAATATAAAAAAGATATGATGGTATCACAAATATATTAGGGAACATAAAAGAAGGTACCTGTCAGATTTATGAATGATGGAAGAATTTATTACCAAACAAAAGACAGAGGGGATTACAAGAAACAAAATAGAAAATTTTAATTATATGAAATAAACATTTTTGCACAAACAAAATTAATGCAGCCAATATTAGAAAGAAAACAGAAAACTGGGGGGAGGGATTGCAGCAAGTTTCTTTGATAAAGGCCTTATTTCTCAAACTTGTAGGATATTTATAAAAACTATAAATATTAACATTTATTCAAATTTTATAACAATAAGTCATTCCTCGGTTGATAAACTGTTAGTTTTAAGTTAGTTTTCAGAAGAAGGAATCAAAGCTATCGATTGTTATATTAAAAAATGCTACAGCAATCACAATTGTTTAGAGAAATGCCAATTAAAATATTTCTGAGATACCATCTTACACATCAGATTGACTAACGTGACAGAAAGGGAAAATTAGAAACACTGTAGGAAATGTGGAAGAAATTAGGATATTAAGGCACTAAGGTGTAATTGTGAACTAATCCAAACATTCAGAACAATAGTTTGAAAAAATATCTAAGGGCTATAAACTATGCATACTTTTTTACCCAAAAAAACCACTACTAGGTCTGAATCCCAGAGCAATAAAAAAAAAGTGAAAAGATCGAGTTTTACCAAAATTTATAACAATTCTTATTGTGATGGCAAAGAATTGGAAATTGAGGGGCTGTTCAGCAATTGGGAAATGGCTAAACAAGTTTTGGTTATTATTGTGATAAAATACTACAGGCTATTAGAAATGATGAGCAGGCTTTCCGAAAAGCTTGGGAAGACTTATACGGATTCACACAAAGTGGAGTGAGCAGAACCAGAAAATCAATGTACACTGTAATAGCAATATTTTAAGGATGATCACTTACTGTGAACCTCAGCTACTCTGATTAAAGCAATAATTCAAAACAATTACAAAGAACCTATGAGGAAAAATTCTTTACACCTCCAAAAGTGTACTGATGACTCTGAGTGAAGATTGAAACATACTGATTTAAACTTTCTTATTTTTATTGTTTTAATTTGTATTTTCTTTTGTAACTGGGCTAATGTGGAAATATTTTATACGATTTCACATATATAACTGAAATCAAACTGCTTCCTTTGAAAAGAGAAGTGGGAGAGACAAGAAGAAAGAGGACAAGTCGGAACTCATTTTTTTTAAAAAAAGAATTGTTTTAAAATTTACATATAATTGGGAAATATTTAATGAAATAGATAAATAGAACTTTAAAAAGCAAGTAGTGTAGATTAATTTGAAGTTATCTTTTGGTAGTTAATAACCAAGAAAATAATAGATATATATTCAAATGCCCTTTTTACCATGAATATTACTGATTAAAAATAATAAACTCCAATTTTCCATAATCCTTAAGTCACACTTTGCTCTTGATGAACTTAGAATAGTTTGGTCAGTTGCAGCATATGCAATGGCCCATAAGCATTATCATGATTTTTCTTGCCTCACAGGGAACAATTTAGAAAATGGATAGAATCAGGTACAATAAGCATAAAAATCAAATCTATACTACATAAGCTATTCATATTATAGCAATAACAATAATAGTGCATACTTTATAGCAGTCTTGTGATATATATAGTATAAGTATTATTGTCCTCATTTTCCAGATGAGAATACAGGCACAGAGAGGAGTTTGTCCAAGGTCACAAAGCTAGTAAGGGATAAATGTGAAACTTGAATTCCTACCATATAATTCAATATCTTGAGGTTTTTACCCTGCAGTATCCTATTATTCAATTTGCTTGGTTACATTTATATTATAAATTTAGATGTTTCTTCTTCTTATGAAACTAGATATATATCCAAATATATCTAAACATTTTTAAGCTAAGCATATCTATATAAGAAAAAAAGAAATCCACATCATTACATTGATACCACTTCAATGTATCTAGGAGTCAGGTTCCCAGCAGAATGTATTCTCCCTTCTTTGTCCTAGATCAGAATCCATCCCTGTGTGATGCTCATTCATACAAATGCACATAACATGCTGGAGATCTTCTGGTGTCTTTACTATTTCATGAGTACCAATGCCATGCTTTGGCTATTCATTTATTAATTTTCATTCTTACCAAATGACTATCTTGCTTCCTTTGTCAGTCATACATGTTCTTTATGATGTTTTTACCACCACTTCTCAAGAACTAGCCAAAGTTGGCAATGAGCCAGCTTATATTCACCATGCATCTTTCCTTTGCAATACAGACCATCTACCATTGAGACTTTTTTGCAGTTCTAATGATGAATGAAATCAGGAAGATCTGACTTCAAATTCTGCTTCAGATACTTTCTATTTTTATGACCCCAGAAAAGTCCTATCAAGTCTCTTAATCTCAATTTCTTCATCTATAAAATAGTAATAATAATAATAGCACCAGTTTCAGAAAGTTGTTGGAAAGATCAAACCCTAAAATGATGTATAGTCAAATAGTCAAGGGACATTCATTAAACACTTACTATATGCCAAGGATTGAGCTAAGAGAATATAAATATGCAACAAGAAATGCAGTTCGTGTCCTCTAGGAGTTTGCATTCCAATAGGAATGAAGCTGAAAAGAGGAAGGGAGAGAAAAAGTACCTAGTTACAAGCATGATGGAGAAGTCCAGGGGAGTATAGTCTAGTGAGAAATTATAAAATTACTGATTTGGACACCATCCTTTTTAGTCAGAGGTATGGGCTCTTCAGACACATGAAATAGTAAGTTATAAGGTATTAGTGATCTTCCAAGATAATGACATTTCTGTGGCAAAATGAAACTGTGTAAAAGGAGTATAGCCTGGTGGGAAATGAAGAAATGGTTAGCCTAGTCACCAGGCCATGATAATGCTAGCTATTTATCATCATCATCATCATCATCATCATTTGTATTGATAAAAGACAATTAGAATCAATAAGTCCCATAGAATAATTGAAAGCCCACTAGCCAAACATGATATATCCCAATCTCTTCTTTCTGTCAATTTCTGGACACAAATTGAATATTTTTTTCAAATGCACATAACAATCTAAGAAAGATATGTCTTATAGATCTTTCTTTTTTTTGTTTGGAAATCTAAGGCTTTGAATAATGTTGATCTTATTAAGAAGACTCTACTGTTCCAAGGCTCACTTCAACCAACGTAGTGTCACCTACAATTCATAATATTTCTCAAATATGTCCACTAATTAGGGATTCCCTAGATTTTACTATACATGGGGCAAATGTGAAACTGGAAGAATCTTACATAATTATATACTTTGATGTCTACAAATAGATCTACCTAACTAGGAAGTCTGTATCCTCCCAAAGAATTTTAAATTTTGGAAAAAATCTAAAAACCATGATGAAAGTATTATAAGAAATCATTGTTTACTCGGAGAAAAAAAAATAAGGCACTAAAGAAGGTAATTGGAATTGTGGGGAAAAGGATTGAATTCTGACACTATGATAGTTTCTAACACTATGGTGTTTTCTCAAATCCCCTGAGAGGTATATAGAAATAGGGATACAGATCAATGTTCCTAAAGGTACCCTGGTGTGACTTAAGGGGACTGAAAATTTTTAACTTGAGTTAGGAGTTTAGAGGAGTAATCAGAGGAGTCTGATCAACTTGATAAGGATAAAGGGATAAGCCAATTGATTGGGATATTGATTATGCCCCATAGTTACATTTGAGCATCCTCATGGTGAGATTGTTTCACATCCCCATGGATTGATTGAGCAGGTAGTAAGGAGCAGGACAAACCAATTCACACTTCGTTGAAGAGGATTGATTTAGTCTCAGCAGGTGATAGGATTTTGTTGACTCAGGTTATTGTAGTTTAGGATTACCCTCTTGTACTGAGCCTATAAAACAGATTCAGAGATGTCTGAGCACAAGCTGGATAACAGAGACCTATAATTTGGTCCCTGTGGGTAGAAGCCTAGATATTTTACACAGATCCACCTCATCTGGAGCACCTTTATACCATTACCATCACTTCCATCACCAACAATGCTAATAAGGGTGAGCCACTCTGAGAAATTACAGCCTTTGGAAACAATAGGAAAGTATCAAAAAGTTCTTATGTCCCTATACCTAGTTTTGGAAAGCAATGGTAGAATCTCTCAGTTGAAAGTTTATTTCACATTAGTGACTTTCACACACTCCTTGTTTTAGCCAAATTAGTCTACTTGTTGTTTCCTGAACTCAGCATTTATCTCCTATCTCTGTGTCTTTGCATGCTTAGAATCTCACCACTATTTTTTTTTCCTCACCAATATTTAATAGAATCCCTACCTTCCTTCAAGGTTCAGTTCACAAACCCCCTCTAATAGAAAATAGATCCTTTCTCTCCCCTCTACTTGTTACTGCTTTCTCCCTTCTCAAATTATCAAGCATACTCTTATCTATTCTTCAATAGTGTGTGTGTGTGTGTGTGTGTGTGTGTGTGTATACACACACTTACCCCTTGAGGTCATGTTCTTTTTTAAAAAATTGAACATAATAAATACAAATAAATAAATATTGAGTTGAATTGAATTTAAATTAAATTGAACTACCTATTTACATCTATACATTGTTCTATTGCCCTTTAAGTGACCTAATATATTGATTTGTTGGATTTTTATAATAATTTAGCAACATAAAAAGAATGTTGTTATTGAAAATACAGATTTATGTTTCAAGGATAAGTTTGGGCTCAATGGGGTCAATGAAAATCCTATGCAATTTTCCAAATGTAATCTAGTACTCTTTTTCATGCTGAATTCTAATTCCATTCCATCTGTACTTTCACATACAGATAAATAGATATAAAACACACATATAAAGATATATATAATATGTGTGTATGCATATATCTGTGTATATATTATATATATGTATATATATGCAGGTATATGTATATATCTATCTATAAATAGATATAATAATATAATAATAATAGTAAATGCTGCTGGAACCACAAAAGCTGGACACTCTCTGTGAATTAAGGACCTCTTTCTGTTCTAGATCCAAATACATGGTTTGGTTTTAGACTTGGCAGATCATGACTTCTAATAAGATGGGGGTTGGTCTCTTTTTTATCACACTATTTTCCCCACTCTATTTAACAAAAGGAAAAAAAAATAATAAGGCTCAAGTTTTGGCCCATGCCTAGGAGATCTCCAAGGGAAAGGATCAGGAAGATATTCAACATGTTATGTAAATCATGTATGGAGCATGTGTTTATTTCCTACACTCAAAAGAACTCCTAAACACAAAACACACAGAAGCATGTACTTGACAGAATCAAACTTTTTTCATAGGGTGATATTTAAATGTTACAAAACAGATAGATTTCTAGGTCAGGAATATTAGAATTCAAACTTGGCTTCAGATACTTACTATCTGTGTAAATCTGGTCAAATCACTTAACTTCGGTTTTCCTCAGACTTCTTATCTGCAAAATAGAAATAACAATATCACTTATCTCACAGGGCTGAAGTAAAGATCAAATGAGCTATTTGTAAAGTATTTAACACATAGTTCATGCTTAATTAATGCCCTTTTCCTTCCTTTATTGAATTCATCCAAAATAAAGCATTTTGTTGTACTGCTGGAAATAGATTTTAGATTTTACCTTGGTGCTGGACTGTCACCCTCATAATAGATGTCCATTGGAAAGTCATCCCAGGACTTGGGCTGGGTGGAGTTGGGAGGGGAGAAGCTATCCTTCCTCCACCCCTCAAAGGCAGTGACTGGAAACAGACTTGATATTATCTATATACTGAAAGAGAAGAAGAGAAAAGAGAGCCAGATTGGGTTAATTCCCTTTTTAAAGGTCCAAGCCAGTTCTACTGGCTCAGCAGCTAATGAGAGATTGTTCAATCATGACTGTTAATCAATGGGACCAGTCAGAAGCAGTTAACGGTTCCATAGTCTCCAAAATGTCTAAGCTCTGGGCTAGCTCTGTGGTCAGTAAGAAGAAAGGGCAGCTCCATGCAAATTCAATAAGATGGTCCCCATTATATACCAATGAAACAGCTCTTTCATAATCTGCACAACAAAAATTCTGCACTCAAGCCAATCAATGTATCTGGGATCCCATTGATATAGATATGTCTTCAAACAATGCTATCACAAGTTCATCACAGTTAGCTCACCCAATAGGTTTCTGTGTGTTCTCTTGATATCATGTGTATACCACTAGAGCATGGAGGTCAGCCATCTCTTATTTTTCTCTCTCATTACATGATAGATCTTTTTGTTTGTCTGGTTATAAATCTCTCTAATAATATCCTTTACTGAAATTTTGTTCATAATCCCACTGGTAATATTTTATATATCCATGTCATTCATTCTTGAATTTCTCTTCCCATCTTCTCAAATTCTACTCTTCCTTCAAGATATAGCTCTCCATGAAAACCTTCCAGTCCAGTTCACAATGACATCTTCTCTATATTCTAAGCACTTATTGTTTATACCACTCATCTGATATTCATTACTTACAGAATGATGTTTCTTGCATTGTTCTTTACATGGTAGAACTTTTATAAAGCTAATACAATTTGCATAATAGCCTTATATTCCCAGATAGATATCAGTTGTCAAAGGCAAAGAATATCTCACATATTTGTACTGCCCATATTCTCATGGTGCCTAATAAAATCTTATATATATAGTAGGTGTTATATATGTCTAAACCTATATACTATGTTAAATTTTCATTATAAAAATGACATATCATGGCATATATATTTATTTCTTGTTATTTCTCTTCACTTTATATTTCTACTTACCTGCTACCATTGACTCAAATACTTTAGCAGAAATATACAGAAGCAAAAAAGGCAGCATAGAAAATTAAATAATCTGAATTTTCAGATTAAGAAGGATTTTGAACCATTGTTTAAAAAATAATCTAGCCCTCTTACTTTACAGAGTTCTCCATAACTTGCCAGCCCCAGACCTATCACACAAGAAGGTAGGGGTAGTTTTATGCCCAGTTCTCTACTCTGGCAAAAATCAATTTGACACCTGGTTTAAGGATAGAATGAAGAAGGGAGAGATTTGAAGAAGGGAACTCAGTTTAAGAAGTTATTTCAATATTTTGGGCAAGAAGCAATTGAGGCCTTAAGAGGCTATACAAATGAAGAAAAGGGAAAAACAGTAGAGATGGAGTTAGAATTGACAAAATCTATCAACCAATTGAACATCAGCAAAGAGGTTCATTGAACAGTAAAGAATAATTCTGAAGCTGCTAGCCTGAGTGAGTGGAAAGAGGCTGATGCTTTTAGTAGAAACAGAGAAGTTAGTAAAAGGATTAGGTTTGGGATTAAAAATCATTACTTTTGATTTGGACATGTTGAGATTATGATACCTAAAGGACATTGAGTTGCATATGTTTAATAAACATTTGATGATGCCAGACTGAAACTCAAATCTGGTCATCATTTGTATAGAGATGATTATTTTGAATCTTTTCAAATTAATATGTTCACAGAGGCAAGAAAGAATAATGATGTTTTATTTTCTTTAAAACTCAAGAAATATATGCTAAATCAACTTGGATACTTACTCTAACAGTAAGGGACTTTAACCTCTCTATAACTTTTCATTCTGTGTGACTTTTATCCTCTCATAAATCTTCCCTAGAGAATCTTTTCACAATGTTTATATATATATATACATACGTATATATATATAATTTTAAATTCTTTTCATACTATTTGGAAATCTAAAATGCCTTTTTTTTCTTTCTATATCAATTTCCTTTTCTGATTGTCCATTTCCTGAATTATATCTTTTATTTCATTCCATGCTCTTTAAACATTGTGAGTAATATTCTATAACCTCCTTGTGCCTACCCTTTTTGTGCCCTTTTTGATTTGATTCACTGGAGATTTTGGTTTTCTAGTATGTTTAGCCCATTTATTGTCTATGGGAAAATATTAATACTAAAAGGTGAGGTTTTGTTTCAGAGACCAGATTGTGATCATGAAAACTGCTATGCAATACCCCACATGCAATAACAATCAGATCTATTATTATTGGAGTTAGTTTGATGTCCATCCGTATTGTCTAAAGTCACACAGCTTGTTAATGGCACATCTGGGATTAGGATCCACTTCCCCTGCCTTTCATAATACCATTTTGAAGAGAAAATGCTAAGTGCTGCCAGAAATTTTTTCTGGACACCTCAGCCATAGTACTCATATGGCCTGTCACAGAAAACAAAGAAAGATGTGAATGACCCTAGTGTCAGATGCATATTTTTGACACAAAAGAACATGGTCATATTTGGGAAGACTTCTTTCTTTTTGGCCCATTGTCCCCAACCAGGTAATCTGGGGATTTCTATATCTGTCAGCCCTCCCTCCATGAAGGCCTGTATAGTCTGACAATACAATACAATTCCCCTTAACAATACAATACAAAACTCCTTAAGTTTCTCTTCCATGACTGTCTGCTTACCATTGCTTTTACTATATTTCTAAGAATTAGAATTCCAAAATTACAGAGTTGTGAAAGGGAACTCAGCCTCCATCTAATTCAACACAAATCTGAAAAAAAAAACCCATCCAATGCTAGTATATCTTGTTTATTTTCATCCTCCCTTAAGGATCCCACTGATGCCTTTTTTACCTGCTACCTCCTGTAGCTCCCAGCAAGTGCCATCAGACATCTTTTACAGACCCTTCTACCTATAGTTCTTTTAGGTCCCAGAAGATGGCATCAATTATTCTCTTTCCCAGTAAATATGAAAAGACCTAAAACAGAAGAAAATTCCAAAATCTTGGGCTTGAAAACATAAATTAATAGATCTCAGCACAAGTCCATATAAGGGCACTTCGATTTCATAAAAGCCTTTTTTTGGAGAGTCATTTTTTAGTCACGTCCAACTCTTTGGGTCACCATTTGGGGTTTTCTTGGCAGACATACTAGAATAGCTCACCATTTCCTTTTCCAATTCATTTTATAAATAAGGAACTGAGGCAAACAGGATTAAGTGTCTTGCCCAGGGTCATAGAGGTAAAATTGACTGGGGCTGGATTTAAACTCACCTCCTTAACTCCAGGCCTGGTGTTCTATCTGCTTAACCATGTGGCTTTCCTATACTATATCTAAAAATCTCAAAAAAGATCTCCATGGTATCTAAAGGGTCTGATCTCCCTTTGTGCCTTATAAACAGGTCTCTTCCCTTCCTTTATTACTTACAGAGTAAAGAAAAATTCATGATAATAATAATGTACACTAAATCAACTTAATAGTGGATAAAGTCAGTGGAAAACTGACCCTAAATTTCTTTCTTTGAATTCTGTTGAAAGGAACTCCTATTTAATCCAGCATTTCCAAGCTAAGAATAGAAGAAGCAATATGAAACGTAGATGTTATGGGACTTTACGTATCCCAGACTAGTGAAGAAATCATTATGGTTAAACACAGCTACTAATACTTGGAAATTTTGGTAGATCCAGAGTGACAAATGACTATAATCCATAACATGTGATTTCCTTAAGTGAGAGCTAAAAGTTTTTCTCTATAACAAGTAATGCATCATTAGAAAATATATATTTGCTGAGCACTTATTATATGCAAGGTATACTAAATCCTGTTGGAAGAGAGGAATATGAATAAAATAGAGTGCCTTTACTCTTGGACCTTAATGTTTACCTAGTAGCAGGATAAGGCTTTCACAGAAATGTTGGGACAAAGATATTTGCTGGAAGTTCTAGATTCCACTGAATTTACATTTGTTTTTGGCTCAGCTCTGATCAGTAACAGTGGGAGTTCTAGGCATGTGACCAGCATAGAAACTACTCTTAGTGTATTTAAAATGCAAAATAACAAGAGTAATAATTATCAGCTCTCATTTCCCTATGAGGGAAAATTCAAAGTGAGTTAAACATTAATTGAAGAAACGGTTTTAAAAAGTTGCCAAGAATAAATAAAAATATCAACTAGGAATGCAAAATGAAAGTAGATGCTGTGTATAAAATCACTTGGTGAATTTCCAATGTATTTTTCATTATTTCATGAATAATGAATTTCATAAAAATAAATGTCATAAATATTTTAATATGAGGAAGATAAAACCATGTTAGAAAGGGGCATGTGTGTGCCCATCTTCAAAAGGAGTGGAGGGCAGGACAAGGTGACTGCTAAGGACAGGCTGGTCAGTTTAATATTGCCCTAGCAGCTCCCTCCTCAGTAATCAAACCAGGAACTCCTTTGCATACTTAGAATGATACTAAAAGAAGTCATCAATCAGTTTATGAGTACTCAGAGAGCATAAGATGCTATGAGGCAATCAAACTGGCTTTGTAAAGAACAAATCAGGCTAGATGATTAATATCCTTTTCATGATAGAGTGACAGCCCACCAAGAGGGGAAAAAAAAGGAAGCAAAAAATGCAATCTATCTTACCTTGAGCAAGGCTTTTTTATTTTGGCTCCTACAAATGATCTAACTGATGCTCTAACTGATAAGCTGAAATTATAGAATCATAAGTCAACAAAGTCTTAGATTGTAAGGAGCTCTTTAAATCCTACTCTGTGCAAGAACTCTTTCTACAAAATCACCAACAAGCAGTCAACTAGCCTTGGCTTGGAAATGTTTCCTGACTAGGAACTCTCTACTTCATCAGGCAATTTATTTTTTTTTAAAAAAAAAGTCAAATTATTGGAAGGTTTTTACTTACAGTGAACCTAAATTTATTAATTTATTTCTCCATCAACTTCTCTCATTGACCTAGTTCTTCCCATTGGAACTGTAAAGAATAAGTATAATCATTCTGCTACATGACAGCCCTTCAGATATTTGAAGGAAGCTATCTTAACTCTTTCATCCAGCATGATAGATATTCCTCCTAGTTTTGAATCGTCTGCTTATCTGATAAGCATGTAACTTATGTCTTCACTGAAGCCTTGGCTAAAAATATTGAATAAAACAGGATAAATAACAGACATCCTGACTACTCCACTAGAGCTCTCTTTCCAATTGGGTATCAATGCATTAATGAATACAATTTCTAAATGCTTATTCAATTAGTTCCATTCCTAACTAAATAATTTATCATCTAACATACACCTTTTCATTTTGTTCACAGAGCTAGTTAAGAGAACTTGTCAAATGTCTTGCTAAAATGCAAGCAAGGGATTTTCTTTGGCTGCTCTTTCTTAGGTTGACTTCTTGCATTTTACTGACTGGTGAGACAAAATGCTATTAGGGGAGAAACTTTCAGCCTTTGCCTCTTTGTGGGTCTGTAAAAATTAGCCTCAGTCCTTTTCCTGTCTCAACATTTGTTGGTGTATTTTGGTCAAAGACATTACTCTATAGTCTTTGATTTTGCAAGTTTCAAAAGATCAGGAAAACAAGCCGCTAGGAGCCTGGGATTCTAGAAGTAGAAGAACCTACTTGGACCCCATCATAAATGTCTGAAGGAAAAAAAGACCTTCGAAACCTAGCCCAACAATACTTGAAACAAGAATTCATCCTATAATGATGTCACTTTTGCAAGTGAAGTTGGTGAGACTAGTACTATGTAGAATCTGTATGAATTCTGAACTTACATCCCCAGAGACTGAGATGAGATAAGTAAGTTTTTGGGATTCCTCTGTTTTATTAGTCTGGAAATAAATTCTAAAAATGAAGGCTATAAGATAAGTCTGACAAAACTGATCCATGTTTTTTTTAGTAATCATCAATTCACTAAGTGCCCACTAACCCTTCAATAAGATCTTCTAGCAAAATGTGTAATAAAATTTTGCCAAGAATACACATCTAACTCTATAATCTATAATTGAAATTCTCACCTTTTTCCAAAGTCATGATATTTATCTTTCTTCAGTCCTGTAGTCCCTCTTTAATTGACCATGATCTATTACTGTCAATTGTTCAGCTATCACTTTTCTTTTTTTTTTCCTTTCACACCAGTGATATATTTTGTCTGGCTGATGATATAAACTATGTTCTCTCTTACTACCTATTTCCTTTGATTCAAATCCCTGTTCTTATGTAACTAATTTTTGAATATAAATGCAAAATTTTATTCCATTTGATGTATCATTTAATCTGTGATTTCAGTAATGTGGAGATTCCCTCCAACTATGTAGACCATTAACATTGTATGATACAAATCTCCTTATCCTTCTGATTATTCATGTACTCCCATAAATTCCCACAGGGAGATGGGCTCGAGCATTCCTCCCAACTTCTTGACAATTAGTGATTATCAGAGTATCAATGGGTATCTAGCAAGGGGAGCACATTGCTTCCCAAGGCAATTCATTTTGTATTTGGAGAGCTCTAACTGTTAGAAAAGTTTTTACCTCTCCAAAGAGAACCAGGGAACAATAAATTTGATTTGGTTGAAATCTTTTGTCTCCTTGTTTCATTTAAAATTAGAATGAAAAATTATACAATGCTATTCCTAAGGTAATATGTCCATTTGATGTTCATTGAGCAATAATGTCACATTTAGAATTACAAATAGTAAAGTTAATAGTTATAAGTATTCAAAAATTATACATCTTAGCACTGCTTACTACTGTTTTTGCTATCTGCCATGCAGAATTGGAAGAAGGCAAAACAGCATGGCGTGTTTTTCTAAAGTTTTCATGTGACATAGTCATGGAAACCCTTTTAAAAATAAAATTGGTTATAAACTTTAAATGATTAACAAACATTTCATCATGCCAAAAAAAAGTTTGCATAAGAAACTGTGAACATGTAGCATAATTTGGAATTTTTCCCCGAATAAAGACATAGTAAATTTAACAAGATAATTACAAAATTGATATGTTTATTTCTCCATCTGAACACTGCTCATTTTCTTCTGTAAATTTAACTCATTATTGTCATTTTTTATTATTAAATAACTGATTCATAAAGACTAAAGCAACTAATAGCAAATTGAAGTAAATAAAAGTAATTTGGCTAGTCAAGTTATTGTGAGTCCTTTCTTTCAAATACATTCCTTTAGTTTACAAATCATATTCAACAGGAAAATAAAGGAATATTATCTAATCTCAACCAAAACACATACATTTTGAGAAACCAGATTCATCTTCACATAACAATGATGAATTGGGATAGGACTTTGCAGAGAATTAGTCATTATTTGTCAAACTTAATCTCCTTAGATTTAGTCAATCATTTTAAACCACCAAGACCTTTGGGATACAGCTTTTCTCACATAGGTTCTCTCTTCCTGTTTTTTGTCATTTAAAAAAAATTGAAAAGCAAATTTTTTCATAAAAATCATTGAAATAATATTAAATACTACAAAACCAATGAGAAATTCATGTGGAATACATACAATATAACCAGATAGCTGCTACTAGATTGACACTGATCAACTAATTATAAGTATTCATTCAGTCAAAATGCACTTAATAACACTGTCATTGAGCCCACATTTCTCTATTTTGTCCATAAGAATATCCTGACAAACTTTACCAAATTCCTTATAAAAATCAGTAAATGCAATAAATAGCTTTCCTATTGCCATTTTGTATAATAAAATAAATTTGCCATACAAGAAAAAATTTTTACACTCTTGGGTGCAGAGCATTATAGAAACCATTATAGGAAATTAGTTTAGATAATAGAGATGTCCTAGTCTCATGGTATTGATAGAAAAGTGACACAAAAACGTATGACAAAATATTACATTGTAAATGGTTAGAAATTTATGAAACAAAGCTCTCTATAAAGTCCATGACTTTGGCCTCTTTGCTATTCTTCACAAAAGATATCTCCAACTCCCAACTATGAGTATTTTCAGTGGCAGGTTCCCAAGCCAAGAATTTTCTTCCACCTTATCTCATCTTTTTGGTTTCCCTAATTTCTTCAAGTCCCAACTAAAATCCCATTATTTACAAAAAGCTTTTTCTAGTCCCTCTTAATGTAAATGCCTTCCCTTGATTATATCCAATTTATCTTCTATGTATCTTGTCTGTACATATTCATTTTCATGTTATTTACCCCATTTAACTTTAAGTTTCTTGAGAGCAGGGAATGTCTTTTCCCTTTCATTATAGTCTTAGTGCTGAGTGTGGACCACAACATAGCATTTTCACACTCTCTATTGATGTTTGCTTGCATTTTGTTTTCCTTCTCAGGTTTTTTTTTTTTTAAATTTCTTGCAGATCCGACAGCAAGATAATTGTTTAAATATGTATACACATATTCGATTTGTCAAGTATTTTAACATAATTAACATGTATTAGAATTCCTGCCGCCTAAAGGAGGAGGTGAGGGGGAAGGAGGGAAACATTTGTAACAGAAAGCTTTGTAAGGGTCAATGATGAAAAATTACCCATGCATATGTTTTGCAAATAAAAAGCTTTAAAAATATATATATATATGTATATATATATATATAGACTTAGTGTTTACCACCATGCCTGACACATAGTAGGAGCTAAATAAATGTTTATTGACTATCTTCAGCTCTTCATATTTTGTCTTCCCTCATCTCTCTTCCATTGTCCATAATCACTCAATATTATTCACCTGATTCAGTGCATTTCTCCTCTCATTCACTGCTAAATTCTTAAGAGGATCCTACACTTGTTTCCTCCACCTTATCAATGTTTTATACAACATGGCCTCTTATTCCACCATACTGTGGAATGTGTTATCATGCTATAGAACCCCACTAATTTGCTAATTGCTAAATATGATGACTTCCCCTCAGTTCTCACGTTACTTGATCTTTTATCAGCATTTGACATTGATGATCAAGCAAAAGGATCCATCCTCTGAGATTAAAGGAGAAGAGAATGGGTGAAAGTTGAAGTTTTGAAAGAGGGAAGATGAGATAAAGCACAACCCCTCTCCATATTCCAACAAAACAGTGCAGCTCTTAAATGGTCACATTAGATCTATATGTAGCTTCCTCTTGTATCAGTGATCTCTGATGTGTATTTCCTTTTTCTAATGCATTTGACATCAGTTGAATGGTATTTCTTCCTGAAAAGTTCAGATTTCATTGTACTATGGAGAAAACTGAGGTTTTGGAGTAACAAGACCTTATGTCAAATAATGCCTCTGATGCTTATTGCCTTTGTGATTTGGGTCAACCTCCCTTGGCTCAACTTGATTTCCTCTTCTGTTAAGTAAGGGGATTATGCAAGATAACATTCTGAGTCCTTCCATATGTACATCTATGACTCCATGAACTACTTTCTGAAAATATAGTCATTTCTATTGACTACTCCATTGATCAAATCTCTTCCCTTTTTTCTCTGTTTCATTCTTTTACTCCTTATTCTCTTAATACTGACTTTGACTTCTTTCTAACTGATCAAAATATGTTTTTCTTCTTTTCTTCCTCTTTGTACTATTTATTCTCCATTGTCTAAGAAGTTCCTATTTTCTCTAATAATTTATAGCAAAAACAGGTATTCCTCAAAATCGTTCCCAGCTTCTTAGGCAAAGACATTAGCAGGAAGACACATACTGTCTAAGCTCCAAAGGTTATTAATCAAAGTTCTTTGGCCCTGTTGTCTCCAAGAACACAAAGGGAGGTTATAAAATGAATAAATAAAATCAGAACATCTGAATTCAAACTTCACTTAAGCTGTTTTCTAATAATGGGACATTGGCAAATTATCTAGCCTCTAGCTCTCTACAATGAGGACAATAATAGTCTGCCAACTCCCTGAGAAGATTGTGGTGAAGAAATTGTTTTAAACCTTAAAATGATATAGAAGTGTGAGTTTTTGTTATTGACTATATTTATCCTTATGTGACCTTGCCTGTTAGAAGGTAGGGGACAGAAATATGTACTGTACATATACATATATAATTTTAGGGAGATTTAATTTTGTATTGTTTTTTGTACTTTTTATTTAATGTTTACTGTTTAATTTTCATCACTCCCTTTCTAAAAAATTTTGAGTTCCAAATTCTCTTTCTCCCTCCCACTCCTCTCCTATCCACTGAGAAGGCAAGCAACATAACAATTACAGATGGGAAATCATGCAAAATATTTCCATATTAGACATATCACAAAAAAGCAAGAAAAGCAAAAGTGAAAAAAAATTATGTTTCATAACCTCAATTTCCAATTATTTGCCATCAGAATAATTGCTACAGACATCTTTGTACATATATAGGTCCTCTTCCTTTTTCTTTGATCTCATTGGGATGCAGAACAAGTTTCTGCATCAAAGAGTATGCACAGTTTTATAGTAACTTGGACCTAATTCCAAATTGTTCTCTAGAATGGTTGGACAAGTTTAGAACTTTTCCAACAGTTCATCATTGTATCCACTTTCCCTCAAACCCTCCAGCATTTGTCACAACTGACAAGAATGAAACTTTACCTCATAGTTGTTTGAATTTCCATTTCTCTAATCATTAGTGATTTAGAATATTTTTTCATATGACTATCAATAGCTTTTGATTTCTTCTAAAAGCTTCCTGCTCATATCCCTTGGTCATTTATCCTTGGGAAATGACACATTTATTTTTTCTTATAAATCTGACCCAGTTCTCTACATAATTCAGAGATGAATACTTTACAGAGAAAATTGCTTTTAAAATTTATATCTTTTTATTGTCTATGGTCATTGTTGTTCAGTTGTGTTTATCTCTACCCATGGATCATACTGTCCCTGGGGTTCCCTTGTCAAAGATATTGGAATGGTTTGCCTTTTTTTTCTCCAGTGGATTAAGACAAACGGGTTAAATGATTTGTCCAGACTCGTACAATTAATAAGTTTCTAAGACTAGATTTGAAATCTTGTCTAGCTCAGCACTCTTCACTGAGCCACTTAGCTGCCTCTTTTGTTTATAGTATCTTTTAACAAAATATAATTTCTCTGATGATCACTCTTAATTAGGACTATATTTGCTTTTGCTTTGAGATCATTAGTGCTATCTTCTTTGCATTTTTTTCACTTCAGATGAAGCATAACAGATTTTACTCTACTCCCTTATTTTAACTCTAAATATATCTTTCTATTTCAAGTGATTCTCTTTTAAACAGCATGTTATGAAATTTATTTCATAAAGTGAAATGAGCAGAACCAGGAGATCATTACATACGGCAAATTTATACGATGATCAATTCTGATGGATGTGGCTCTCGTCAACAATGAGATGATTCAAGCCAGTTTCAATGATCTTGTGATGAAGAGAGACATGTATCACCTTCCCTATAGAAATGTAAACAATTTAACCTTATTGAGACCTTTATGATTTCTCTTGATGGTTACCTTTTTTCTTTCTCATGAATCTTCTGATAGAATGTCAACTTTTCTATTCAGTTTTGATCTTTTCATCAAAAATACTTGAAAAATCTGTATTTCACTGAATATCCATTTTCCTTCCTAGAAGATTAGACTGTTTTGCTGGGAAGATTTCTCTTGGTTGTAATCCTAACTTCTTTACCTTGTGAAATATTACATTCCAAGCCTTCTGATTCTTTAGTGTTAAAGTGACTAAATATTATGTTATCCTGATTGTGACTTCAATATATTTGAATGGTTTCTTAATGGATGCAACAATATTTTTTCCTTGATCAGGGAGCTCTGAAATTTAGTTACAATATTTCTGGGAGTTTTCATTTGGCAATCTCTTTTAGGAGATGATTGTGGGATATTTCAATTTCTATTTTATCACTTGGATCTAAGATACTAGGTCAGTTTTCCCTTATAAGTGAAATACAAAATCTTGAAATATGATGTCCAGATTCTTTCTTTGGTCATAATTTTCAGGTGGTCCAATAAATTTAAAATTATCCCTCCTCAATCTATTTTTCAGATAAGATGTTTTTCTAATGAGATATTTCACATTTTCTTCTATTTTTTTCATTCTTTTGTCTTTGTTTTACTATTTCTTGATGTCTTGTGAAATCATTTGCTTCCACTAGCTTTATTCTAATTTTGAAGAAATTTTTCTTCTGTGAGTTTTTAGATTTCTTTTTCCATTTGTTCAATTCTGTGGTTTTTTAAAAGTTCTTTTCTTCTCTGAATTTTTGTGCCTCTTCTACCATTAGGCCAATTCTGTTTCCTTAGAATGTTATTTTTCTTCAATGTCTTTTGTGCCTTTTTTTTTTACCAAGTTGTTAATTTTCTTTTTATAGTTTTCTTGTTTCATTCTTATTTCTTTTCCCATTTTTTCCTTTACCATTAATCCCTTTTTGAAACACTTCCAGGAATTATTATTGGGCTTGTAACCAATTAGTATTTTTTTTAACTTGAGGTTTTCCTTATAGACATTTTTCACATTGCTGTTTTCTAAGATTACTTCTTGGCTTTCCCTTCCACTATACTAGCTTTTTATTGTCAAATTCTTTTTTTGTTGTTTGCTTATTTTCCCAGCCTATTTCTTAACTTTGAATTTCTTTTGTTAAAGTTGGACCTTGTTCACTTTGGGTTGGGGAACCACTGTCCCAAACTTCAGGGCTGTTTATGCTATTTTCTGAACTAATTCTGTGGTTCTGCAAGTTCAATGCTTCCAAGAGGTGTGGTCACTGTTCTTTTTGTCTGTGCCCTGGTATTTACTCAGAACAGTTCCCTGCTCCCCTGCAGCTGTAAGTGCTGGTGTTCATCCTGGAAGTGTGACCAGGTCCTCCCACTCTCCCAAGATCCTAGTGTTCCTTTCTCTGTTGGAACTGTGACCAAAGCCCTTGTTCTCTTGTGACTGACCACAGATACTTCTCTCTACCCTGGAACTGTGACCCATAACTGAGTATAGTCAGTAGAGCAGCCAGTCAACACCAGCTGTACCCAATCCTAACAAATGATCTCCTGTAATAATCTCTTTCTGACCAGTGGTCTGACTCTCTTACTATTTCTAGTCTGAGAGCTCCCAAAGCTACTGCTTCTAAAGCTGCCTCCAAGAACAGCTACTGATGCTGCTGCCATGCATGTTCTGTGCTGGTTCCTACTCCAGTGTCATTGACCTCTCCTGCCAACCTCCTAAATTGTCTTAAACTAGTAAAATGGCTCATCCTGATCTTTTATGGGTTTACTACTCCAAAGTTGGATTTTAAGTATTATTTTAAAGTTTTTCGGGGAGTTCAGCTGGGTTGTTGTCTCTCCTCCACCATCTTGATTCTGTTCCCTGAATTTTCAGGAAATTTAAAGGTCATCTAATCTGTATCCTTCATTTGACAGAAGAGGAAAGTGAAATTCAGAAAGGTTAAGTGACTCTTAAGTATCAGAGATGGGATTTAAACATGAGAATTAATGATTCTAAATCCAGTGTCTTCTCTGCTCTATATCACCCTTTTGAACTGATAAAATATTCAAGATTTTTTATTTCATATATAAATTCACAGAACAGTCATTTCTCAGAGCTCTTCAGCAATATCAAGATAGAGGGAAACTACATATATCAACATAAATGTGATATCTTAAGAACAAATCATTTTTAAGCAATGCTTAAAATATTTTTTTTTATTTTTCTGGAATATTGTGGTGTAAAGGAAAATTGACCCAATAGAAAAGAACACTGAATATGGAGTCAGATGAGAGCAAGGTCTATTTTGTCTTTGTACCCCCAGTACTTAGCATAGCCCCTGATATAAAGGAAGTGCTTCATAAATGCTCATTGAATTGGATTTCTTTGGAATTACTTTGGTTTGGATTTTGACCAACTACTTACTACTTGGGTGACCTTGGAGATAGTCATTATACCTTTTTGCAGCTCAGTACCTTTATCTAAAATGAGATTAGATTAGGTGACCTCTAAGATACCTTTCAGCTCTAGTATGATCCTGTGATAAAATATTGACCTATTTTTCATAGCATTTTATTTAATATATTTTCTGTGATGAATGAAAAGTTTTTTATAAATATAACTATTAATTTAAGGGATAGCAGGGGACAGGGATCTAAGGGGTAGACTTAGCTTTGGAGTCAGGAAGATCTATTTTTTTGGACAAATCTTTAAACTCTCAACTGCAACTAACTCAAGCTGCAACTAACATGGATCCCCAAAGATTCAATGAAGTGATTTCAGGGAATCTATGAAGTTGTGTGGAAAAATTACATGTTTATATTCAATAACATTTGATTTCCTTTATGCATTTATGAACATTTTGAAAAAGTAGTATAAGTCCAAGATATACCACATTGACAAAGGAGTCTATGACAAAAATATTTGAGAATACTGCTTCAAAGACTATAAATTGTGGAGCACATGGCAAACCACATTAGTTTCTAAGCTGGAAGTTCCTTTTATCAATAAAATCACAGGTCTGTTTTCCATGAGTATTAATTCAAATAAATTGCATTTTGTCAGCATCAGCATACTGTATTCTCCATGCTCTTTTCTAATATTAAAAAAAATGTTTCATTTTATTGGAAGGCTTAAAAATCTCATTTAATCTCCCCCATAAGTTTTCTTTAGTCGTCAACAAATAAGTTTTTAAAAAATACTCTTAGTAGAAAAGAAAACCCAAATGTATTAACTGTTTTCCCTCTATAACATCAGGGATATTTAGAACAGATATCCATTTAATCCTGTATTTGCTTTCTAAATTCATAGCAACACTATAATCAAGGAATTCAGTGAACACACTTTATATTAATTGGCAATTTGAACTTTGAATGATCACTGCTTTGTGACTGTTTGGGAAACATAAATGCTGGATTTAGAGATGGAGAAAGACAAAAACTGCCCTACTCTGACAAACCATTCTTCTGAGAAAATTGAATCCTTCTTTTTCCAGAGGGGTAATGATACCTAATCCATTGAGATGTAAAAACTATAAAAAGGCCTCTTTACTGGAGCACTTAGGTCAGCCAGTTAAAGAAAGTGAATAGTCTTCTTAATGGAAGATAAACTGATGCCCTATAGGGTTTTATCTGTCATACTAATCTCAAAAAGCATTTCACACAAAACTAAAGTTAAAAAGACGATCAAGGCAAGCTTCACTATTCCAGTAAACTAATACCTACAGCTTACCTCCTGTGCCCTGTACATGTGAAATATTTAAAATATTTGGAAGGAAGTCGCCACTGCACCATCCTTGGTCCCTCCCCTGCCTCATTTGGCTTAGCTTATTCAGTGAACCCAATGTGAGATAATCCAAAACAACTCAAGTTCAACAAAGGTTGGGAAAATATTATAGTAGACATAAGCTTTGATGGAAAGCTTCTTTGATCTGAAGATTATAAAATACACAGTTTCTAATCTGAAAAATTTTGAGCTGCAAAGCATAATATCTAAACATTCCCCTTTTGTCATAACAATTTAATCCCTTAAGAATGTGATTTAAGCTGCTGAAGGGCAAAGGACATCATGAGATTTTTAAGAAAGAGGAAACCTGCCTCAGACACCTAGGTAGAAAAATGTGAGGGTCATTAAATTCTCCAATAGAATTATGCTTACTGATTGGCACTGCCAGGTCACCTTCAGTTCAAGCTATGTCAAGTATTCTTTTCTTTTAAACACAGTTGAATAGAATATGAAGCCACAATCTTTCTCTCCGTGTCCTTATTGTCCTCCTCTTACACTCTCAATTTAAGGTTAAAATCCTGCAGATAACAGAATGAGAAAATTAATGTAAGGAGATACCGAAAGAGTTCCAACCAAGTTCTGGCAACTACCAAAAAAAATTGGCAACAATATTTTGTCCATATGGAAGTAGGATTTGTGGTTGTGAACTTTTTTTTTTTTTACCATGTGCATGTTTTACAAATATATGCCCCCATTTTGAGATTATCTCAGTCTGTTAGTCCATAAACATTTATTAAGTGTCTACTATGTGCTAAAAAAAAAAAAAATCTGTGCTAGGCATTGGCAACACAAAGGTAAAAAGATAGTATCTGCTTTCAAGTAGTTTACAAGAAAATTTTGAATAAAGCAAGAAATTGGAACTAAATTATCCTACTCTATTCCTCTGAGTCAAAGAACTTGTAGGCATAAACGTGGGATTTCATCTTAAGTATTACAAAACATGGGGCCATTTAACTATGCTTCCATTTTACAATGTGAGAAGAGTCTGTAATTTCATCTGTATTAGGAAAAATCCTGGAAGGAAATTTCTCCACTAATATGGATATTATCCTCTCAGACATAGTAAATAAGTAGTAGAGAGTTACTAAATTTATCTCCATATTATTCCGCCTGCATTCTAGTATCCTCCTCCAATTAAAACTTGAAATCAGACCCATCCAACTTTGTACTCTTATTGGTCAGCTGTTACTTTACCTTGCCAAGATGTAGGTCTGCCAAACCACTTCCTGACTATCTCCATGCTATCTTGTCATGTATGTGCCCTTCCCACCAATACCCAACTCCCTTTTCTGAAAATAGTAATAAGTTAACACTAACATTTTGGAAAAGATATATCAATCAATAATCCTATGACTGATTTTTATTCCATCTTAATTCCTTGTTTCAAAGCAATTCTCCCTGGTTATTACTCTACAGTTTAAGCTCCTTTATTAGAATATAAGCTCTTTTAGGGCAAGAATTATATTACCTATCTGTCTTTGTATACCCTGTGCTTAACATAGTGCCTAGAATATAGTGTTTAATGTTTTTTTTCTCTCACTCATACATTTATTCTATGAATTATACATAGGCACATAGCTAGTGTATGAAATCTGTTTTGAACCTTGTTTTTCTTCATTCCAAACCTATAGAAGCAACTTAACACAGTAGAAGATCATTGATTCTAAAGCAAGAAGAAATGACTACATATCCTAAATCTGATGCTTACTGTGATGTTGAACAAGTCACTTAACATCCGAGAACCTCAGATTTCCTCATCTCTAAAGTGAAGGGTGTGATCTCCAAGGCCCTTTCCAGCACTAGATCTACTTATAAATGGATTATGATCTACTATAAGAAATCGATAAGCAAATCAATTATCATTACTTCTCTGAAGGATGTAAGAATCTAGTGCCTTATGGCTCCACAGACTGTCCAGGAACCTTCTCTAACCCATTCCCCTTGCTCTTTCATTTTCATCCCTATCAACCTCATCTCATCTATGTCCTTATTGTATTCTGCCCTAACCTTACACTGTATCCACATGTGGATGAGTTCTATTGCTAATAAACTATCCTTTATATTACTATTAGGTGGTATACTAGAAATTACTTTTGAAAAATTATTTGTGCTAATTTTCAATTATAAATGTTGCTTTCCCTCCAAGAGAATATAAACACCTCAAAAATTAAAATGACTTTGCTTTTAGTTTTGTAAACCTGAAGCTTAGTGCTGTGCCTGACTGATGAATTGAAACATCTTTAAATAAAGTCAGAATAGTGATGAGAACATGCAAAATGCATTATCAGGTTATTCACTCATCTCTCAGCCATAGAAAAATGTCCAAAATAAAATATGATTATGCAGTTTAATGTCTTATGTGTCACTCTTTTGGGTGAGGGCTTCAGGAATGGTAATGAAATGTTCATGTAGTTCATAGAATCATCATAGAAGTGATATTTGACGCTATGAGATTAAAAAAGAAGAGGCTATTATTTTACATTATTACCCTCCTTGTCAGGTCTTCCTAGGAGAATGTGTGTGTGTGTGTGTGTGTGTGTGTGTAAGAGAGAGAGAGAGAGAGGAGGAGGAGGAGGAAGAAAGAGAGAAAGAGGAAGAGAGAGAAAGAGAGACGGAATTCTTCAAAGAGCCTTCTAATTCCAGTAATCAGAACTTAAGGAGTTTCACATTATTTTTAAAGGCTAGAAAAAATCTTTTAACACTCCCACTTCTACATTATTCTCCACATATTACAGCACAATCGAACTACAAAGCTCATTTGGTCCCAGGAGCTGCCCTCTGGCAATTAAATGACTGAATTTTCTTAGATATATGTATTTTATCTTTTCTTAAAGATTTTATGATTGAACCAGCCTATCCACTAAAGATTTTGACTAATTTATATTCAAACATCAATCCATTATTAGGAAACAGAATAACACATAAATGGATAATCATGAAAACTTTCACATGATCTTCAGGTGCTCTGGTACATAGCCACATAATTTGGACTGGCCCTGGGATTATTGTGAAGGCACGTTTCCAGCACACAAAGTGGTTCCAAAAAGTTTAGTCGGTTCCCTGGTGGACCACATAGTCTGAGGAGACCTGAAAATGGAGTTGTATTCACCTGCCCTGAAATGTGAGTCTCACAACATGAGATAAGTATCAGTACCAGTACCCATCTGTGCATACTCATTATATTTTTTTAAAAACCCCTTAAATATTCCATGCTCTAAGCAGAGTTCTAAGATTATTGGTTATGGAGAAGGAATGGGCATGATTAATAAAGGGAGTTTTCTTAACTGAAAGGTTTGCTATGCCAGTGAAATCCTAGTCTGTCTGCCTCTACTTGTCTCTGTATTTCTCTCTGCCTTCCTATTTCTGAGTCTATAGTTGTCACTTCCTCCCTCCCTCATGCCATAACCTCTCTCTGCCTCTCTATTTCTAATTTCCGGAAACTATGTAGATAGAAATATATGCATATACATAATAAATACATATGTAAATGACATCTATATCTATGTAAATATCTGCAATCTAAAAGCACAACATAGGTATATTGAGATTTTACAGTGGAATAGAAAGAATGGGGTAAGACCTAGATGAAAATGCTGGTTTGCCCTTTTATTAACTGAGTGACTGGCCAAATCACTTAATTTCTCTGAGTTTTTCTTTCTTCATTTGTAAAATGGAAGTGGAGTAGGACAACTAAATAGGTATGGTTCTTTTCAGTGCTAACATTGTATGACTCCCTTTGTGTGTACACAAATCATTCTATTGGGAATATATATATGTAGTTCTCTTCACCCTAACTCCAATTATATGCATTTATGTATGTATGTATGTATGTATGTGTTTGGATAAGATGAATGGCCCCCTATAACAGAAAATCTGTTGGTATTCTTTTTAAAAAGTGAAATACTGTTTTATTTCCTGTTTACTATAACTTTCATTTTTAATCTTATTTTTTTCTACCATCTTTGGTAAGCCTTCTAATAAAAAGGTTGAATTTGTTTTTTAAAAAATACTACACGCTCTAAGGTTTCTGTCTGAGAGTTTGAAAGGTTGATGAAATGTCCATAAAAACTATTTGCTATTATAATAAAGAACTTTATTAAGGATCCTAGTGATGTGCCAGAGGACTTGAAAAGGGCAAATATAGGTTCCATATTTAAAATGGGATGTGATGACCCTGGAAATACAGATTAGTCAGCTAATTTTCCTTACTTGGGAAAACTGGAACAAATCATCTAAAAATCAATTTGCAAACAGCAAGGAGAGTGAACTGTACTAAATAATAATTCACCAGACACTGAGGGGAAAAAAACATCTGTCAAAGTTATATAATTTCCTTCTACAACAGTGATAGTCTGGTAAATTGGAGGAAAGAAATAGCATCATATTTCTTGACTAATAAAGCTTTATTGCCCCATATAACATACTCATATAATCTAAGTAAATATACCCTGGAGCCCTAGGTCATGCTAGATCCACATAGGTTCCAAATGGTTGTAGAGTTTTTAGTTAAATAATGATCAATGAAGGAATTAAGCTCAACCAGGTAGGACATACTGTGAAGTTTTCTGTAGGAGTCAGATATTGCTAGAACTTTTATTATTTTAGTATTTTAAATTTTAACTTAGGCAAAAAAAATATAGCATAAGCATTCATTAAATCAGATTAACCTGATATTCTTCTGAATATTATGGACTGACATTTGGAATGTGATTAGGATTCAAAAGAACTTTCACACTAGAATCAGAATAAAAGTAGACTGAGACAGTTACCTATTTACTTCATTTATTAAAGAACAAGTGACAAGGTAGAATTTCTGAGTGATTCCTTCAATGGTTAAAAAAAATTGCTATCTTTTATTTTTATTATTTCAGAATAAATGTTTTTGTTTTTCCCTATCTAGTAATTCATCCTATGAAACCAAAAATTAAAAAGAAAGAAGGGGAAAAAAGCAGTACAGCAAAATTAACCAACCATGAACTTATGTTGTACATATACTGTTCCATAGCAATAGTCCCGTCTTCAAAGAAAGGAAAGAGGTACATTTCTGGGGTCAAACTCATTCCTTATAAAAACATAGCATTTCATTTCATTTGTTGTTCTTTCCATTCATAATATTGTGTACATTGTGCTTATGTCAACAAAGTCTCACATTTCAGCTATGTTCCACTATGAATCTTATGCATAAATATTAGACACTAAGTTCTATGAGGATAGAGTCTATCCTCTCTATGCACACAGTACCTAACCTTTAGTATCTCCCACAGAACCTAGCCTACATCATTGCCACACAGCAGAAAGACAAAAATTCATAGCAGAACTCATCTAGAATGTGAGACTATAACAGAGTAGAAGGATTAAAGACCAGATTTCTGATTCTGACAGAATTTTAACAATGCAAGGTATTCTAGAAATAATTTATCCAACTCTTTCATTTTGAAGATGAAGTACAGAAAGAGTGGGAGATTTGCCTAAAATCACAGAGCCAGTTAGCAAGGGAAATCAAATATTTTTGCTTCTGTATTTTACTTTTATTATGCTATTTCCAGTGCAACATCATCGTCAGCAGTATCATCATTTATTATGTATCATATGTGTATATGTATAATGATATAATGTGTAACATAATAATATACAGAAAATGATTGAATTGTGAATCAGGCAGGAAATTGAGGGAAGGGACGTTTTCATTACATTAACATTTTTCTGGCTTGTTAGAAACTATCTTCTGAATGTAGATTAAACTATATGAAAGAAATATTTACAATCTGAAGAAGATTCACAATGGAGTAAAAATATGACTAAATATTCATATGAGATATAAAGAAAGATATCTGCATCAAAAGAAAGAACTGATAAATGGAAGTATATATAGAATAATTGTATATAAATATACTTATTTGTATCTAATTATAGCCATCACTGTGGCAAGAGCAGGAGGAATAGGGAAGAAAGAAAAGGAGGAAAAAATGACATTTACATGATAATTTTATTGTACATTTGAAAGGAATAGCAAGTTGTGCATAACAGATTTATAGTTTTACATGAAATCATCTTTTTTATTATATTATGCTGTGAAAATGCTTGTTTTGCATAAATTAAAAATAAAATAAAATACTTAAAAATAATACCAATCAGCAAATTTTAAAAGGATCTTTTGTCTCCAAATATATTATTAGGAAATTATCTCTATCAACTTTCATTCTATTTGTAAGGAATCACTTTTTCAACATAAGAAGGTCACATTGAATTTAATCCCTATCTTGTAAGGTAATAGTAACCCTATTCAATTTAGAATCATAGATAGAACTAATGAATATTCTCCTAGGTCCTTCTCTTAGATGAGTGATAAAACTGTTCAACAAATTGGTCCTAGGAAAAGCCTTGGTATCTCTGGATTAGTGCTAAGAATTTTAACCTTTTCCATGTCATGAACATCTTTGATTGGTTAATGAAACCTATCCTGTCTTTCTCAGAATAAAGTCTTTAGATGCATAAAATTAAATACATAAAATTACAAAGATTGGGCTCCTTCTTAAGTCTCACCACATTCTGATACATCCTACAATTATCTGTCAAATTAATCTTCCTAAGGCACAAATCTTATCACAACACTCATTATTCAATAAACTCTTTATTATCTTCAGGATCAAATATAAAATCCTCTCTTTGATTTTTAAGTCCTTAATAACTTAACCGCCTTGTTTCTTTTCAGTCTTCTTATACCCTTTCTTACTCCACATACTCTGTCATTCACTAACATTGGACTTTGCTCTTTCTCCAATAAAAAAAAATCTATCTCCCAACCCTGGGCCTTTTTACTGTCTGTCTCAGATGCTGGGAATTCTCTCTTCTTTCATTTCTGATTCCTAATTTTTCCTGGCTTCTTTCAAGTCCTTGTAAAAAAATCCCACCTTCCCCAAGAAGTCATTTCTGATTCTCTTTAATACTACCTTTCCTCTGTTGTTTATCTCCAGTTTCTCCTGTATTTATCTCATTTGCACATAACTATTTGTGTGTTATTTTCCCCATTAGCTTGTAAACTTTATTTTCTTAAGGTTTTTTTTTGAGGGGAGGGTGCGTCTGTTTTCTTCTACAACATGATGAATATGGAAATATTTTACGTGAGTAAACATAAATAATCTATATTGAACTGATTACTTTCTCAGTGTGGGGAAAAGGAGCTGAGAAGGAAAAGAATTTGGAACTCAAAGTATAAAAATGAATTTTACAAATTGTTTTTATGTGTAACTGGGGAAGAATAAGATAATAAATTTAATAAAATTAAAATAATCCTTCTTTAAATCATTGATAACCACTTTAGTGTTACCTTTCTTTAAAAACTTCAAATATATATGAATAAAGTTTATTTTTTTCCTTATTTATTTATCCTATGAATCTGTTACAAAATATATCCAAATTAATCTGATGGGAGAACTTTAAGAAGGCTCTTATATCCTACTATTCTGACTGTCATTCACTTCTGCAAAAAAATAATTCTCTTTTAAACCTCTCTTAACCATAAACATATATGTGTGTGTATGTGTGTGTATATATACATATATATAACATGTTTAATTTAATTATTTTAAATAATTGTTTAAAATCCTTATGTTTAAAACATAGGAAACTTTGGAAAAACTTAAAACCTCAAAGTCAAAAAAAGTAATCTTATCTTTCTCATCTAGAATTTTGGTACTACTATCCTTAGGGTTCTCAGAGACTAAAGTGTATGAATATCATTGGCCTTTTAATAACTTTTTCCCCTAGAATTGAATGGATTTTTCTTCATGTTGTCTGTCAAAATGCTTGCTAGCCTTTGAGGCCGAAATCAGAAATCATCTTTCATGAGACTTTCCTCAGTCTCTGAAAATGGAAGAGAACTTTTCCTCAAATCATTCATTATATGTTTTTCGGCCTTTGTATTTATCAAATAATGTATTTTATCTATCTTCATATCATATCTATATTCTCTATTTTATGTTCTATCTTTATAAGAGATTATAAACTGCTAATTCAGAGCAATAACTGTTTTTGCTTTCTTTTCCTCAACATTGAGTGTGAACTTTAGTAATGTTACTTACTGAACTTACATTTATATGTTTACTTTTAGTAAAGTTGCTGAACTTACATTTACACTCATAAACAAAATATATGCAAGTTTACATACATAAAGGAACAAATAATTTATTTAGATGTTTTCTCAGCAATGTTCTGCTCATACAAACTGCATCTTTGAATATTTGACAAAAGTTAATAATATTGAGCTACAGTTTCTTTGTTACTTGTTAATTTTACCACCAGTACTTATGTGTCTCACAAAGGCATTCAATTGCTCAGACTTCCAGAAAGTAATATAACCATTTCAGTAGAATTCAACCTTTGCTCTGTCCCAGATAGCTCAGATCTGCCCGTCCTTCACAGGCTCAGGGACCAGGAAAATCTACATATATCCTAGTTACACCAAGAAATAAACTAGCTAAGATTTTAGGCACAGGTGAATAGGGAAAGGAAGTGGTATGTTTTTGTAACTTATGAAAGATATTATTATTTTATTATAGGTAATAATCTATAACTCAGAAGGATGTTATTATCCTCTGCATGTAGGAAAATACATTCTACCCTCCTAGTTTTGTATCCCAGCACAGACAAGCATAAACCTAACTGCAGTAGGAAAGAAAAGAAATCTAATTAAAAATATGGAATCAGATTTCTATTGTTATATGACATCAATATATACGCATTCTGTGGTCTATAATCCCATTCATATCCCATTTATTTATATAATTTCCTCAATTTCTCCCAATATTTTCTTGATACAATATAAATGGTTGTTAGCAAATTTTACATTGGATGATAATTATCAAATTTAATACACCCCCCACTGCCATTTCTCTCAATTAAAGCCAAAAAGAGTTCAAATATTGACTTTACTCTTTGTGCAGAGCCAGTTATGCTATTAACTTGGAAAAAGAAAGAAAAAGGACAAAAGGAGAATGAAAAACACTTTCAGATTTCTAAGTAATAAATGATTTCCTTTTTTTTTTTTTTTTACAAGTTTCAGATTTGGAGATTATGGATTTATTGGCCTAGAGGAAAAAGATAAGATAGATTCTTGTCCTTCTCTTTGCTGATATGGAGACTGATATGTATGGAGCTTATCTAGCTAGATACAACATAGTGCTATTGTTTAGATCAAATATAATGATATATGTAAAGTACATCACAAAACTTAAAGCATTATATATATATAAATATTATTTTTATTAAACAGATCTTATGATAGAACACATTTGATAAGTGCCTAAAACCTACAAAATTCCATTCTAGGTCTTGGTGAAGTACAAAGTTTAGTTAAGCCATGAATCTTGCTTTTAAGGAATCTAAATTCATTCACACATGAGATCTGCGATCTCATCTTACAGGTATTTTCTCCATAAATTCACATTACAATCCATTCATACCTTTTACCTTGCAAAGTATTTATCCTTGTACTCCAATAAATTGTTTATGGAAGATCAACACTGGGAGGTCTTCCTCTTGAACCTTTTAATATTTCATGCATACCAATATAGCAATCAAAGTGTCCATCTTCTTATTCTTCTTAATACATGAACAGGAAACTGCTTTTTCTGATTACACATTTCATTGATGGCCTTTATGCTATTCCATAGGTCAAGTCCATATTTTCTTGTTGATAATAGAAAGTATCCCATTTATGATCACCAGAATTTTTTTATTGTACTTAGAAAATGGATCCATACTTTTGGTCTTTTGAAAACTGTTTTGTTATACTACTTAAAACCTAATATAATACATGGATGGTATATAAGATGGAATTTGGTGTCAAAAGGAAAACTAGTATTGTTGAATTATCATTCCACTTTGAAGACCTGTGAGTAAATAATTCATTGTGATACATTTGTATTTAGTTAAGGTCTTATGGCTAATATGGAAAGCATCCGCTTTCTAACTCTATCACTATAGTTATCTTGAAAATCAGTCCCTAATTTTTTTTTAAATTTCTATTACTTTAGTATGGATTTCTTCTCTAAGTTTGGTCTGATCTGTATGCTTTCCTGTTTTTGTGTCCTTTGAAGTAATTTTGACTTCTTTACACGTGTAATTTCACTTCTTATAAGATGTAAGTACTGTGTGGTCAGCATTAAGCACAGTGCCTTAATAAATATTTTGTGATAGATAAAATTCCTGAAATGCTAGAATCCAAATGTGGTGATTCCATGGTCATCAATGATAGTTCATTGTAGAAATCTTTATAAATCTGTTCCATTTATAACCTCCTTCAAATTTCTTCTATAAATGCTCTTGCAGTTGTCTGGCTAGGTTGAATTTTATGCCAAATTTTCTGTAGACTCACTTTCCCATTCTCTATTCTTTGCTATCTTATGAGACAATATTACTTAGAATCTTCCATCATCCTTCTTCATAACATTTGAAAATGAAATTATGTTCTAAGTCAATATTGCCCTTGGCTATCTTGCCTCTCTTCTTGTCAAGGATACAAAGTATTCCCTCAAGGACACAGTTTAAGGACACTATGGACCACTTCACAATGGTAACTGCTTTACTTCAGTTAAATTTCTATGGAAAATGGTGATAATTACTATCAATATTTTATTTTCCTTTATTCAGTTCCATTTTTTCCACTGTCAATAGCTTCTTTGTAATGTCTGAAATTGGTATTATTGCAAATACACTCAGTGTATCTTATATTTTTTTAATCTTTCTTTTGATATTCTAACTAATCACTTACTGATGCTAAGCTGAATTTCCTAAAGCACAAATTTAACCAGATTGCCCCTTTACTCAATTAATTCTAGAAGGTCCTGTTAACTCACCGATCAAATATAATCAGAAAATCACAGAATTTGTACATTGAAAGGGATCTTAATTACTATCAAGTCTAATCTATATATGGCAATAATCCTTAATAATTGCCAACATTTTTTTTGTTCCAAGAAGCCCTTTTAACAAAATGTGTTGTGAAAACCCAGGGGAATTTGATATACTGCTTATAATATTCTTTTAGATTTGTTCATTAAATGATTACAATGACTACAATGAAACAATGTTAACTACAACAATAATTTTTGTCCTCAAAAGCTGCAAATAAAAATTTGCATTATATACTTGCAATTATAAAATATAAAATTTTATTCTACCTATAATATAAACAAATATAAAATTATAAATCTCTAATTATAAAATAATTATAAATAATTTATGTGGTACATTCTGAAATAATTTTAAAACAATCCAACAAAACCTCATAAGTTCACTAGATTTCATATTAGGTTTTTAATATTTTTATAAATTATTTATATAAATTTTGTTGAATATAAATTGCTTTTTTATTTCACTTTTTATTTATTTATTATTTTCAACACACCCTTCTTTTTTAAATTTTGAGTTCCAAATTTTCTTCTTCCCCTTTCACCATAACTCCCCTCACATAACCCACTGATATCAATCATACATGGGAAATCATGCAAGACATATTTCCATATCAGCCATAAAAGAAAAAAAGAAAAGAAAGAAAGTAGGAAAGCCACATTTAAATTTGCACTATGAGCACACTATCTGTGTATGTGTTGGGTTTTGTTTTTGTTTTTGTTTTTTTTGTGAGTGTGTGTATGTGTGTGTGTGTTACAGCATCTTTTCAATATGAGTCCGAGAATTGTCCTGGACCACTGTACAAACAAAAATAATCAAGTGTTTCACATCATCACAACATTGCTTCCACTGTGCACAATGATCTTCTGGTTCTTTTCACCTCATTCTGCATCAATTTATAAATATCTTCCCATGTTTGTTTGTTTTCCTTTCTGAAATCACTTCCCTTATCATTATCATAGAATAATAATATTTCATCCCAATTCTATGTCATAACTTTTTCAGCCATTCCCCAATTAATGAGCATTTCATCAATTTCTAATTCTTTTCCATCACAAAAAGAACTCATATTTTTGTACATAAGGGTTCTTTTCCTTCTTCTTAAGGTAAGCAAGATGTAGTTTCCCTGCCTATCTCTTTTAATTGAGTTTATTTTTGCTTTTGTTTTGTCTGAGATCATGATTGTTAGCCCTATTGTTGTTGTTTTTACTTCAATTGAAACATAATTGATTTTTCTCTGTCTTTATTTTAACTGTGTTTTACATGTGTGTCTTATAAACAACATATTGTTAGATTCTGATTTCTAATTCATTCTGCTATTCAATTCAATTTATGGGTGAGCTCATCCCTTTCCTCAACTTATGAATACTATGTATTGTATTTCCCTCCATCCTATCTTCTTCTGTTATCCTCTCTCTCTCTCTTTATCCTATATATTCTCAAAAGTCTGTTTTGCTTCTGACCTGCCTCCCTTAATCTGCCTTCCTTTTTAAAAATTATTTCTTCCTCCCTCCATCTCTTCTCCCCTTCCCCACCTATTTCGCTATTGTATAAAATATATTTTATACACAATTGACTATGTATATACATACATACATACACACACATGCTCATGAGTATGTATATATGCTTTCCCCTCTGACCCAATTGTGTTGAGAGAAATTCAAGCATTATTTGTTTCCATTCCTATCCCCATTTTCCCTTCCACTGTAAAAGCTCTGGTTTGCATGCCTCTTTTATGTGAAAAAAAAAAAAACTTTCCCTTTCTACTCTACCCTTTCGTCTTCTTTCAGTACATCCTTCTTTCTCACTCTTTAATTTTTGATTTGAGGAGAAACTAATCCAACATAATTGATTAGTACTCAAGCTCCCTGTCTATATAGTCTCCTTCTAACTGACCTACTAATGATGAAGTTCTTAGGAGTCATATGTATAACACCTTTCCAAATAAAAATGCAAGTAGATTAATTTTCTTGAGTTTCCTGTGGTTGCTCTTCAGTGTGGAACTTTTTATGTCTTTCTTGAGTCTTCTGTTTGAACCTCAGCTTCTCAAATTAGCTCTGGTCTTTTTCATCAGGAATGTTGGAAAGACCTCTACTTCACTTAGTATCTATTTTTCCCCTAAAAGTATTCTTAGTTGAATAGAACCAAGAGAACATTGTACATAGCAACAAGATTATATGATGATCAATTCTGATGGACATGGCTCTTCAACAGTGAGGTGATTCAGGCCAGTTCCAATAGTCTTGTGAAGGATAGGTTTCTGCACCCAAAGAAAGTGTAGAGTACAATATATTATTTTCATATTTTTGTTGTTGTTTGCTTGAATTTTGTTTTCTTTATCATTGTTTTCCTTTTGGATGTGATTTTTCCTGTGCAGCATCATAATTGTAGAAATATGTACAGACAAATTGCATATGTTATATATGGAATTATTTGCTGTCTAGAGAAGGAATGGAGGAAAGGAGGGAGAAAAAAATTTTGGAACACAAGTGTGCAAGGGTGAATGTTGAAACTATCTATGCACGTGTTTTGAAAATAAAAAGCTTTATTTAAAAAAAAAAGAATATACTTAGTTTTGCCTGGTAGACTATTCTTGACTGTAATTCTAACTCCATTTTCTTCTGGAATATCGTATTTCAAACTCTCTGATCATTTAAGTGGAAGCTACTAAATCTTGTATGATCCTTACTGTGGCTCCACAATATTTGAATTGCTTCTTTCTGATTGATTTCTTGAGATTTCTGAAATTTGACTATAATATTCCTAAGAATTTTCATTTTGAAATATCTCTCAGTAGGTAATAGGAAGATTCTTTCAATTTCTACTTTACCCTATGGAATTAAGGTATCAAGGCAGTTTTCCTTGGTAATTTCTTGAATTATTATGTCTTGGTTCTTTTTTTTAATCACGGCTTTCAAGTAGTCTAATGTGTATTTTTATGATTTATTTCACATTTTCTACTTTTTTTCTCATTTTGACTGTGTTTTATTGTTTCAAGATGTCCAATAAAATTACAAATAACATTTTATTGAAATAACTCACAACTTGGAAGATGTTTAGTAGTCTAATAGTCAAATACAAACTTTATTTTTATGTTAAATTTATCTTTTACTTGAACAAAAGTTTATAACATTTGATTAAACACAGAAAGTCTTAAATGTGGCTCTGTGTAAAATTTATTTTGATTTAAAATAAGAATAAAGTGAAAATGCTCACTCCCACAAATATGTGGTACAAATGGGAAGTTCTTTTACTGAAATAGAAATTTAAAAAAAATAGCCACCTGAGCAATAAAAAAAAAAAAGAATATCTAGTTAACATTAAACCACTTAGTTTTCTGCTGGCAAATGACAAGTATATTATTAATGTACTTTAAAGTTCAATTGTATATATGTAAGGGAAAAATCTCTTTAGACCTTTCTTCTTTTCTATCACTAGCACTCCACCTACACTTTCATAGAAATTCCATTGAATGACAAGACCAGTGTTGCCAACAAATTAATTTAAAAATCTGCCAAATGGAAAAATAGTGGAGAATAAGTTTAAATTATAAACCAGTCTTATTATTAATAACAGATAATATAAGTTTTGTTTCTGCAGAATGTTCATGATGGTTCGTGATGGCTTTAAAATAGCTTATAATTTTCGAGCTCAGGAATCATGGCTCTAAGACAGTCTGACATTTGTGTTGGAAGAATATAAACATTTGTAACATCTCAATCATATGATTACACAGCTTATGAGGTATTATTATGTAATAACATGGAAAAATGACAGAGCTACTCTGGTGCAATATACAGAATGCCAATGAGGATATATATCTGATCAATATTGAACCCCTGTAATGGTTTGGAAACAATTCCAAGAAAAGTTGATATCCTGAAAGGACATGCTGTACTTAGTCAGAAGCAAAGTTTTATGTAATCAGTGAGTGAAAACCAAAATCAATGGATGCGTAATCTTCACAATTTTGAATCACAGCAGAAACAAATCTACATTGCTTCAATAATGAACATGCTTATTGTCACATAGGGAATATATGTATATATATTATATTATTTAGATATATATATTTAAATATCGAAATAATATAATTGGGGCAATTAGTTTGAACCCTGGACCATTATCATGAACTTTCAAAGGGTTTACTGGTCACTAATTAGGAACTACTGCCTTACTAAAACTTTCCCCAAAATTGGTCATCCAACTTTTCTTGAAAACTTGTTAAAAAGCCTTAAAATCAAGGCAAATAATTTCCATTTTTGACAATTTTAATCATTGGAGTTTGTAGGGTTTTTTCTGATATCAAGTCCAAATTAGGTTTTGGGTTTTTTTGGTTTTGTTTTTTAGCTTCCATCAGTTACTCTTGGTTCTGTTCTTTGGAAACAAAAAGAACAATCTAATTATTCTGCCACTTGACAGCTCTTCAAACATTTGAATAAAGCTATCATGTCTCCCAGACATGTTCAATTTCCTAGGGTAAACATACCTAGCTCCAGAACATCATATACCATGAATTTTAAACCCTTCAACCAACTTAGTTACCTTTCTCTGGACACTCTTCCGCTTATTCTTGGGGTGCCCAGAACTGACCTGGTAAGAAGAGAGAAATGTAGAATTAATGCCTCCTTATTCCTAGAAGTCATATCTCTCTTAATACAATATATGACTACATTATTTTTTTACTCTTGTATCACACTACCGATTCCCTTTGAGCTTGAAATGTGCTAAAGGATTTTCAATCCTGTGAATTATAGGGTATTTTTTTCAGAATTTCTGAAAAACCATGATTCCTTCACCTTGGACTGGTAAAGGTGAACTCTTTTTCACCTAAGTAAGAATTTATAGTCATTGGATTTAATCTTGGATTTATTTTTAATTGGATTTGTTAATATTGGATTAATTGCATTTGATATTGGATTTAATCTTAATAAAGTCAGTTCAATGCTCTAGCAATTAAAATAATTTTGGATACTGACTCTGATATCAGAATGTTATCTTACCTTCTTGATTTCTCAGTATTTGAAATTTTGATGAGCATGCCATGTTGCATTTATCTAAAGCACTGATAACCAATTTAAACAGCACAAGGCCAAACACAGATCCTTGAGGTACGTAATGCCATGATATCATTAACAATTATTTTTTAAGCTTAACAATTCAACAAGTGCTGAATCCATCCAGCTATATTATTGTCCAATATATATCACTTCCTTTCCCACCCTAATGTATTTCATTAAAAACATTGCTAAAATCTATGTAAATATATCCACAATGTTCCCTCTGTCTACTAGTTTAATAATACCACCAAAAAATGAAATGAAGTTAGTCTGGTATGACTCAATCTTGATGAAGTCATACTGATTAATTGTTATTGTTGCTTCTATCTTCCAAACATCTCAACATCCATTCTACAATTTTTTCAAGAATCCTAGGGAAACCCTTTGGTTAGGATCACAACCTGATTTCCATCTATTGTTCCATCCTTATTGTACATCATTCCCCTCAACTCAGCCCTTGGTCTAGCCAAGTTGGCCTTCTTACTATTCTTCATATGAAATATTGTAATTTTCATGCCTTAACCTTTACATTATCTGTCCTCCCTTCCTGATACTACCTCCTTATCTCTAGCAATTAGAATTCCTGGTTCCCTTTAAGACTCGCTTCCATCTCAACCTTCTACATCAAGCCTTTGTTAATATCATCCTCCCAAACTACTTTATATTCATTTTGTATGTACTGTATAGAGAGAAAAATATTATTTATAATATTTTTTGTTATTCCTCTCCCTCCAAAGTACTTTATATTCATTTTGTATGTATAGTATAAGGTAGAGAGAAAAATGTTATTTATAATAATAATTTTTATTATTACCCTCCCTCCAAACTACTCTATATCCATTTTGTATGTCTTGTATAGGTAGAGAAAAAGATATTATTTATAATAATAATTTTTACACATACACATGCATGTGTCTCTGTGAGTTTGTACACATTGTCTCCACTCTTAGAATGTGAAGTTGCCTTTTTTATCACTGCATCCTCATGACCTAGGGCAGAGCCAGACATCAGTATGGCCCTTATTTGCTTATTTGCTTTCTCTCTTGATTTTCTTCAAGTCTCAACTCTTGCACCATCTTCTACATGAGGCATTTCCTGATGCTCCCAGATGTTAGTATGTTCTCAGAATCAACCTTATTTCTATTATTTTATCAACTTAACATATACATGTTACATCCTCAGGCTATTCAATAAGTTCCCTAGACTAGGAACTGTTTCATTTTTTCTTTGTATATCCCAAACAGGAACCAGCACATAGTAGGTGTCTAATAAGTGCTTCTTGATTAATTTAATGACTCTGAACTGTTTCCCACATCAGTGATCAATTGTTTCCTGTCTGCATCAGAGGAAACCTCTGAAACTGAGAACCTCTAGGTCTAACTTCATATCTAGGATTTTAACAACAATAAGATTGATCAGCACACAGATTTCTAGAGTGCAATAGAAACATAGCTAAATTTAAAAAAGAAAAGGTGAAATAATCAAAATAAAGAAAAGGTTGGTGAAATTTCCCAAAATTCTTGGCTTCAACTAACAATGTAACATTTCATTTTGTTTTTTATGTCTTTTCTGGGCCATAAAGGAAATTCCAGAAATCCATCTGGGCTTGGGGTTTAAAAACTACATGCGGGTAGGTAGTATTCTTCAATCTCCCTAAGCCCATTGCTTCTCTGCTCATTCAAACTTACTTCTTGAGACTGAAAATCTAGACTTTTGCCCCAGAGGGAGATGGAGATTGGGGGAATGACTCAGAGTTGTGACTGATGCCTGCAATCTCATTTTCCCACATCTGCTCTCTCCCTGGTCTAATTCATTCTATACATTAAAAAAAAATTTCTCATTCTCTACATTCTAAAATTCATTCTTGATCTAAATTTATAGTCTTATGAAAAGTACATTAATTATATTTAATAATAATTATCAATCTTTTCCCCAGAGATGAGTTTTAAACATATATTTCCTTTTCTTTTTTACATAGGTGGGTAGCAATTGATATAGGATATTGCATGTCATACAAGACATGATTATTATATAAATTGCTTTTGTTGACTTTTTTATTTTGTAAAAAAAACAAACTCATACATAGAGTTTCTTACTGGTAGGGGAGATCAAAAAAATGTATTTGGAAATGTATATAATCGTGAAAAGCATCAACAATTTTTAATTTTAAAAGTTAGCAATCTTTAAAAGACATATAGGAACTTAACAATGAGAATAGGGAATAGATATCAGGCATAGGGAGCAGAATGAACAAAAGTAAAGAGACCCAAGAGTTCCATCAATGTATGTTTAAGGTATAGAGAGAAGTTCTGAGGATCATAGGATGATAGAATGTGAACTTTTACTAAATGATCTAGTAACAAGTGATTTGCTATATATATGTAAGCAGTAATATTATTATCTATATAGCTAAGGAGTTTAATCTGTCTCTGATAAAAATGAAAAAAAGCATTTATTAAATCTTTTACACAAGATATTTTGCTACTTTTTGTGGTTAGAAAGACAAAGAATGAAATAGTGGATGGATATAAGAAATTTATATTCTAATAGAAAGATACAACATGCAAAGAAATAAATATATGGTAATTTGAGGAGAGATAGAGCACTAACACTTTGTGGGGATAGGGGTGGAAATCAAGGAATGTCCCATGAAAAACATAGCTCGAAGTAAGAAAGCTAAGGCCTATAAAAAGCAGAGGTAAGAAGGAAGTCAATTCCAGACATTATGGTACATTTGGAATTTTGAATGTCTAGCTGAACAATTGAACAAATTAGAGTAATATTAAATAATACTAGAAAAGTAGATTAGAGTACATCATGATGGTTCTTAAATTTCAGGCTGAGGAGTTGGGTTTTTTAAGGTAGATAAAATAAGGAGACACTGGAGGCTTTTTAGAAAGGTAATAATATGATTCAAACTATGTCTTAGGAAGATTTATGTTGGTAGTTTTGGAGGATGGAGTGAAAAGAAAGAAAATACTAGAACTCTTACTGAAGAACTTAGTACTGAAGAACAAGCTGGAGAAAGAAATGGCACATCATTCCAGAATTTTTGCCAAGAAAACCCCAAAATAAGGTCATGAAGAGTTGATGATGACTGAAACCACTGAACAACAACAATTGGAACCATGGAATCAAGCTGGAGTGCTAGTCTATTAGTCGAGGGGAGAAGTAACAATGAACTAAAAAAGAATTGTCATCTTCCATGTGAAAAGGAAGGAGCTTGATATTACAGTTGTTATAGAGGTAGAAACAAGATTTAGAAACAGATTGAATATGATGAAGTATGGAAGGGGGAAAATCAGTGGTTATTCCAATGCCAGAAAATGTTTAATGATCAGCTCCTCAGAAAAGAAAAAGCATGAATAATCTGCATTATTAACATTTTCCCCATCAGTTTTTAAACATAGATAATCAGCAAAAAAAATCAAAGCTCCAATTTGTAGTATTTCTCAATTTCTTAGCAGTTGGATGCTATAATTAAAGATTAAGATTTAGATTTAACCTTTTATAATATTGCTTCATATTTCTTCTTTTTGTGTGAATTTTTAGTTTTGTAAAAAAAAGTACTGATTTTTAATAATCTCTGACTGAAATAGATGGGATTAGAAGTATATAGTAATGATAAATTATGAACCCTAGGAATATAGTCTATATTTCTTGGTTAAGAGGATAGTTGTGTCACCATTAAAAGTGTATTCTGGTCCCAAATATGCAGAGTAAGTTCTTTCATTGAACGTCAGCCTTCACTTAGATTTTTGTTCACTTTCAGAGTAAGCTCTAGTTACTATTATTGCAGCCCAGAGAAAAAATTCTTTTTCATAGACTGTAAGCCATTGTGGTGATCTCATTTCAAGTGGAGTTTAAAAACAGAGCTTTTTTAGAGGTTTTAAAAAAAAAAGCTCTTGAAGAGGGGATGAGCAGTGATTACTCAGTTAATTAAAGTGATACTGCATTGAATCCCAGTGCCAGAGTCAAGAGGTGTGACTGGTTCCCACTGCTTTCCACTGCCCTCTTGGGATGATTGAGGGAAAGTGAGGTCAGTTGGGACACCTAGGTAGGCACTTTACCAATTCCTGTAATTCTAGTGTATGTGGTATTGAAACTCTCAAGAAGCAATCTCCCCAAACCCCATCTCACTAGAAATACTACATATATCAGAATAAGAATAAAAAGAAGAAATAACTCAGAAGCTCAAACACTAACCAAATTAAATCACTCCTCTAACTCTTACCTATTCTTTGGATTTCCATCATCCCCTGCGTTCCTCAAATGAAATAATGAACATAAAACATTTTGTAAACCTTAAAGCATTATATAAATGCCTGTTGTTTTATTGTTGCTATTATTATTATTATCTTTCATTCACCAACTTCATTTCCTGAGCTCAGAAATAAATTATGTTTATAGAGCAATAGAGGGGTATGCTAACTAATGTTTAATAATAAGGTTTTGAGGAAAATATGCATACACAAATATACATACATTTATGTATATGTATATGTCTGTAGATAGAGAGTATGTATGTATATATACATATGTATACATATATAGAATATGCAAATATGCATATATCTATATACATAAACTTTTAAGTTAAAACTGCATATAAAGGAATTAGAATAGGTCATGAGGAAACCAAACTATGACTCTTTGCAGATGATGGAGAATCAACTAAAAAACTGTTAGAAATAATCCACAAAGTTGCAGGATACAAAATAAATTCCCATAAATCATTTTTATACATCAGTAACAAAATCCAAAAGCAAGAGATACAAAGAGAAATTCCATTTAAAATAACTCTTGATAGTATAAAATATTTGGGAATATATCTGCCAAGGAAAAGTCATGAACTATATGAGCGAAAACTTTCCACACAAATAAAGTCAGATCTAAACAATTGGAAAAATATCAAGTGCTCTTGGATAGGCCGAGCAAATGTAATAAAGATGGCAATACTACCTAAACTGATCTATTTATTTAGTGCTATACCAATCAAATTCCCAAGAAACTATTTTACTGAACTAGAAAAAAATAACAACAAAATTCATCTGGAAGAACAAAAGGTTAAGAATTTCAAGGGAATTAATGAAAAAAAAAATTCAAATGAAGGTGGCCTATCTATACCAGATCTAAAACTATATTATAAAGTAGCAGTCATCAAAACCATCTGGTACCAGCTAAGAAATAGCATGGTTGATCAGTGGAATAGACTAGGTTCACAGGACAAAAGAGTCAATGATTATAGTAATCTAGTGCTTGATAAACCCGAAGACCCCCAGCTTTTGGGTAAGAACTCACTATTTGACAAAAACTGCTGGAAAAATTGGAAACCAGTATAGCAGAAACTAGACATTGACCCACACCTAACACCTTTTACCAAGATAAGATTGAAATGGGTTCATGATCTAGACATAAAGAGTGATATTATAAACAAATTAGAAGAACATAGGATAGTTTACCTCTCAGATCTGTGGAGAAAGAAGGACTTTGTGATCACAGAAGAACTGGAACTCTTAATCGAACCCCAGATAGATAATTTTGATTATATTAAATTAAAAAGTTTTTGTACAAACAAAACTAATCCAGATAAGATTAGGAGGGAAACAATAAATTGGGAAATCATCTTTACATTTAAGGATTCTGATAAAGGCCTCATTTCTATAAGAATTCAAGCCATTCTCCAATTGATAAAATGGTCAAAGGATATGAACAGACAATTTTCAAATGAAGAAACTGAAATTATTTCTAGTCCTATGAAAAGGTGCTCCTAATCACTATTGATCAAAGAAATGCAAATTAAGACAACTCTGAGATACTACTACACACCGTCAGATTGACTAAGATGCCAGGAAAAAATAATGATGAATATTGGAGGGGATGTGGGAAAACTGGGACACTGATACATTGTTGGTGGAACTGTGAATGGATCCAACCATTCTGGAGAGCAATTTGGAACTATGCTCAAAAAGTTATCAAATTGTGCAGACCCTTTGAACCAGCAGTGTTTCTACTGGGCCTATATCCCAAAGAGATCTTAAAGGAGGGAAAGGGACCCACAAGGGCAAAAATGTTTGTGGCTGCCCTTTTTGTAGTGGCAAGAAATTGAAAACTGAATGGAGAATGGCTGAATAAATTATGGTATATGAATGTTACGGAATATTATTGTTCTGTAAGAAACGACCAGCAAGATGATTTCAGAGAGGCCTGGAGAGACTTGCATGAACTGATGCTAAGTGAAAGGAGCAGAACCAGGAGATCATTGCACATGGCAAAATCAATATTATATGATGATCAATTCTGATGGACATGGCTCTCTTCAACAATGAGGTGATTCAAACAAGTTCCAATTGTTCAGTGATGAAGATAGTCATATACACCCAGAGAGAGGCCTGTAGGAACTGAGTGTGGACCATAACATAGCATTTTAATGCTTTTTGTTGACATTTGCTTGCATTTTTTTTTCCTTCTTAGGTTTTTTTTCTTTTTCTTTCTAGATCCAATTTTTCTTGTGCTTCAAGATAATTGTATAGATATTTATGCAAATATTTATCATATATTTTAACATATTTATCATATATCATATATTTTAACATATTTAACATGTAGTAGACTACCTGCCATCTAGGAGAGGGGGGTGGAGGGAAGGAGGGAAAATTATGGAACAGAAAGTTTTGCAAGAGTCAATGTTGAAAAATTACTCCTATGTTCTGTAAATGAAAAGCTTCAATTTAAAAAAAAAAAAAGCTGCATTATCAATACTTTCTTAAACCTGGAAATCAACAGAACAATAAACCAAGACCTGACTTGTAAGCACTGCTGATTTCTGAGGTGTAAATGCTCACATTGAAAATTTAGTCAAAGCTCTTTTACAAGCTAATCCAAATTGACTCCATGTAGCCCTTGTATTAATGAACTATCATGCACATTTTGTTGCAAGGTGGTACTTTAAGGAGCCAAGAGAGAGAGAAAAATTTCTCAGAATGTACTTTGGATCTTCATATCTTAAGAAGGTCTGGCACAGAATTACATCAGTCTAAATTATAAACTTTTAGAGTTTTGTTTTAATAGGGAAAAAACAAGAGATTTAGTTCACCTGATTTTAAAATTAGGAACAAGAAGCATTACATTTTATTCAACAAATATGCTATAATATTTTTCCATTGAACAGTATTGCCAACTAAGTTTCAGCAAGGGGAATGGAAGTAGAGCACCTGCTCTTTCCAGAAAATGAGAGATTTATGAAAGGTCCCCATAAAAAGAATGGTTTTACAGTTTCTGCAGTCAGTGTTAAGGTAAGGAGAAATCACAAGTAGTGCACAGTGCTTCATTCAACATGCTGGTCAAAACCCAGAGCCTGAATGAGATACATCCCTCACCTTCTTTGCAGAGATGGGAGACTCTGGGTGTTGAACATTGCATACACTTGTCAGACTAAACCAATATAGTGTTTAGTTGTACTATATCCATCTTTTGTTCTCTTTCTTTTTGTATTCACTGTTAAAATGGAAAGGCTTTCTGGTAGGGGCTAGGAGAGGGATTAATTAGTAAATGAAAAGAAAGTTAAAAAATAAAATATCAATTTTTATAAGAAGAGAAACAGCAAAAGTTTGATTAAATATATGCAATTCAAAATAAGGTGGAGAATAATTTGAATACCATTAATGAGGAGTTGTTAATCCCAAATATCTCAGTAAATACCCAATTATTTATTTTTTTCTGAATATACGGGCTTCACTGATAAAGGATTGTCTCCTCAAATCTTTTTTGGCTTGTTCCTTAATACTTGAAGTTTGAAAAAAAAAATTTGGTAGCATTTCTCTCCTTTCTTTCCTATTTCTGTGTCTGTCTCTCTGTTTATGTATATGTATGTCTGTCTGTCTCTGCCTCTCCCCCCTTTCTATTACTGTAGCAGTGCCACCCAGTCTCCCAGTTTCACAGACCAGAGTAAGACTAATCTCTATATGGGTAACATAACAAAACAGGTAGAATGTTAAACTTGAATTAAGGAAGACCTGGGTTTGAATACTGCCTGAGACATTTACTCCCTGTAATATTTTTATTTGACCTTTCTGGGCCTTAAATTCCATTATCTGTAAAATGATAAAGTTGGAATCAATGGTTTTTAATATCTCTTCCTGATCAAAATCTGTAAAACTCTGTCTTGGGGAGGGAGGTGAGGCAATTGGGGTTAAGTGACTTGCCCAAGCTCACAGAGCTAGAAAGGGTTAAGTATCTGAGGTTGGATTTGAAGTGAAAATTTCCTGATTTTAGAGCTGGTGCTCTATTCACTGTGCCATTTAGCTGCCACAACCCTCCAATTTTGCAATGGCATTTTCTCACAGTCAAATAAAAAAAGAAGATCGTTAGAGAGTTTTTCTCCTCTGCCCTAGTTGTCACAAAGCTTCTCTTTCTCTCCTTGTATTTGTATTCCTAGTATTTACCCCAGTGGTTAGCACATAGAATTTGGAAAGGAAATTATTAAATATTTGTTGATTGATTTATTCTTTGGTCTCTGTTGCCATCATTATTTTACACCTTACAACTCACCCTCCTTTCCTCTATACTCTGCTATCCAATGATACTGGAGGCCTTTCTGTTCCCTTCCTCTCTTGGTTTCAGGCATTTTCATTGGTTGTTCTTCCTCCTCATCTCAGCTTATTGGCTTCCCTAACTTCCATTAAGTCACAGCTAACATTTCGCCTTCTGTAGAAGCTTTTCCTGATCTTTAATTCTATTTAATTATAAATTTATTTTAATTTAAATCTGTTTAATTTAATACCTTCCCACTGTTATTTCCAATTGATAATCTGTTCATAAATAGTTGTTTGCAGGTTGCCTCCACCCTTAGACTATCAGCCTCTTGAGAATAGGAACTGTTTTCTGCTTTTCTCCCAATGCTTAGCATAATGCATACATATCAGGAACTGAATAGTTTGTTGACTGATTGATTGACTAACCTTGGAAAGCACTCTCAGTCTTAGTGATCTTATCTATAAAATGCAGAGGGTTATTGTGAAGATCAAATGAGACAATGTGAAAAATATTTTACAAACTTTTTGTTGTTTTTGTTGCTGTCATTTTTGCTGCTGCTGCTGTTGTTGCTGTAATTGTTTGGAAGAGAGACACATCAATGTGCTTCCAACACAGTACTCAGAATATTAGACATTGGAAGCAAGACTAGGAGAAAGGAAGTTGGTTTCTTTTGTTAAAAGGGCTGATCTACCCTCTAAAAAGAAACATTATTCCCAAAGATAAAAAATTATTAACTGGGCTATCAAATAGGAATACAGAGGGTATTTTGCTTCCAACTCTCAGGGGAGTGAAGGGGGAGGCTATTGTTATTGTGGTTGTCTGTTATTGTTTATTCTTCATTGTTGAAGAAGACCAATGATCTCAGAAAGGTGAAGAAAACCAATGATCTCAGAAAGGGGATGTCTTGCAAGTGACTTGAATTTAAGCAAGGCACAACTATGCAAAGTTATCAGCTTCATTTTCTCCTCCAGAGTCATTGGTGTCCAATGGCAAGACATAGGTCAAGACGCCTGGCAATAGACCTGGATGAATGATTTGCAAAGGGATTCGGCCTTTTTTAAGCTAAGGTGTTTCTCAGGTCTCAGTTTGTCTGAGCCAAAACTCATTCAGTAATTAAAGACTAGGAAAGAACAGAGGCAAAAATGGCCTAGTTTGCCATCATAAAAAAAAAAAAAAAAAAAAAAGTCAATCTGGGAGTTGAAGACCCTCAGCGCTTCTGGCCAGAACAGAAACAATTCCTATTTACACTCAAGGAAAGGTAATTACTTATAACCAAATTAGGCCAAGTGTAATGGGAAGGACAGGGCAGCAAGATAATGCAATGGATAGAGTGCCAAGTCTAGAATCAAGAAGATCTGAGTTCAAATGTGACTTCAGACACTTTAGTTAGGTGATGCTGGGCAAGTGACTTCACCCTGCCTGCCTCAGTTTACTCATATCTAAAATGAACTGGAAAAGAAAATTTCAAATCACTCTAGTATCTTTGCCAAGAAAACCTCACACGGAATCACAAAGAGTTGTACACTACTGAAATGACTGAACAACAACTGTGGGAAGGACATAAGATTTCTACTCTCCTTGAGGGAGCAGTCTGTTTTCAAGAGCCCTTTTTTAATCTGGTGACATGTCAGAGGTCTTTTCATCATTTTCTCTCTATGATCACGCCAGAGGTCATTGTTGACCCTTCCTGCAGCTGCCCAATGGATCCTAGGGAGGAAAGGTATATATTCAAATTTTTTTCTAACTCTAAATTACTCTAATGTATATGCATGAATGATTGTATGTCTACAATTTTAGATCTACTGTTTAGAATAATATTCTAAATTAAGATGATCATTTTTGATAGGCTTTCATGGTGGTATTAAAATTTTTCCTCCATGCAAGCCCTCATGAAATACTGATTCCCTCTTTGAAGAGTTTGCTTAACCAATAGTACTTGTACTGTTATATTGAGTCAGCCTCACACTATTACAGTACTGGCCACTTACTAAGAAGCTGAAAGATGCTGGCTGCTTTAAAGAAACCTAAAATCTTTTCCCAAGGTATTTTTCATCAATATTGTTGTCTAACTTTTTTGTAATAAATAGAAGGGACTGTGGAGTATTGTTCAAAACAAAAAAGTGACTGAATTTTATCGCTACATGACAATTCTAGGTCAATGTTAAGATAGACTAGGTCCTAAAGAGAATCCCACAGGAAAAATGAGAGACACTTGGGAATAACAGCCAGAAACCATTTTTTAAAATTATAAACAAATATCTTTAATTTCAAGGATTAGTGACGAATTCTTAATTACAGAGAGACCAGCAAGTCACATTGATCACCATAAATTTCTATTTTTATTATGCATATTTTGCATGATATTTATCAACATAATAAAATATAATTTTCTAATATGGGTTTATGTTTTATATCAGATATAAAAGATATAACAAAAAAGGGTTTTTTTTACTATTTATTATACATTTAAATGTGATTGTACATGGTGTAAATGCATAGATATGCAGTTGGTGAGTAAATAAACATTTGTTAAACATTTACTATGTGTCAGACATTATACTAAGGGCAAGAGCTACAAAACAAAAACAAAAAAAAAAAAAAAAAAAGGCAAGAACAGACCCTGCTCTCATAGGCTAATGAAAGAGCCAATATGCAAATATCTTTGCACAAATAAGATACATACAGGATGCATTGGAGAAAATCTCAAGACAAAGGAATTAGCATTAAGGGGGTACTTTCTTGGGGTTAATAGGAATTTAGGTGAGGCTTGAAAGAAACTTAGGAAGATAGAAGGCAAAATAGAAAAGGGTAAGAATCACAGACATGAGAACAGTAGTGACAATGTACAGAGTCAGAGATGAAATATCTTATGTGAGAAACGGCAAGGAGGCCAGTGTTATCGTATATCTAGATACATCATTTACCAAGAAGTAGTTGATTTAGATATTTTATTAGTTCACAGTTTAGATTAGAAAATATTGAAATAGCTTACTTTTTTCACCTTGTTCACGAAGATATGATGGGAGACTTTGCCAAATGCCTTGTTGAAATCCTCACAAAGAACTTCTTTATTTTTCTATTCCCTTTTTGGCTCCTAGACATGATTACTTTTCTTTTTAGTGCTTGCTTTTTTTTGTGATCAAAATACTATGTGTGTATATATATACACACACACATAAAATATATACACATGCATATACATACATCTATATGTATATGTATACATATATATAAATATACAATGCATATTTTATTGTATACATTTCTATATTATAGATTAATATATTTTTCACATCATATTATGTATTTACTATAAGCTCTACTTTGCTTTGACTTTAACTGTTGCAAACAGCAGGTTTTGAAACATTATCGAATCTGACTCTTTTTTAATTATTGTGAGCAAAAAGGAAACCTTTTAAAGCCTATATTGATATTTTCTATTCTCTCACTCTGTCTAGAGAAACATTGCTTCAAAGCAATACTTTTATTTATTTATTTTTTAAATTTTATTTTATTTGCAAAACATATGTATGGGTAATTTTTCTTTTTTTTCTTTTTTTTCTTTTATTTGCATAACATATGTGTGGGTAATTCTTCAACAATAACCCTTACATAGCTTTCCGTTACAAATTTTTCCCTGCAACTCCCCACCCCTCCCCTAGATGGCAGGATATCCACTACATGTTAATTATGTTAAAATATTGGCAAATCGAATATATGTATACATATTTCCAAACTTATCATTGTTGTGCAAGAAAAATCTTATCTACACAAACGATATATCAGATAAAGGAAACGCAATGTAAGCAAACATCAATCAAGGAGTATGAGAATGTTATGTTGTGGTCCACATTTCGCATCCCTCTCTCTGGGTGTATATGGCTTTCTTCAGTGAACAATTGGAGGTGGTTTGAAACATTTCATTGTTGAAGAGAGCCATGTCGTATGGGTAATTTTTCAACATTAACCCTTACATAGCTTTCTGTTACAGATTTTTACCCCCAATTCCCCACCCCTCCCCTAGATGGAAGGATATCCACTACATGTTAATTATGTTAAAATACTTGGCAAATCGAATATATGTATACATATTTCCAAACTTATTATTGTTGTGCAAGAAAAATCGTATCTACACGAAAGACATATCAGATAAAGGAAATACAATGTAAGCAAACATCAATCAAAAGTATGAAAATGTTATGTTGTGGTTCGCATTTCACATCCCTCTCTCTGGGTGTATACGGCTTTCTTCCGTGAACAATTGGCAAGTGGTTTGAAACATTTCATTGTTGCAGAGAGCCATGTCCTTCAGAATTGATGATCATATAGTATTGTTTTTGCCGTGTATAATGATCTCCTGGTTCTGCTCATTTCACTCAGCATCAGTTCATGTAAGTCTCTCCAGGCCTCTCTGAAATCATCCTGCTGGTCGTTTCTTACAGAACAATAATATTCCATATTATTCATATACCGTAATTTATTCAGCCATTCTCCAATTGAAGGGCATCTATTCAATTTCCAGTTTCTAGCCACTACAAAAAGGGCTGCCACAAACATTCTTGCACATGTGGGGCCCTTTCCTTCCTTTATGATTTCTTTGGGATAGAAGCCCAATAGAAATGCTGCTGGGTCAAAGGGTATGCACAGTTTGATAACTTTTTGAGCATAGTTCCAAATTGCTCTCCAGAATGGTTGGATCCGTTCACAGCTCCACCAACAATGCATCAGTGTCCCAGCCTTCCCACATCCCCTCCAACATTCATCATTAACTTTTCCTGTCATTTTAGACAATCTGACAGGTGTGTAGTAGTATCTAAGGGTTGTCTTGATTTGCATTTCTCTGATCAATAGTGATTTGGAGCACCTTTTCATATGACTATAAATAGTTTTAATTTCATCCTCTGAAAATTGTCTGTTCATATCCTTTGACCATTTATTGATTGGAGAATGGCTTGAATTTTTATAAATATGAGACAATTCTCTATATATTTTAGAGATGAGACCTTTATCAGAACCCTTAAATGTAAAGATGATTTCCCAATTTATTGCTTCCCTCCTAATCTTGACTGCATTGGTTTTGTTTGTACAAAAACTTTTTAACTTAATATAGTCAAAGTTATCTATCTGGTTTTCAGTTAAGAGTTCCAGTTCTTCTTTGGACATAAATTTATTCCATCTCCATAGGTCTGAGAGGTAAACCATATTACGTTCCTCTAATTTACTTATAATATCACTCTTTATATCCAGATCATGAACCCATTTAGATCTTATCTCGATATGTGGTGTTAGATGTGGGTCAAGCCCTAATTTCTTCCACACTAGTTTCCAATTTTCCCAGCAGTTTTTGTCAAATAGTGAGTACTTATCCCAGAAGCTGGGGTCTTTGGGTTTATCAAAGACTAAATTGCTATAGTTATTGCCTAGTTTGTCTTGTGATTCTATCCTATTCCACTGATCGACTACTCTATTTCTCAGCCAATATCAAATGGTTTTGATGACCGCTGCTTTGTAATTTAGTTTTAGATCTGGTACAGCAAGTCCACCATCATCAGCCTTTTTTTTCATTAATTCTCTTGAAACTCTTGAACTTTTGTTCTTCCAAATGAATTTTGCTACTATTTTTTCTAGATCTCTAAGATAATTTCTTGGGAGTTTGATTGTTATGGCACTAAAGAAGCACATTAGTTTGGGTAGTATTGTCATTTTTATTATGTTTGCTCGGCCTACCCATGAGCATTTTAAGTTTTTCCAATTGACTAGGTCTGATTTTATTTGTGTATGAAGTGTTTTGTAGTTTAGTTCATATAGTTCCTGACTTTCCTTTGGCAGATAAATTCCCAAATATTTTATACTATCAACAGTTATTTTGAATGGAATTTCTTTTTGTATCTCTTCCTGCTGAACTTTATTGGTAATATATAAGAATGCTGATGATTTATGTGGATTTATTTTGTATCCTGCAACTTTGCTAAAGTTGTGAATTGTTTCTAGTAGTTTTTTAGTTGAGTCTTTAGGGTTCTCTACGTATATCATCATGTCATCTGCAAAGAGTGATAGTTTGGTTTCCTCATTACCTACTCTAATTCCTTTAATCTCTTTTTCTTCTCTTACTGCCAAAGCTAAAATTTGTAAGACAATATTCAAAGCAATATTTTTAAGGCCTACCATGTCTCATCTTGCTGTCTGAACAATGAATTCAGATTAACATATAATTTATTTAATTATGGCAATTATGAAAAAACACTGGCCAATCAGCTCTGCCTTAGTGTGGACCTCATGTAAGTCACCCAAGCAGTTTTTACATGACCTTGGGTATATGGTTATATAAAATAGGTATACAAATCAAACATTTACTGATAATAAATCAATTTCATGACCCCTATGATCAGTTACATGACTGCATATGGGATCCCGGACCACAGTTTAAGAAGCTTTGCTTTAGAGCACATATTAACTTGTTCTTTAAATCCTATTTTTTGTTTGCTCTATTGCTATAAACATTTTGTTGCTATGTTTCTCTAACTTTATACTCATTTTCTACTTTAAAACATACAGTCACTTTACTTTCAGTCATTTTGTCAGTATTATGTTTTAAATCCTCTTCTTCAAAGTGGCAAGTAAGGAATCTCTCCTATTGCAAAACCACTTCAAAACCTTTTTCTTTTCTCTTGATAAAGCCGATTGACCCATAAAAACTTATAGATGCAGGTATACAAAGAAAAAGGACAATTGAGACTTCATTATACTGTTTATATACTCCAGGGATTTATCTGAATGAAATATCTAACTGAAATATGAACTAACTACTCTCTTATCAGAGACAAAGGGAGAAATTTATGAACCTTTCAGAAGCATCTCTAGAAAATGAATCATTTTGAGGGAATTAAAAATGTGCCGATGCTGGTACATAGATATTTCAGCCTGATGGAATAGTCTAAGGTATGAAAGTGTATGAAAGAGAACTCTTTAAGACAGGAAATTCTTTAGTCTAGAATGTTAAATAAGAGCTAAAGCATCAAGCCCAGGTCAAAGAAGAACTGATTTCAATTTGATTAGGTTGATATTCAATCTTCTGGGAGATCAGAACAACAGACTTCTTGCCTTTTTTTTTCTTTTTTTTAGTCAAGGGCATATTTCACCTTCCTTTTTGTTAAAGATTATGTGATAGTCAATTAGCAGGAAAGATGAAAGGGAAATTAAAACTGTATAAGTTTTCACAATGGCCTAAGAAAAATGTGAAAAGTGAAGAGTCCTTACCACAGGTGAAGAATAATACTGAATCCATTATGAGAAATAACTTTTCTCCTAACAGATGAGAAAAAGGCATTCTGCCAATTTTTACTTCTGAAACTTTGAAAAAAAAGTCCTTTTATATGAGATATGTTCATTTTAAAATGCACTTGACTTTTGAAAAGGTTGTCTGAATGGGAAAAAATAACTTTTTCTGAAAAAAATAAAAGGAAAAAAGATAGTAGACATATTTTAAGTCTGTTTTTTCCGGAAATGACTCTAAAATTAGTGGTTATGGTCAAAGAGATATGAAGGGAAACAATACTTGGAAAAAATCCCAAAGCTTTAGGATTTCACTGAAACAATATTAATTGAAGAAATAAATACATGGAATAATAATAGCTTGAACTTACATAATGTTTTATAGTGCTTTCATATAAATTGTCTTATTTGATCCTCATGTCGGTTTTATATAGTAGATAGAGCAGATATTATTATTTCCATCTTACAGACAGGACACAGAGATGCAAAGTGATGTAGAAGAACCTTGGGGCAGTGGAAAGAACACTGGATTTGAAATCAGTGAACCTGAATTCAAATCTAACTCTTCCACTTACTAATTAATTAGGTAAGTTTGGACAAGCTGAATAGTCCTTCCAGCTTCAATTTTCTTGTGATTAAAAAAAGAACTAGTAGAATAGATGACCTCTAAGGCACTTTTTAGCTCTATAGCCTATGATTCTTTGAACTTTCTTACTCCTACAACTGTTGTCTTTACATTTCTAAACAAGGCCTGGATAAAGAATAGGTAAATTGAAGTTAAGCATATTTTTATAGAAGTCACAAGTATTTACACATACTATACATTTCCTTTGTATACACAATAATTGTTATGAGAGTTTATATCAAACCAAATGGCCATTTGTTTATTTCTAAGATAAATCAGGTAAGCAGCACACATACACATTGTATATGTATATAAATATGTGTGTATGTGAGTGTATAGACTTGTGTACATTTGGAAAGAATAAACATAATAGTATTTACATGTGTGTATATATATATATGTATGTGTGTGTGTGTAGATTTACATTAGATTATTAATGTCTTAAAGGCAGAGTCTGTGTAATTCTCTGACAACCAATGATTATGTGCTAGTTGACAAGGCTACTTTGACAAGAGAAGTATATGGAAGATGAGAATAAAATAAAATGAGAAGAGTATCTATGATTGAGTGATTAGAGTCCAATTTGTGTTTTGTATACCATTGTCTTGTTTGCTTCTGTCTGCCAAATAACCTTGGACTACAAGTATGGTCAAAAAGTGTATTATCGTCTCAGGGAATATATGCAAGATATTGTAAGAATCATCAGAACTGATGACCACTATTCAACTCACTTCTTTTGATTTATGTAGGCATAAATGAAACTCCCAGAAGAAACTTAGAAACATTATTAAGAATTATGCAGTAATTGTACAGCAATAATAAAAATTAAAGGCCTTGATGATAAGGGTAGCACTTTTATCAATCAATAAGAAATCAAACAATCAACAAACATTTAATAATGACTGATAAATGCCAGTTATGTCACATAATGAGTAGTGTTGGACCTGGAGTCAGGAAGATCCATCTTTCTGAGTTTAAATCTGATCTCAGATAATTAGATCCTAGGTTGCTTAATCCTGTTTGCCTCAGTTTCCTCAGCTATAAAATGAACTAGAGAAGGAAATGACAAACATTTGTCCTTGCTGAGAAAACCCAAAATAGGATCATGGATAGTCAAATGTTACCGAAAATACTGAACAACAATATAATGCTCCAGGCACTGTACTATGAGTATATAACAATCAATGGCCTTGAGTTTACAATCTAGTGAGGAAAGATCAAGTATTTAGAAAAATATGACAAATATAGGAAGTCAACACCTAGCCAAAAACACAGTGTGTCTGAGAAGGGGATTTGGATTTCTGGACTTGGATTTTAAATATAGACATAATGGACTCCTAGAAGATAGGACTCTTCCTAATAAGGCCAGCAAAAACCTATTTGCCTGAAATCTTGTGAATCTAATCAAGAGAGCTTTATTTAAACTAAAAAGCAACAAGGAATGGAAAATTTCTTACATAAGTCTGATGAGCCTGATGAAACCCATGAGTATAGCTGAACAGAAGACCAAAAAGTTCATAGGAGATAATATTTAAGAAGAGAGCCAATAAAAGAATACATGACCTCAGGTCTCTCTCTCTATAGATAGATAGATAGATAGATAGATAGATAGATAGATAGATAGATAGATAGATCTATATAGATACATATAGATATATATATGTACAAAGCCACAGCATGAGCTAGAGATCCTAGCATAAAGCGCTAAATTTTACTTCATAAGTATTGATCAGAAGTAGTAGAATGAAATTTGTAATTAAGCTATATCTTATTCAAAAGGAACAGAAGAGATTAAAAAAGGGAGGGATTGAAGCATTTTGTATTAAAAAAAAAGATATATTTCAGAGAAAACTTGATTGAGAGCCACTGGATAAAGCTCCACAGAGGGAGGAAAATACATCATGTTGTGGGTCTGGACAGAAGAAAGTCTTAGATGAGGAGACAGAGAAATAGCTCAAAGACTTGGAATAGAAGCATAATATTGTAGAGAAAGGGCTCTTCAATTCTATAAGTCTTTGTTGGAGATCCCATCCTGCCCCAAAGCAGAGCAGATGATATATCAATGAATTACATTTGTGATCATTTCACCTCTCCCAAAGTAGAAGAAGCATTAAGAGGAACTATTATCTCTGTCTCATTCTAGCTAAACAGGGAAGGACAGGTCGTTGAAGAAGATATGACAAGGGCCTCAGGGACAAGTTGTCACAGAGTTCATGATAGATAAGAAAAGGAAAAGCAATCACAGTTTGACATGTACCTTAGGGATGTGGGAGAAAGCTGATTCCCAAAGGGTTTAAAATAAAGATGCATTGAATCAAATGACCTGATTTTTCTTTTCAAAAGAAGTCAGCCCTAATGGGATGAGAAACTCACAAGACTGAAATTAAGACACAAGCAAAAAAATGATTCCAATAAAGAAGAAAAAGGTGGCAGTATCTAAGGAGACATAAGGATGGATTGGGAACTCATCATACATCTCAGATTTTTAAAAAGCTTATATATGGAAGAAAGGGCAAATAACTGAGGATGAATACAAAAAAATAGCATAAATCTATAAGAATTGTCAGAAGTGCTATATCTTCAAATAAGAAGAAGTTGGTGATCAATGATTATAAAAAACAAAAGGAGGTTTAAGAAAAATAAAGTTATATTGGATTTCTATTTTTTCTTTCTAGGAGAATGACCTTTGGACTATAAAGAACACAACAAAAAAGATTTAGAAGTTGAATGAAAACCTAAAGCAAGAAAAAGATAATCAGATAGCATCTCACATAATCAGATAGTATCTCATTTTCCTCAGTAATTTCAAGGTATCAAGTCCAAGTGAATCATATACTAAAATATTAAGTGAAAAAATATATAACTGGCATTTATAGGGAATTTTAAGATTTACAAAGGACTTTATATATTTTATTTCAGCTGATGCAAACAACAATCCTTTAAGGTAGATGTTATTATTATCCCCATTTTACAGTTGGGAAACTGAAATAAAAAGAGGTTAAGTGGCTTACTAGATAACCATACAGTTAGTGTCTTAGGGGAGAATCTAAAGTCAGGTATTCCTGAGACCAAATTCAACATTCTAGACACTGTATTTCCTAGCTGCTTGTAAAATATACAAAAACTCTTAATTTTAAAAAAATGGCAGATAGGCAAGTTATTTCTGAAATATGGAAAATGATAAAGGTGCCAGGAAATGTTAGGTAAATGTCCAAATTTTCAAAAAAACCAAAAGGGAGGAGTCTATTGCATAATTTTTAAACTAAAGATCAGTCAGTTTGATTCTGATTCTTAATAAAATTTTAAAATACCTTATGAAAGAAATTGTTTTGAGTACTTTAAAAGGAAAGCAGCAATCACTGAAAGTCAGCACAACTTCAGAATAATAATAGTGCTTTTAAATTTTACAGAACTTACATATATTAACTTATTTTACCCTCATAACAACCAACTCCCGAAAAGTAGGTGTTATTATTATACCTACTTTACAGATTAAGGACCTGAGTTACAGAGAGGTTAAGTGACTTACCCAGAGTCACCCAGCAAGTAAGTATCTGAGGCAGAATTCAAACTCTGCTCTTCTGATTTTTATGAAAAAACTAACAAAATAGATAAACCTTTGGTTAATTTGATCAGAAAAAAGGAAAGAAAAAACAAATCACCAGCATCAAAAAGAAAGACATGAACTCACCACCAATGAAAAAAGAAATTAAAGCAATAATTAGGAGCTATTTTGCCTAATTTTATGGCAACAAGTCTGACAGTCTATGGATGAATATTTTAAATATATATAAATTACCTACGTAAACAGAAAAGGAAATAAAATACTTAAATAGTCCCATTTTAGAAAAAGAAATTGCACAAGTCATTGATGAACTCCCTAAAAAAATCTCCAGGGCCAGATGGATTCACAAGTGAATTTTGCCAAGCATTTAAAAAGAAATTAATTCTAATACTACTGCAAAAATAGGTACAGAAAGAGTACTGCTAAATTCCTTCTATGACACAAATATGGCACTGATACATAAACCAGGAAAGGCCAAAGCAGAAAAAGAAAATTACAGAACAATCTCCATAATGAATGTTGGTGCAAAAAATTTAAATAAAATATTAGCAAAGATATTACAGCAATTTATCAGAAGGATAATATACTATGACCAAGTAGGATTTATGTCAGGAATGCAGGGCTGGTTCAATATCAGAAAAATCATTACCATAATCGACCATATCAATAACAAAACCAACAGAAATCATATGATAATCTCAATAGTTGCAGATAAAGCTTTTGACAAAATACAGCACTCATTTCTATAAAAACACTACAGACTATAAGTATAAAGGGAGTTTTCCTTAAAATAATAAGCAGTATCTTATCCAAAACCCCCAGCAAGCATTATTTGTTATGGAGAGAAGCTGGATGCATTTCCAATAACATCAGGGGTGAAACAAGGATGCCCATTATCATCACTATTATTCAACATTGTACTAGAAATGTTGACTTTAGCAATAAGAAAAGAACAAAAAATTAAAGGAATTAGAATAGGCAATGAGGAAATAGAACTATTACTCTTTCCAGATGATATGATGATATACTCAGAGAATCCTAGAAAATCATCCAAAAACCTACTGGAAATAATTCACAGGTTTAGCAAAGTTGCAGTATAAAAAAACAAATCCACACATATCATCAGCATTTCTATATATAACTGACAAAGCCCAACAGCAAAAGATAGAAAGAGAAATTCCATTTAAAATTACTGTAGATAAATTAAAATACTTGGGGTCTACCCGCCAAGATAAACTCAAGAACTGTGTGCGTACAATTACAAAACACTTCTCATACAAATAAAATCAGATCCAAATAATTGAAAAATATCAATTGTTCATGGCTAGGCCTAGCTAATATAATAAAATGACAATTCTACCTCAATTGGTCTATTTGTTCAGTGCCATACCAATCAAACTGCCAAAACATTATTTTCAGAACTAGAAAAATAATAACAAAATTCATCTGGAAGAACAAAAGGACAAGAATATTAAGGGAATTAATGAAAAAAATACAAAGATGGTGGTTTAGCAGTACCAAACCCAAACCAAATCAAAGCAGCAATAATCAAAACTATTTGGTACTGGCTAAGAAATAGAGTGGTGTATCAGTGGAATAGTTTAGATACACACAACATAATAATCAAGGCCTATAGCAACCAAGTATTTGATAAACCCCCAACTCCAGCTTCTGGAATAAGAACTCACTCTTTGACAAAAATTACTGTAAATTGTAAACTGTAACTACTGAAAATTACTGAAAATTGTAAAGTGATATGTCAGAAACTTGGCATAGACCTAAAAATCACACTTCACACCAAAATAAGGTCAAAATGGATACATGATTTGGGCATAAAGGGTGTTATTATAAACAAATTAGGAGAGCAAGGGATAATTTACCTATCAAATCTTTGGAGAAGGGAGGAATTTATGACCAAAGAAGAACTAGTATACTAATGCATTGCTGGTGGAGTTGTGAGCTAATCCAACCATTCTGGAGAGCAATCTGGAACTATGCCCAAAAAGCTATCACACTGTGCACACCCTTTGACCCAGCAGTACCATTACTGAGTCTGAATCTCAAAGAAATCACAAAGGACAGAAAGGACTCATATGTGCAAAAATGTTTGTAGCAGCTCTTTTGGTGGTAAGAAAGAATTGGGAAAAGAGTGGATGCCCATCAAGTGGAGAATGGCTGAACAAGCTACAGCACATGAAGATAATGGATTATTATTGTTCCATAAAAAATGATGAACAAGCTGATTATAGAAAGGTCTGGAAAGATTTACATAAACTGATGCTGAGTGAAAAAAGTAAAACCAGGAACACATTGTACACAATAACAGCAAGAATGTATGATGATCAACTAAAAAAGGCTTGGCTCTTCTCAGGGGTTCAGCGATTCAAAGCAATCCTAATAGACTTTAGACAGAAAATGACATCTGCATCCTGAAAAAGATCTAAGAAGCCTGAATGTAAATCCAAACATGCTATGTTCACTTCTTTTTTCTGTTTTTTTTATTCTCTCCCATGGTTTTTCCCTTTTGCTCTGATTTTTCTCTCCCAACATATTTCACATCTTATTCATATTATTTTAAAATAAAATATTTTAAAATTAATTTAAAAAAGAACCAAAGAATGAACTTCACAAGTACAAGATAGGGGAACTATGTCTGAACTATAGCATGAAGGAGACCTGGGACATTTAGTGAACTATGAGCTCAGTGGGTAGACAATGAAACGAGAATGTGACACGGCAGGCAAAAAGCTATTACTAACCTCAGTTTAATTGAGATAATATGGTGCCAAGAATGAAGGAAGTAACAATGACACTATTCTCTATTTTGATCATTTTCACGTTTCTTGTGCTGTTTTTTGTTCTGAGCACTACATTTTAAGAAAGACAGTCAAACCATATCTTGTACAGAAAAACTAAAGGACAGTGAATGAATTAAGAAGCAATGGAAGGAATTGTGTTGGGTTTATCAGAGAGAGAGAGAAAGAGAGAGAGAAAGAGAGAGAGAAAGAGAGAGAGAGAGGGAGAGAGAGAGAGAGAGAGAGAGAGAGAGAGAGAGAGAGAGACTTAGCTGCCTTCATGCACTTGAGGGGTTATCATGTGGAGGGGAATCAACCAGTACTTGACTCTTCCCAAAACTTCCTCCAAATAGACAGAATTAGTAGAAATAGGTAGAAATAGCAGAGGGACTAATTTAGTCTTGATATAAGGAAAAGATTTCTATGAATTTTAACCATCCAAAAGTGGAATAAGTAGGGTACCCCTTACTAGAGATATTCATGCCAAGAATAAATGGACGCCATTTGTTAAAAAGTTTGGAAATGGAATTATTATTGGTCAGGCACAGGTTGCACTGAAATTCTTTGCAATGTTTGGATTCTGTGATTTGGGGATTTTTTCAAAAGATTATATAAAATTTAAATTTTAATTTATATAAAAAATTATATAAAATTTAAATTTTCTTTGGGAGATATACTGCAGTATTTTTTTTTCCATTCTTAAATGGAATTTGACAGGCATTAAAATATTTGTTGAACTGGATAGTATTGAATGGCTCTCAAGATGGCTTTGATAAGGGAATAAAAAGAGCAATCACAACATCACCACACTGTCCTATTTCCCCTAATCCTGTGATGTCCTTCATAGAGAATGGAAGTAACCACATATAATCTCCTGAATTTAAAAAAAAAAAGAGGTGATCCATTTCTCTCAGTGTCTATAAATTATTAAAAAATACATGGAAATAATAACTGATTGATCAGTATGGGGCCAATTTTCAGATAAGACAAATGAGTTTCTTAAGATATACAATTCTGCTGGGACACTGATATATTGTTGGTGGAACTGTGAACAAATCCAACCATTCTAGAGAGTAGTTTGGAACTATGCTCAAAAAGTTGTCAAACTGTGCATATCCTGTGATCCAGCAGTGTTTCTACTGGGCCTATATCCCAAAGAAATCATAAAGGAAGGAAAGGGACCCACATATGCAAAAATGTTTGTGGCAGCCCTTTTTGTAGTGGCAAGAAACTGGAAATTGAAAGGATGCCCATCAATTGGAGAGTGGCTGAATAAATTATGGCATATGAATGTTATGGAATATTATTGTTCTCTAAGAAACGATCAGCAGGATGATTTCAGAGAGGCCTGGAGAGACTTACATGAACTGATGCTAAGTGAAATGAACAGAACCAGGAGATCATTATACACAGCAACAAGAAGACTATATGATGATCAATTCTGATGGACATGGCTCTCTTCAACAATGAGATGTTTCAAACCAGTTCCAATTGTTCTGTGATGAAGAAAGCCATATACATCCAGAGAGAGGAATATGAATGTGGACCACGACATAACATTTTCATGCTCTCTATTGATGTTGCCTTGCATTATGTCTCCTTTCTCAGATTTTTTTTCTTGTAGATCCGATTTTTCTTGCACAGCAAGATAACTGTAAAAAATAGGTATATACATATTCGGTTTGTCAAGTATTTTTAACATAATTAACATGTACTAGGCTTCCTGCCATCTAGGGGAGGGGTGGGAGCTAAAGGGGAAAAATTTGTAACAGAAAGCTTTGCAAGGGTCAATGTTGAAAAAAATTACCCATACGTATGCTTTGCAAATAAAAAGCTAATAATAATAATTTTAAAAGATGTACAATTCTGAGAAAACTTCTTTGTACCTGACTGAGTTTCTGGTCAGCACAATGCAGGTCCTTAATTAAGGGTTTCTAAATAACAGAGAAGTGGTGGTCCAGCTTCCCAATCGTGTAAAGCTAGCTTCAAATAATACAATAAGGTTTTTCTCTCAATTCCCACAAAAGAGAAGCTCAAACCTTTGTTTCCTCAGTCATTTTATCCTTCACACAGTACAAAGACAACTCAGTCTGCTAAATCAAAAGATTAGGATTTAGATTTTGTTGTTGAGATTATGTGGTCCAGAGATATCATGTACCATGCCTGGCCAACCAAAATTAAATTAAAATATAATTGAGAAATATTAAATAAGATAAAGAAAAAACACCACAGAATGCAGATAGTAGTAATATGTGGTTTTTTAAGTCAACATATGACACAGCAGATATTATATTTCATTTTGTGCTCCATATCCCTCGATAATCCCCCCAATTTGAATTTGACATCACTGATATTCTCTAGTCTCCTCATTTTACAGAAGATCAGAGAGTGAATCAACTTAATCAAAGTTACATAGATAATAAATGATAAAACCAGCCATCAAACCTAGGTTTTCTGATTGCAACTAGAAAACTTTAGCTCTTATCACTATATCCCTCAGCACCATGGCCATTTTACATTATTTTACATCAAAAGACTTTAAGTTAATGAAGAGTTTTGTCCATTGGGAACTGTATACTAAGGACCATTTGACCTTCTGCAAATATTTATGTAACTTTGCCTCCTTATCAGCTTATTGGAGTGTGTGTTATTTATTTCTCCAAATTTTCTGATTGTTTAGAAATTTCAACTTTTGATCTTATTGGAGGAACTATGTGTTGATCGACAACATTTGGTTGAAACTGGTCCTTCTATAAAAAAGGAAATCACTCAAGTTAACAGTAAAATGAAAACTACAGTTGAGACTTATGGCTTTCTGACTTCCTCTCTAAGTTCCTTTTTTTGTCATATCTCCTTTTCATAAGCACCACTTCTCAATTTATTTTTTTCCTTTTTTTATTTTTTGGTTCAGACGTGCTTTAATCAGTGTGGGAAATTCTGTTAAGGAAACATCGCTGATGAAGATAGTCAAGCCAATTGTAATTTATGGTCTTTCATCATTGTTGCTTGGGAGAATTGAAAGTTAGTTAACTTATCCAAATTCACAAAGCTAGTATTTGTCAAAGTCAGGACGTGAATCCAAGCTTTCCTGAGTCCAAAATCAAACCAAAATAGCTCAGTTCAAAATTATGCTCTCATTCTAATGCCTTCTTACTTTACTTATATAACACTCTTCTCTTTCTCAAATAGGCTTCAAAATTTGGGGCCTAATATAAAAAGAATGAGGACATAATAATAAAAGAAAAATATTTCCCTAAAAATGTAGTTTTCTATATAGTAAATAACGAAAAATCTATTTTTGAATTATAAAATGCCATTTGGACTATTTTTCAGAAATAGGTATATCTCCATAATTTTTAAAGATTCTTTTATGAAACTAAGAAAATGGATTAATCAGTGAAGTACAATATGAAGAGCCAAATAACATGAATTATAGTCAAAGGATGAATAAAAAAAATAATAAGATTGTGAAACTGAAGTTTATTTGTTTTGAGAATTTTAAACTGAGGAAGGACAACTGTGAAAACATTTGCAGTCAGCTGGAACTACATTTCTATCACCACAGGGCAGCTGAGGCTCATTCAACCATCCTGCTTAGTGCAACAAGAAAAGATAAGTCTAATTAGTCTAGGTTAAAGATAAACCTTTAAGTTCCAGTCTACTTTGAGTATGGGGACAACAGAAATGAAATAAGCCCCTTTTGATTAATTTTGAAGATTGCCATTCTACTGGATGAAATAAAGATAGAATTAATATTTTTTTGTTCTTTCATCAAAAGAGAACAGAAAAGGTGCCTTTCAATGTTTATCAAATTTTATCGATTCTTACCCTTACACTAAATCAACAGTTCACATAAAAGACAATTTCTAGTTTTTGAGTTTTTGCTTTCAGATGAAACTGAGTAACATTCCTTTGGAGAGAAGTTGAACAAAATCCTGTCATTTAACAAATTAGATCTAACATTAGGAGAAAATGGAAAGTTATGTTTTCCCCCCTGAGGCAATTAGGGTTAAGTGACTTGCGCAGGGTCACACATCTACAAGGTATTAAGTGTCTGGGGTCACACTTGAACTCAGGTCCTCCTGACTTCACAGCTAGTGCTCTATCCACTGCACCATCTAGTGCCCCAAGTTATGGGTTTCTTTCAGTAATAAATTTTTTATTGACTAAACACAAATCTTTTGCTGGTTATTAATCTGTACCAATTCATTGATCTTTTCCTATTCACTTCATCTTCTCTCCTTTCTTCTAGTTATAAGTATATTCTTTCTTATGATTTCTTACTCCTTCACTATTTCAATCATGGTGCAATTTATTAGCAGTCAATTCTATTAATGCAACCATAACCTAGTTATTGACTGTAGTATAAAACACTCCAACAGCTCACTTTTTTCTCATCCCTTTATAAGGGATTATAAACAATAATTTTTCTTTTTTTTTCAATTTTACTTCCATAATATCTTTTATATGGATCCCCTTCTTTTCTCCAGCACTGCCATTCTTCTGAGGCAGGGCATTATTTCCATTTAATTTGATGAGAGCAATGGCTTTCTGGCTGGGATCCCTGCTTCAAGTTTCTCCTCATTCCAGTCTATTTTCCATTCGGTTTTCAAATTTATCTTTCTATAAATCTGACCGTGTCACATACCCCTTACTCAATAATCTCCAATAGTTCCCAACTGTCTCCAGGATCAAATGTAAATTATTATGCTTGGTTTTTAAAACCCTTTGTAACCTGTTCCCAGTCTTCCTATATATCACTTCCTTTTTTGTGATCTAGTCCTTCTTGCTATTCCTTTCGTAAGACACTTCATCTCCCAAATCTTTGTATTTTCACTGACTGTTCCTCATGCCTAGAATTCTCTCCTTCATTTGAGCTTCCCAACTTCCCTGGCTTCCTTCAAGTCTCAATTAATGCTTTACCTCCTGGTTCTGCTTAATACTAATTTCTTCACTCTCTTATTAGCTCCATTTCCCCCCCACCCATACAATTTTTGTACATTATTGTTTATATATTATCTCCTCTATTGGACCATAGGCTCCTGAAAGCAGGGTATTTTTTCCTTTGTCTCTCTAGAGCTTAGAAAAGGACCTGGCACATAGCATGTCCATGCTATGACAAGCATATTGACTTGATTTGATATGTTATTCATTTTTTCAGAGTGATTACAGAAAACATTAAGTCTTAAAAATCTTTTTGCTAAGGTACAGTATTTGTTTTTCATTCTGAATTACAATTTAGTAGACAAAATTCATCCTAATCTGAACAGTGAAAGGCTAAATCTTAATACTTTATTTTCCTGACAACTGATTTTAATGTGTTAAATTTAGACATTTAATGGAAATGTCTAATTCATATGTTCAAAGTAAAGAAAATTATCAATGATTAATCATGGTATAGTAGAATGCTGGAGTTGGACCTAGACATTTCAAATTCTACCTCAAATATATACTATCTATGTGATCCTGAGCAAGTTACATAATATCCCCCCAGCTTCAGTTTTCTCATCTATGAAATAGAAATATAACAACTCCTACCTCTTGTGAATTTCAAAGGAGATCGTGAATGAGAAGTACTACATAAACCTTAAAACACTATGTACATGTGAGCTATTATTAAGTAGAAAGAATATTATTATTCTCATTTTGCAGATGAGGAAACTGAAATAAACAGGGATTAAGTGATTTCCCAAGGGTCACCCAGGAAGTCTGGGGACATATTTGAACTTGGACCTATCACTGCACCACTTAGTTGCACTTGTGCCTATCCATATATTCCCATAAATTAATATGAGAGGGTTCTTCCTGATGTGGTAGGTGCCTTCACATGTTTTCTTGACAACAGAAAAATATCAATGTAACAAGTTAACTGGTTAATAATTTTAACTCCTCATCATATGATCATCTGATTTCATCATATATTTCCTTGATTATTTCTTTCCTCTTCTCTGTAAGGATTTATAATCTACTTATAACAAACAAGTCACTTTCTGTTGCTCTTTAGGTGATCTTCAATATCAACTCATTAGAAACTATAAAGTTTCAGTTCTCCCAGACATATGATACCATAAGAATTTTTTTACTAAGAAAATAGGTCTTTGTTTCAGAGAGAAACTTTGGGTCAGATAAAGCAATCTTCAATTTTCCAAAATAATCCAGGCAGCTCTTATTTTCTTACTCATTTCTGGATCCAATTTTCTGAACATGTATAGTGCATATTTATACATGCATGTACATATAAATGTTGTTAAGAAATCTTGGACAACTTTGACATAACAAACTCCTGATGAGAAAATTTCTGCTACCAAACAAGTCAGTACCTGTTACAGTATTGGAGTAATTACAGTATTAGAGATTTATTTTGGGCATTGCAAGATTAAGTGACAAGCTCATGGTCGCATGTGCCAGTGGCAAAACTTGAACCCAGCGCTTCCTGATTTGGGGACCAACTTTCTATCCACTGTGCCTTGATGCCATTTTGAAGTAATATTGTATAAATTTGGCATATCTATAAGAGATTTCTTGTTGTAGTTGCCTCCCCCTTAGGCAAATTTTGTTCTACTTAATTAGTTTTGTTTATAATATAAAAAGAGAATAAACAAGCACAGTGAAATCTAAACTTCTCTGAATCTTTTAGTCAATTGTGTGAAAGGAAAGCTATGGTCTATTGTGGAATATTGCTTGTGAAATCTTGATTCCTTTCACCACCAAGGACAGAGAAACCATTATATTTTGATCTTAACATGATGGCCCCAGATGTGCTTCCAGAGGAAGCATAAATATTGCTGAAGAACAAAGATGGAAAAGCAGCTACATTAAACTCTATATCCCAAACGGAGATTGTTCCAGGAGTGACACAATTTAAAGCATGTCGAGACATTAATTCTGCGCTATAAAGTAATGGAAGATTTCAAAGGTTGAGAAAAATCTCAGACTTCATTACTACTGACAAAAAAAAGCAACTAAGAGAATATCAATAACTGTCATCCTATGACTATTTTCCCAATTATATGTAGTGAGAATTTTCTAGCCTCACTTATTCAGCCTCATCTCCCTCCGGGAGATTTTGGGGGTATCTCTGAGGAATTGGAACATCTCTTCTTGAAAGCTATCATCCTGAGCCCCCATTCTAGGGGTTCCACTGTTACCCCCTAGTGTCCAGCTCTGTGATTCTATTTAGCCACTAAAAAACTTTGAAGATGAAGCAGGAACAAAAACATAAACATTCTTACCAACAGCCAACACCTTGGAGAAAACCTCTTATATCACTTTGTTGTCTGGAGAGAATGAGCTTAGACTTGGCACATTTTATATGTAGAACTGGTCCTACCAAGTTCATATCCAAATGTGGATGAGTCTTTATGTTCTCTGAAACTCATCTGGGTTCCAAAAGGTTACTTCTCATCACTGTGACATTGATACTGAGCTGGCTGAAAAATGTGATCTAAACTCAGTTCCTGGGCTACCAACTCTCTCACTCTTCTGATCTTCTGAAACTCAGATAACCTTGCCTTCAATTTTCTTTACCCAAAGCTAAGTGACAAATGTAGAAGTAAACAAGCAAAGCTATCACTCACAAGCCCACCTCAGTCTTGGGAAGAAGGTCCTAGACCTCTCCACTGACAACCTTATTTCTCATTAAATGCTAGCTAAAAGGAAGAAATCAGCCATCCAGGGATGTCATAATCAAGAGAAGAGGCCCAACCTAGACAGAGAACGAGGCTGACTAATATCTTTTGGAAGGACCCCCACTTCCAATTCCATATTACTGCTGTTGATGAAAGAAGCTGTGATTCAATATGCAGGCCAGAACCAGCTACAGAATGTCTACACATGCTCCAAAGTGTCTCCAAAGAAATTCTATTAAACATGGTCATGACTCTCCTGGATACTGGTTCCCTAAACCTTTCCACATGTGGACTTGCATCAGTAGCACTCAATGTATGCTTGTGCCTCCTGGGTTCATTGGCCACTCCCCCATTAGAGGAATATATAATTTTATGAGAATAATTTTCCCATGCATCAGAGAATGTTTTTGAGGAGATTATTAGAAGAAAAGTACTAGTAAAGGAACAATAATAGATTTTCATGGCTTTTATAAGACTTTTTCTTAGATGTGATTCAGAAATGTGTTTTGAACACAGATTTTAGCTAATTAATGTGAAAGGTAAGAAAAAGGTAGAGAATTTGCTGCTTTTTTCATAGTATTATTGCCCATTTTTCAATAGTAGCATTGCCCACTTCAGTTTAAAACACACATTATATATCCTTATGTCTTTTAAATGACATTGTGGTACATCTGTTGCTTCAGTAATTTCAGTTCTCTTGACAGCGTTCACATTTTTCTTCTCTAAGTATCCAATGTGACAATGATTTCTTTTTCTGAGCCTCTAGCAAGGACCAATCCCCAAAGTCACATATTGCTACCACATTTTTAAAAGTTGGTTCATTGTTTTGACAAAGCCTGGATTTTTTTATCTTTTGTATGGGCACATAATATTATATTTGAAAGAGGAAATATTATCATCAAATTGCTGTTAAGAATTTCTCAGATAACCCTGACTTCACAGCAAAACCCATTTGGGCTTAGGTTTTCTGGCACCTTAGAGAGTTTCTGGCAGTTATTGTCTCTTTTGCAGCCATTGCTAAAATCATGAAAAAGGTTACGGATAGTAACAGTAGCAGAAAAGACCTTTTTTTTTTTCCTTAAGTGAAAAAACCTTTGTGGAAAAAAAAAAAAGAAAAAAAGAAAAAATTACAAATAAACAGAAAAACCAGGATATTGGCCAGAACTGCATATAAATGTGAATAACAAAGTATTTCATTAATGCCTACTTCCTAACTCAGAGGGAAAGACATCTTGTGTATGTATGCATGCCTGTATGAAGTATGTGTTAGTGCATGTATGTATACTGTCATGTATGTATGTACCGCATGCAGATCTGTTTATATATATGCTCCTCTATATACACATGTATATGTATATTCAATGCATTCTTCTGTTTGCATGAAATATGTGCTCTATACCATGAATTACACTGGGCCTGTTGTGTGTTCACATGGCTACACGTGGTTGCATATGTGTGCATAAACACATGTGTGCATGTGAATGTGCATTTGTGTGTGTTGTATGTGTGTTTTGTCTAGGCTTTGGGAGATTAACTTGCCCAGCATCACATAATTAGTAGGTCTCAGAGGCATCTTGTGAACTCACACCTTTCTCTCATTAGAATAGGTTCTTTAATGCACTATGCCATTCTATGTTTGTCCATCTGTCTCTATGTCCATCTCTCTGAACAATAATGATCTTCATTCAGCAAAGAAATGAAAAAAAAGTTTATTATTTAGAATGCAATATGGTTTGGCTTATCCATATGCACTCTCAAGATATGAGAGAAACCATTCCCACCTGAAAAGTGATAACATTTTTTTTTTTTTTTTTTTTTTTTGCTGAGGCAATTGGGGTTAAGTGACTTGCCCAGGATCACACAGCTAGGAAGTGTTAAGTGTCTGAGACCAGATTTAAACCCAGGGCCTCCTGATTTCAGATTTGATAATAACATTTTGAATTTATAGAGCTATCATATTTCAAAGAATTCACTATGCTTCATATATACTTTTTTCTATTTTTATAACATATGATGAACTAGTTCTTTGGATATAGAGTAGGTTATAAGCAGTATCTACATGTATCATGGACATTAAAGGTTTTGAACGAATTGATAGGCTGGTTCAGTTAAGTAGTCATTTAATTAAACAAGACAGTTAAATTGTTATATCCATGGAAACATGGGCAAAATGACATGTGAGACCATTCAAGACATTGAACCCATCTATTTCTTTAGCCTTATCTTTCACTCCCCTACATGAAGGTATCTTATATTCCAGCTAAACTGAACTATTCATTATATTATAAAAATGTTCCTGCTTATTCTGCTGCCGTAACTTAGGTCTCTCAATTCTTTCTTCCTGGAATATCATATTTTCATCATCAAAATCCTAATTCAAAGTCCATCTCAGATATAACTTCTTTTTATGGAGCTTTTACTGATCCTCCTAAATGAGCGTTATCCTCCTTCCTCGGAATCACCAAAGCACTTTATTTGTATTTCTCTTATGGCCTTTATCATACATGCTCTGCTTTCCAGAATAATGATTTGTATACTTATCTTATCTCCACTTCTATATTGTAAGTTTCTTAAAGGCAGGGACTGTGACCAGCTTGTCTTTACATTTTCCCTAATGTCTAACACAATATTTTTCCATAGTAATTTTTCCATAAAATATTTATTGAATACAACTCAGATAATGTTATATTGTAGGGAATCACTGAATTGGGGACTAACTTGTGTTTTCAAAAGCTTTACCAGTGGAAGACTAAATCTAATGGGCTCTATCAAGTATTGAACATGACCTTGGCAAGTTACTTTCACTGAAGGACAAAGTTAGTTAAGTTCAGGGAAAACATAAAAAGGAACCCACAAGATTATGTTTTGTTTTGTAACTCAGAAAAAAAAAAATATATCCAACCTGTAATTAAACCATCTGCTAAGGGGTTGAGTAGTTACAATAAACATTTCTAAAGGGAGTGCCCCCTTGTCAATTAATGAATCTTTTAAAGTACTAATAAAAAAAAAGATGATTTAGCAAGGACGCCAAGTTAGTCCCTAACAGAACTAGAGCTAAAAATGAAGTCTCTTAATATATAATCCTTATGTAGATGAGAACAACTTCATCGAAAGGGATCAGAATATTTGCTCTGTGTGATTCACTGCAATTCCTCACATAAGTGATACAGAAATACCATTCCTAGTACTATATGACACCATGGGAATCATAGAATGAATGGTTCACTGCTTTGCCTGCTTTTTCTATAAGTAAATCAAAGGATTAAAGATTGCCAAGAAGTAAAAACTATCTTATCTGACTTCTATGAAACTAAATAAGAAAATTAAAATATATCACTATGGCCTAACACTCAAAAAAAAAAAAAAAGAAAAAGAAAAAGAAAAACAGTCTAAAGAGGTTTGTGAGATTCTTAACAATAAAATTTTAATGATACAATCATAAATGATCCTGTTGAAGAAGAAAGGTAGAGGAAAGCATCTTAAGAAGGTAGATATTTTTCAAAAGGAACTTTAACAATTCAAATTTTAAAGCAAGCAGCACACTGTAGATTACAGAATAGGCATTGTTTTACACAGGTAGGAACAATATCCTCATCAAAAAAAACCATCATTTTGTTTTGGTTTGGTTTGGTTGCAAAGGTGAATATTGAAAACTATCTTTTCATGTATTTGGAAAAATAAAATACTATTTAAACAAGAAAATAATAATCTTAGAACAAAGTCAGGGGCAGAACAGGAGGCATAGGGATAACCAAATTCTATATTGATCCTTAGAACATTTTAAAACATAATTAGGAAACTGTTTATGAGATATATTTTTAAAAATCATTTGACACAATTTTTCTCTTGGCTAGAAATTTTTCTTTTGTTTTGCCTTAAATCCAACCAGGAAAAAAACAAAACTCATCTAAGTTTTTGGAATCATACTAGAAAACTGAATACATTAAAAAAAGTTTTAAAGTATTATGAATACCATAATGATATATCTTGAAATGTGAGTTTTTTATACCTATTGTATTGAATAAAGGTAAAGGTGTTATGAAGATTCACTACTTATGGTTATAATATTCATTTTGTTCATTGAACAAATATCTATCAAATGTCTTCTATGTTAAGAGCTCTTGGGTTGGGAGGGGGAAGAAGAGAAGGAATAGGATTAAAAAACACAATTACTATCCTCAAGTAGCTTATAATGTAATATAATTACCATTTACAATATTTTTTAAAGAAATCTAACACCGAACATACTTCAAAGGATTAGAAAACTGAACACAAAGGCAGACAAGAAGGTGTAAAATATTCAAATTTGGGGGTTTTTTTAGCCATTAGAAAACATACTTTTATTTCAGCTTCTGAACATCTGTGCATATAATACTGGATTTTCAAAATACTTTTTGTGATGTGTTGCTTGATTTTAAGAGTTGGACATATGTTAACATGTAATAAAGGGCCAGTCTGCCAGTGCTAAAAAGTGCCAGAGTGCTAATGTGTTCATATGTGTATAGGTCTTTAGTCTAATTGATTTAGTATACCCTTCTAGGTGAAGACCACAAATCCAAACCCAAGAATGGATGTAAGACCATCAACTCATTTATCAATATGAGGATGGTCAAAGCAACAAATTAAGGCTCCCTCTGGTGATGGATTTAGAAAGACTATAAAAAATAAGGGTAATTTTGTCCTTTTTCTTTTATAATACCAACTTAATGTTTTTCAAATTTTCCTGATGCTTATGGCTGTCCAGAGATAGAGAGAAATAATATCAAGGGCAAAAATTTCATCTTTTTAAGTGACATTGAGAAGCTGAAGCTTTGTCCAAAAGAGAATAAATATAATGATGATTAGACAAGAAACCTTTTTATAGAAGATTGCCAAGTGAAGGAACTGGTTATATTTAGGTCAAAACCTTGAGAATTGGAATGGCATGACAATTATCTTAGATATTTAAAAGGAAATTATATGGAAGAAGGAGAAGACATATTTGTATCAAAAAGCAAAAATGGGAATGACAAGGAAATGGATTGGGCTTAGCATGAGAAAGTTTCCTAATAATTTTGTTGTTTAGTCTATTTAGTCTTGTCAAACTCTTCAGGATCCCTTTTTGGGGTGTTCTTGCAAATATACTGAAGTGGTTTTCCATTTCCTGCTGCAGCTCATTTTACAGATTGAGAAAACTGAGGCAAACAGGATTAAGTGACTTGTTCAAGGTCATACTGCTAATAAATGCTTGATTTGAATTCAGTTCCTCCTGACTCCAGATTCAATATTCTATTCACTGCACTACCTAGCTACCCTTCCTAAAACATAGAACTATCAAAATTGGAATGAAGTATCTCATGAAATAGTGAGTTCCTTATCACTGGAAATTGTGAATGTGAAGTAGAGAGAGAGACTTATTTAATGGAATAACAATGGTTTTTCAATACCTTATATTTAGATAACATTTTATAGTTTACAAAGCTGTCCATATACACTTTCTTAAGTGATCCTTAGACAGACACTATGAACATATACATATGTACACATACGTATGTGACTTGTCCAAGGTCACACAGCTAATAAATGTCGGAGGCTGAATTTGAAGTCGTCTTCCTGACTCCAGGATCAGTACTCTACCCATTAACCCACCTAGCTGACAATCCTGTCCAGCAGATGATAAATGGCAAAAGGGTAGTACAAGATAATATACATACATATATCAATATCCATGAGCTTCTTTATAAATAAGGAATCCAACTTAGTGGGATCAAATGACTTGCTCAGAACCAGCAAGTAGAGTTCTAATTCATACTAAATCAGGAAATCTAAGTGCTAATCTTCCTTCTGCTACAGGCTATCTTTATAATCACCTTTATAACCTTAAGTTATTTCATTTATTTTGGTTTTTGTTACCTCCTCTTTAATGTAAAAATATTGAATTTGATCATCTGTAGGGTTCCTTCCAGTCCTCTAACAGTTTGTGATTTCTATTACCCAGTAGACTGGGATTTTTTAAGCAATCATACATAATGAAACAATTAAATTCTTATGTAACTATTATTAGAAGCAATTCTCTTGACACAAAAGACCGGGTACATTTTGCAGGCTTCTAGTGTTATCTGACCCATTTGCTCCTTCTCAGGTAAAACCCAGGAACTTTAATATCTATCACTTTCTCATTAGAAACTTGAGTTTCCATTAAAAACACTTAGGATGAAAAAGCAACAAAGGGGGAAAAACGGATTTTATTTATACAGCAAATGACATAGAAATGACATGTTCAAAAGCCCAAAGAGTGTTTTCCCCTTTTTCTTTTTTCTTTCTTCCTTTTAATGGACCTTCCCTTATTAAACCAAAAAACCCGTACCATCTCTGTTACTCACAATAAGCCTGGCATAGGTCATCAGGGAAAAGAAATATCAGAGATTTCTCTTCACTATTGATTACCACTATTTCCTGCCCACACTAACTCAGCGTGCTACCTTCTGCTTGCAATAATGATGCTAGTTATCTACAGGCAGAAGCTCTTTCAGACAACAAGCCAAGGTAACAATTATATCTCATAGTATTATGTTTATTTGATCTTCTGGGGTCCAAAAGACCAGTGGGTTATTTGAAACTTCTTCTTATACCAGAATCTCACAATACCACATTACATGTTTTGATTCCCTTCGTCCACTAGCATGTAAGATCCTAATTAAGTAGCATTTTGAGTTGGGCTTGAATAGATGGACAAGAATTTGGTAGTTAGAGGGCAAGTTGGGGTATTAAAAGAATGTGGAAATAAATGTAGTCTGAGATACTAGCTTTAAGACAAGGAATAAGTTATTAACCTCTCAGTTCAACACATGTTAAAATAAGAGAATTGGCCATAGATGACCTGTAAAGTCTCTTCTAACTCCCAGGATTATTTTAAGAAGCTTAGACATGAAGACAAGGAGAAGGGTAGAAGGTAGCTGGATAGGATATCTAGGGAGAAGGTTAAGAGAGCTGATCATATTTGTAGCCATGACACTGAACAAGGTGGAGATGTAGCAGACATAGTCTTGAGAAAGGAAATAGAGGGAGATGAATTCAAAAGTATAGAATAAGGGGCAGCTAGATGGCACAGTGGGTAGAGTACCAACTATGAAGTCAGAAGGACCCGAGTTCAAATTTGGCCTCACACACTTAATACTTCTTAGCTGTGTGACTCTGAGCAAGTCACTTAACCCAATTGTCTCACTGAAAAAAAAAAAAAAAGAAGAGAACCAATTTATGGAAGATAAAATCCAGTCTTTGGAGAGGGAGATAGAGAGAGATAACCTGATGTAATATATTGTAGTTCAGTCATTTTCAGTTGTATTCAACTGTTCAAGACCCATTTGGGGTTTTCTTGGCAAAGATACTAGAGTAGTTTGCTTCCTTCTCCAGTTCATTTTAGAGATGAAGAAACTGAAGAGTATCTATTTTTAAATAATTCATTTTAAATGAAGTTTATTACTGTCTGATCCTAAGCAAGTCACTTACCCCCAAGTCTCTTTACATTCCTGAACATCAGTTCTATCTTGGAACATCAGTATGTGTTACAGGCCAGCCCTAAATCCAGTTCTTTATGACTCTCAGAGTAGCTCTTATATCAGGCTATCTTTCAACATAATGTTTGGCTGCATTAATAGAAGCACAGCATTTAAAATGAAACAGATTATAACTACTGTATTGTGCTCTGGTCAGATTATATTTGGAGTATCACATCCTTTCTGGACATCACATTTCAGGAAGAACACTGACAGACTGGAGTGCTTCCAAAAGAACCCTCTCCTGCCTCTTGAGAAGATTTGAAACTATTCCATAAAAAATTGGTTGAAGGAATTAAGGTTTTCATGCGAAAGGAATTGAATTGGTATCCTAGGATATAAAATAATAATGGGTGGAAGTTTGCAGAGAAAAGGATTTCCAATTGTTATAAAGAAAAACTTACTAATATTAGAATTATCTTAAAGTGGAACAGGCTGCCTCAGGAGGCATGGGCCATCATTGGATTGATCATTTTCCAGGAAGATTATAAAACAGATAACTTTGTAAGTCTTGATTTGCCTTTGAGTTCCCTTCTAATTCCAAGATTTTGTTAATTCTGTGTTTTAGAGAGAAGCAGAGCATTCAGTATTAAACCTTTGAAAACACACATTTGTGAGGAAGGAAAGGAAGAAAAGTTGACAAGAAAGACAAAAAAGAACAATCAGAGATCTAGAAATAAAATTAGGATAGTACAGCAAAAACCAAAGAAGAGAGTTTCAAGAAGGAAGTGATGATCAAAGGTCAAATGCTGCAAAAAGGCCCTGGCTACAAACTGTGAAGCATATGATTTGCCCTTTGAACTATCTTTCACCAACTTGGATTCCATATAGTATTAATGATAATAATAATGGCTTGTGTTTATATAGAACTTTGCAGTCTCTAGAGAAGAGCTTGCCTGGAACATTTCACCAAGTATAGGTCATCAAATATTTGGATGATCCCTGTCAGATGGAGGGACCTGGGCACCTGACTGATTCTAAATGTCTTTTCTACAAGAGAACCTTTACAAACCATGTCATGTTGAGAATGAAATAGGGAAGAAACTGAGGTGATCAAGGGGAAAGCTTATTTGAAGGTATATTTAGAGTAAGAGCCAAGGAAGTCCAGGAATCTCATCAGCAAGACTATTATCACAGATTTATGGTTGGAATTAAAAGCTATCACACGGGATATGACTTCTCTTTGCCTGTGAAAAGTTAGTAAAAAGGACATTGAAAGTAGAGTCAGGGGCATTATTCAATAAACTAAGCATTTATCAATGCTTACTAATATGCTAGACACTCTGTTAGGCATTGGAGTTAACAAAGACCAAAATGAAAGTCTCTGCCCTCAAGGATTCTGGTCAGGTTCTGTCACAAAAACAAACCATATATTACACTCCAGAGCAGGGAGGGAAAGGGAGAATGGTAAGCATAGCTATTGTACTGTATAAACCCTTTCAGAAAATTCCTCAGAAGTATTACTTCAGGGAAGAGTGTTTCCCCAAACACATACCTACAGCCACAGGAAATGTAATCCTGTTCTAGTAACTGTGTAGGTTTAATAAATGGAAGCAAGAGGCAAAGAGAGAATTGTATGCCAAAAGAGTAAGAAAAAAAGATTTTCTCCTCCTCTGTGACCCCACAGTTAGCGGTAGGAAATCTGGTTAATATATCCAGCCCCTTTTTCCTCAATTTGCCAATCTGTGAAATGGAGGTATTAGGCCTAACTTCTCTCCTCTGCAAACAGACAAGTGATTGGGAATATTTTAGAGAGTCCTCAAAACAAGACAGTAATTTAACAGGACTCAGTCAGACCCCCATGGGGATTGTCCATTGTTAATGCAAATGAACAAGATTTGGTTTTCAACTGATCTAATTCATTAATTTGCTCATTAGATCTATAAATTAGCCAACAAGTTCAGCAGTTGGAAAGAATTCATGCTGTATAATTACAAGTCTGAAATAGAAATTGAAGTTTTTTCCCTGCAGGATCATCCGTGTTTATAACACCAACCAAGTTCCCTGGGTACACACCCCCCAGAATTCATGTCTTCCTCTCCACAGTTACCATGCTTTCCTACACTTGGAAACACTCTGCGGACATACAGCAGATGCCTCGATGGATTTATAGAAGTAGATGTTAAATTGGCTTCATCTGTCAGCCACCTCATTCTAATTGATAATAAGCTCCTTGGGGGAGAATATGATATGAGTGAGAATTAATAATCATTTTTTAAAGAGTTAGTGCCTGACTTTTAAAAGTATTTTTTAGCCATGCTTAATTTGCTCTGCTTCCCAATGTCCTCTATTTTTCATAGTTACCAAAAAAAAAAAATTCATTCATTCAAAAAAAAACCTTTATTCTGATAGTTAAATATAAGCAACTGAGTGATTATATCAGTGACCTCATTTTAATGTAAGAGACCTACTATGCTCTCATGAATTGAAAAGTGTTCCAAACCAAAAGCTAAATTCAATGTTTGTTGGATTGTCTGACTGGGGAATGTGCTGCGTGCACATGCCCGCCTAGGGAAGCTAAAGAGTATTTATGCAAATTCAAACTAGAAACAAAGAAGTTGAGAATTTTGAAAAATGGCTCTTAAGGGTTTTCTCCCCAACTCTGCTTCTTGGTATTTGCTGTGACCTATATATCTATCTGGGGTGGAGGATAATAAACACGCTGGCGGGTAAGGCTTTGATTAATAAATAATTCAGGACCCGAAGAGTACGGGGATCCCATTTGCATTGTTGCCGGGCGTTTTGTTTTCTCATTAGGAGGCAGGATCGGGAGGCATGAAGCCTCGAGACTGGGTGATTTCCCTAGTTTTGTTCTGTGGTTCCCCATTGTCGCCCTTGAAAAGCACATTCCCACAGAGGCGGGCCCGAAGGACAATAAACATCGTAGGCAAGAAAGAAATGACATAATTTTAAACACTGATAAGGGCAGTCTTTTCCCAGGGGCTGCGTGGGAGAGCCTCCAGTGGGAGCAGACATGATTAGGCTAGCGTCTGTGCTAGGTGCTCGGAAGGAAGTCTCCATACGGCAAATGGACCCGGGCTCCCATGCAGCCCTCTCAGCACAAAGACCGCGGAGGCAGGCAGGTCCCTCCCAAGCCCTGGGAGAATCAATTTAAGGAAGCCTGATGCCATGGAGCTGCTTCCTGTGCACTGTGTGGGAAATTTCACCGAGCGCAAACGGCAGGCAACAATGGGACAATATATTATAATAAACAGGAAAAATAGCATTGGCGACTGGAATCAATGGCTGGAGCTCATGAAGCATTCATAAGAGTGACAAGTGAATAAATTAAAGCAAAAAGCACAGGACATTGAAAGAGAAGTTAATTTTATTTCTACCCTGGAGCCACTTTTTTTTTTTTACCCTTCCCAGGTTCCAGTCAGGGCTATTCCTAACTGAAATTCAGATAAAATGCTAGGTTTATTAAGGGCCTTTTGTTATCCCAGGGCCAACTGAGCATCAGTGATTCTTTTCCCCAACTTCCCCACTCATGTATGGCTGCTGTTCACAATGCTTTAACAGACCCCTCTCCAGCGTGACCAAAGACTTATTTAAAAGCATCCCTTGCTTTAAATAAACCTGTTCTCACAAACCAACTGTTCCTCCAGGAAGTGATGTGATACCCCAATACACTGAAGAAGCTCACTCAAACAGAACCAAATGGAGGTGTATCAAACTCTGTTACTTAACTACTTAACTTAAAGATCCATACCACAAAGCCAAATGAGGTTCCCCCAAGCCCCCAAATAGCTATAAACAGTGGGGCGTGACTCCAGAGAATGTTTAAACTTAATAGGTTAAATACTGAAATTACTTTTCTTTTTGGTAGTTTTTGTTGCTGTTATTTTTCAAAACAAAACAAAATCTTTTTAAAGAGTCCATGAATCATTATTTTAAAAAAATTGTTTTCAAATTTCATTATTTCTCTCTTTAAAAAGCAGTGGTGTTGTCCAAAGGATGAAGCATTTGATAAGATATCCTGTAATGCTGGATTTCAACTCTGTATCTTCTGCTGACTTTCCCAATTCCAGTTTCTATTCAATAAAGCTGCACTTGTACTTCCTATTCATGGAGAACAAGTTAAAATTATCTTAAAGTGTAAGTGCTTTAGAATGAATAATAAGAAATGGGTTTTTAAAAGGCCCAAATTACTTAATGTTGACTGCATATATTTCCAGTGGAATCTGTTTTTTACCTTTGGGTAGATCTGAATGATTTGTTTTATAATCTGATGTCATGGCAATTCAATTGTTTTTAAAGGCTTTTCATTGGTGGGTAGTGATAGGTGAAGTAACTTTAGATATCAGCAAATTCACATACTTTCTAACTTTTTGGAATGTACTATATTAACAGTTAAGTGAATTGACTCAAGAATTTTGAAGTCTCCCATTCCTGTGTCTGAGCAAATTTTAAAAAGGGGAACAACAAAGTGCTACAGAACTACGAAATTACTTTTCTTATACTTGGAACTATTTTGTGGTTAACATTAAAAGATTATTTCACAGGAACCAAGATATTGTTAAACCAGACTGCTTTTCTTACTCTCAAAATTATAATTTTATACTGAATGTTTTAGAATAACTCTCTACATGTTAAAAAGAAAAATAATTGGTTATTTTGCTCATCATTGGAAATGATTTTCTAGATGTAATACAATTGCACAGAAGGACAGAAAAAATGAGGTGGTTTTTTTTTTGTTTTGTTTTTTTCTGTTTAGACTAATCAATCCACATAAAGCATCCAAGCTGTCATTATAATTTTGTAATTCAGTGAAATAGCAATCAATGTGACCAGAAGAGGGCAGCATATAACAGTATAAATTCTGAGCCTTACATGAATATAAAAGTTAAACGTTATTAAAGAGAATGAAAAACTATTCAGTCTGATAAGTAGAATCATACTGTTATCTCTGACCAAAAAACCATGTTGTTTCTTAACAAAAAAACAAATATACCTTCTGCAATGTTCATTATAAAATTATTTTGAAGAATGTTTACTTGCTTCTGAAAAAGCATAGTTTTAGACAGACTTCTGGAGGATAGCTTCATATGTTATTTGGGGGGGGTTGTTTTTATTTTTTTCCATTTTGTACATAAATAGGATGAAAGTAGGTACTCTCTTAGACATCTCAGTCATCTATTTAATTTACACTGGGATCCCACGGAGCAGCAACAATGTCTGTGTCTGTGTGCTGTACAAAATCTAGCGTGCTGTTAGCTTTCAATAAATGTTAACAAGCATTAGCAGCAGCCTGCTGCCAAAGTGCTTCACAAGAGGATGCCCAGTTTTGTTTTTCCTACATGAGGTTTTTGGCTTGACTTTACATGTTTGTCCCTGGGTTAGGCTATGAAGTGTTCTCTTCCCACAATACACCTTTTCTTCATCAATCTCCTTTACCTTTCCTTCCTTCTTCATGCTAATACTGCCAAACTAGGGGGATGGAGGGAGGTTTTATTCACAAGAGAATTCCTTCCAGAGAAAAAGATCTGAGCAGAAGTCCTGAACCCCAAATAAAGTCATATTTCTAGGGTACTTCTGTGGGCCCTTTCCATCTTTTAATAGTGACTGAAATTAAAAATAGAATTTAATACTGGATTCAGTTTCTCCTTCCTGGTCTCCTTTCCTGTTCCAAAATGTCCATTACATGAATTTACTTAGTTTTCCATCCTCCTCCCCCCTTTAATATTGCCACATTTTCCTTTAATTTCACAGAAAACAGAATTGAATTCATAACTCTGTGCATTTGGCACAAGCTTTAAATTCATTCTTCTGTGTGACCTGTTCCAATTCCAGCCCCTCCTCTCCTCTCCTATTCATATCTCTTGTTTCCTAGTCCTTATCATGGTTGGTTTTTTTTTTCCTTTTCCTTTAACAATGAAAGCAAGGGTCCTAAACATTAGATATGTATTATTTTCTCAAGAAAAAAAGTAGCTTGCTAACAATGCGAACAATAACAGGAGCCTAAGAAACATGAAAGGAAGGATAGGCTAAGCATTTCAAAGAAAGGATAACGATCCAACAGTCTTGACTAAAGTTAGTGTATGAACCAAAGTGTATGGGAGAACTTAGAAAAGTATTATATAACTGCAAAAGCACCAGTCAATCAATTTCATCTGTGGTGAGTAAGCCCTTGGTAATTTGAGTAATGAGTGGGCAAGACTTTCTGAATTAATTGTATTATAAGGAGAAAAAGTCTGCTGTCAAGCAGCTGCATCTCCCACTGAACTCTCCAGGCAATGGGCATGCACAACTGAAGGTTTTCCCCTAAGGATATTTGGTACTTTTCATTTAAAAATAAGTGGTCTAAGGTCAATGATTATACAATGGATTCTTTATGGATACACAATACATTCAAAATATTTTATGTTATTAAAAAGGAACAGTTTAGATATTTCATTCTTTTTAAGGAACACATGGTCCTAGAACAGGAATTTGTATTTGGTCTACTTTTTATAGACACATATATCTTTAAAAAGCAAAAACTAAACTAAATAATGAGTAATGTGACATGTGAAGTTCAAATAAACTCTTTGGGATTCTGCTTTCTCTTCTTATCTCTGATTTAATTAAAATACACAAACCATCTCAGAAAGATGGATTTTTTTTTTCAAATTTCCAACATAAAATGCAGTACCTTATATATATTTGAATGCTTAAAGGATGAGATTTCTTCACTTTGGAGAACTTTCAACAAGAACTTCTACTCTGTCACTAAGGATAGCATCTTAGCTACGACTTGTTTATAATTTCTAGGGAGTCGTTTGAGTCACGTAAACTTTAAATGGTTTGCCTAAGAACACTCAGCAAATATGTGCCAGAAATAGGAATTGAACTCCCCCTGCCTCTCCCCAGGTCTTATTAACTTCAAGCCCAGTACTCCATGCACCAAACCTTTAAGTGCTGTGTCCATAGTAAGCACATAATAAGCAGTGGTTGATCTGAAACTAATTCGAAATTAAGTTCAGACAATGTTCAAAGATAATGCCCTTACTTCCAGCAACTCTTTCTTAGTAACATAGTCCCTGATGTTTCAGAATAATTACTTGTTTTTCTTTCACGGAAATAGGACTTCTGATCACCGTCTTCAGTGCCATGATGCCTTTACAAAACTAACCATTAAGTAACATCTCAACTTTCTCTACTCTGTAGAAAACATTTGTGACTTTACTATTTCTAACATAGTCGGATTTTCTAACTAAATCTTCAATTGTTGCCTACTGACATGTGATCAAGTTTTCCACCTAGATCTCTTAGCACAGAATTGGACAAGTAGGCATAGTATTCTAGCTAGGTTCTGAATATAATGAACATATTATCTCAATTCCTATTCCTATTTATGAATACAGTTCTTCAAAAGTTTTACAGAAAGCATCTAAAGAAGTAAATTGCTCATAACCTTTAAGTCTGCCCTCATTAACTAGCAGCAGGGGGTTCTCTAAATGACCAGCAAGACCTCCTCAAAAAGACTTGCTCATTTACTACTTATCTAGTTGGGAAATTCAATTTGTTACATTATACTCTGAAAAAAACAAGTCTAAATTGTTAAATATTTCTAAAGAGGAAGTTTTATTACATTCAAACATACTCAGCATTCAGGGAGGCCCTTAGGAACCTGCTTTAACAAATACTTAAAGATAATTTACTCTGAGCATATGCATTGTTCATATATACACAGAAATTTCTAGTGATAAAAATGCATGCTTTTTGCAATATTATTTCCACTATTGACTCAGAGGATTTCAACCTTTCCCTTCAGAGTATCAGTGAAAATTAACTTAGAACTTTTTTGAATTATTACAGATTCTGAATCCGTAGAATTTTAATTAATGGGATTTTTTTTATGCTTGTTGGAGATGACACAATAGGCAGGTAGAAAAGAAAAAGTATGGAATTATCAAATATGGAGTTGGAAAACATCTTTAAAATTATCTGGTCAAATCTCTCTATTTTATATATGAGTAAATGGAGACAGAGAGAGATCACAGAGCTACTTTGAAGCACAGGGAAAGTTAAAACCCAAGTCTTCTGAAGCTCAGTCCGCTATGCTTCATGTGGAAAAGAAGAAAAATCAACAAAAGGGGTGAATGATACTATTTGCTTTAGTGGAATGTTAGCAAAGGGATTTTAGGGTCAAAGATTTAGAGTGGGAAGGGACCAGAAATCAAAAATACTAGTTAGTCCTTAGTGGCCTTTGAGAGTAATTAAATGTATGGATAGAAAGCAATGCAGAAAATAATGAAGAGTTAGTGGAAGATTGGGAGAACAGTAATCATTCATAAATTATGATCAAAGTAAGAATCTACTGATCACCCCTTAATTCAGTGGCATATGATGGAATAGTTATCAGTGTATTTATATGTATGTTTATGTCTTGTCTGCTTCCCCAGCAAATAGTTACAATCATTTAAATGAGATATTGCTTGCCAGATATTTATGAAGACAATGATTTGTTTTAAATAAGTCTTACAAGGAAATGCAAAGTCAAAGATAATTCAAAGATTAGAAAGTTTGTAAAGAGGAAGAATCAAGAAACCATGCAGGATGAGAGAATATCTAATAGTTCTCTCTGGGGAGGTCTGTTCTATAATAGCTCCATTTTATCAGCATTATGCTTAAGAAAATTAGCCAACATCCAAACATTAGTATCAGAAAAACAATCATGCATTGCAGCAGAAGCCATTGTGGTGTCTGTAAAGAGCCATAAATATAACTGAGTGCCATTTGCATGACAGTACAGGTGATGAGTGCAGGTTATTCTAATAGAAACATACTCCAAACACAAAGAATAGGTTTCAGAATATATCATCAGGGGACATGAGATGACATTGGAGATATGGGACCTCAAAGCAATATAGAGCAAATAATAAGAAAGATAATGGTCAAGAATGTCAAAAGTCACAGAGGGCTTCAACAGCAGCAGAAAAAAAAAGTCCAGTCATAATAATGTAGCTTTAGGGATGTTCATAGGTCAGTGGAGATATAGCAAGGACACAGAGGGGGAAAAAAGAATCTCACAATTTGATTTGTTGAAAATAAACTCAGATATAAGTATCCTACTGCCAGTTGATAGTAATCATCAGAGAAGTTAATGAACTACAATTAACTATAAATATTTTTTCCCTGGGGAAATAAGAAAACATTTAAAAACAGTCCTCAAAACAAACCTTGCTTGGATGTCTCACATCAATGCAGATTTGATGAGAGTTTTCAAAGGTTACTGTATAAGAGCATTAGATCTGATGGGTTTCACTAAATTGGAAAGACTTTAAATATGAGGGCAGGAGAAGACTAGATGACTATTATATGAGAAACAACCTATCTAAGTTTGGAAAGGCTCATCATGAAAATTTAGGACATTAGGTGATGAGTTCTTCCTGCTTTTGATAACCCCTGAATTTGACAAAAAACACAAAACTATTCTTAATCCTCCAGCAGAGGCAGAAAGAACACTGAGTAAGGATCACAGAGATCTTAGATGTGTTACAAATATTAATTTAAATACTTATTTAACTTAATATAAAGTCTTTATTCAAAAACTAAGTCATTCTATCATTAGAAAAATCTAACTATATCTATGTTGACATTCCTGGTTTTCTTATAAATTGAAAAAGAGGAAGAAAAACCTTAAACCTTACACTCATGATTCATGTGTCCCAGGAAAAGTCATTTAACTATCCCTAGGTCTCAGTTTCCACCACTGTAAAATGAATTGATTGTACCTGATATACTTCTAAAATCCCTTCTACCTCTGAGTCTTGTTCTTTGTTCTTAATTTTCAAAGAAGACAAATAATAACATGAAGTGATGTCTTGACATGCAGGTGAATTGGATTTAAGAGAGGCAGAGTTGCACAACATTATCAGCCTAACTCTCTCTTTCAGAGTCATGAAAGTTTAGTGGCAAGACAAGTCACATTCCTTCCTTCTTTCCTGCCTTTCTTTTCTCCCTTCCTTCTTTTTTTCTTCCTTTCTTCCTTCTTTCCATCCTTCCTTCCTTCCTCCCTTCTTCTCTTCTTTCCTTCCTTCCTTCCTTCCTTTCCTGATTTCAAGGCTGATTTTTTATTCACCCATGTAACTCCACAGAGCCTGCTTCAGGCACCTTCATGGTTGTTGGAACAAATTTCTCTCATCCATCCATCCATTTTACCAGAGGAAATCTTAGCATGTTTGATACTTGACACTTTAGATGTCTTCTAAAGTCCCTCCTAACTCTGAAATTAGATCACAATTAAATGGAAATGTGGTTTGACAGTCTTCATAGAGAAATGAATTTCCAGAGTTGGTCTCTTCATTAAGTCAAAGGCAAAAAGAACAATCCCAGCTCTCTCATTTATATGATGCATGGGACCTGCTCTGTCACTCAAACTGCTAGGACTTCAGTTTTCTCATCTTTAAAATGAAAGAGTTGAGTTATTTTTGGAGCAAGAAGAAAATCAAGGAAAGCATGGAACTGCTACTCAGGTTAGAGAGTGTGCTGATATTAGGTGACAGTGATATGACAGAATGAGGCAGTGCAACACTGTGGAAAGAATGATGGTCCTGGGTTAGAATCTTCCCTTTGCTACTTGTTTGACCATACAAAAGGTACAGTGGCCCTCAGTTTACTTATCTCTCAAATGAAAGGATTAGGCCAGATGACCTCTAAGACCATCAGGCTTAAAGTCCCTACCACTCATGATATTTCTACACATAATTTCACAGGAAACTTGATCATCTCACTTTGCAATGCTCATGATTTGCTCATAAGCAAACAGAGCACCATGAAGCTAATTGGTGCTTAAGTGCTGTCATTCATTTCAAAGGATAAATAAGTTCTGTGAAGGACCTGACAAGTTTCTCCAAATTAAATTATCACATACTTTATTATTTCAAATCCAAAGTGGCCCTGGGGGCAGAATGTGAATTAAGTATAATTCAAAATAAAGAAATAGAAGAGACCAAAAGTTTACAGACTTGCCTTAAAGCTTTATGTCTATATATTGATAATATTTTCCTCAAGAATTAAGTAAAAAACCCTTTGGTTTCTGGATAAAGGTTGGCTTGAGATTATGTTCTAATTTTCTTATTAAATACGCAACAAACTGCTGAGGCTCAAAAAAAATTAATCAGAAGGCAACTGTACATAGCTATTATCACCTATATAATTGTTAAGATTGTAATTATATGTTAAAAGAAAGGAAGTATTTGGTGATATATGGAGGATTTATTTCTATGTATAAAGTATGTATATGTGTGCGTATGTGTGTGTGTGTATATTATATAGAGATGAGAAGACAATATGAGCAGTCATACCTCTAATCAACCTTGTTTAGATGAACTATCAACTCCAAAAATGGGAAGTGAACAAAAAGATGTTGATGCTAAACATAATCATTTTCTAGAGAAGATTAATAGATAAAAAACATTCATTATACATAGTGATAAAACCAAAAGAGTTTAAGAACTCCTAGTCTGTAAATGCTTTGTCTCCTTGCCAAGAAAGAAATATCAATAGCTGAATGGGGGGGGGGACGCAACTGACTAATGGGGTCCCAGTCCTGACAGTATATGTATTTAGTGAGATTGCTTCTTACTATTATGACTTAGAATGGAGGGGCCCAGTCATAGGTGAAGGGGAGCCAACTTATATTGATTCCAAAGTTGTTAAATTTTCAGTTTAAATATTTATTTAATGCTTTGAAAATCAGCAAACCTACAAAAATAAGGATTGGTTTATTTCTTTTGCTGATTGTCTACACTTAAGAAAGTGAAGGAAAAAAAGAGGAGAAAATGTTCATTATGCAAATTAAATGTAAAAGTGTTTCTTGCTTATACCTTTAATTCCCCTCCCCTACATCTTAGTTATCAAAAATTTACCAGCACCCTCCAGGGCCAAGCTCTCCACTTTTAGTAGATGCATAGGGATATTGCAAACTGTTTCCTCTCTGATTACTATATGGTGAATAAGAGATTGTGGTTATCCAGTCCTTGTTATCATAGCCTTTGAGAGATAGACTTGGTAAAGGACTAGGCTCCGGGGACTGATCCTCCATTGTCCAGTCACCTTCTCCTACGAAGTAAGAACAACAGTTTAGAATATGAACTCATTTTTAAAACTCTAAGGAAGATGATTTTTTTAGAGCAGGTATCAGGGGGTGAAGGAATACAAGAAACCTTCATGCAAAGAATGAATTGCAGTAGTTCCATGCAGGTAAAAAAAGAAGATATTTAGTTGACAGAGCAAACAGTAATGAAGTCGGTTCATCTTTAACAACTTTTATCCTGCAATATATGAATGAGTATTACATTTAATGTCTAAGTAAGGTTTGATATGCATCCATGAATGCAGATTGTTTGAGATAGTGAGGAACTTGTATAGCAGGTACAATGCTGGCCACAATGACAGGCATAAATTTTATCTTATGCTTCTAGGGAACTCTGCTACAGAATACACAATAACTGAACTTTGTATAATGTTTGTAAAACATTTTGCATACCAGCTTTTTTATTTTTAATTTTCCTTGTGTTTAATGTTTATTTTAATGTTATATAATTCTCACAACAATCTTGAAAGGTAAATGCTTTTATTATCTAAGGAAACAAGTTCAGAGAGGAGAAGGGACTTCTTTATAATCTCATGGTTTGGAAGTGTTAAAAGCAACATTTGAACTAAAGTCATCTAGATTCCAATTCTAACATTCTCTCTACTGTGTCACATTGCCTATTAAAAGAGGATCAAAAAGTTAATCTGGGGCAGCAGATAGAGCACCAGCCCTTAAGTCAGGAGGACCTGAGTTCAAATCTGGTCTCAGACACTTAACATTCTCTAGCTGTGTGACCCTGGGCAAGTCACTTAACCCCAATAGCCTCAGGGAAAAAAAAAAGTTGATCTGTAAATTGCCAAAATACTGTTACAGATGCAACTTAAAACTTCATACTTGACTATCAATGACTTCACCACACTTTTATTTCCCTGCAAAACAACAGACCATTATATTACCTAATATCAATATTATCATTTAATGTTCTAATGTTGTCTTATGTAGCCCTAATTTTAATGATGCTAGGAATAATATGTAAGCAATTATTTCCAATGGGTATTGGTTACCACTGGTTATAATCCTTAATATTGTACTTTTAAATTTATTTACATCATAAGAAGTATGTCAACCCCTATGCTCACCTATGAGCTGGGAGTCAAATCCAGGTCTTTTACCTTCAAAGCCAGTGAACTCAATGATTTGAGTACCTGATGATCAGTATCTGATAAAAGAAAAAAGAATCCTAAGTAACATATTTCTAAGATATAACCCAGCTACTTTTTAAGGAATGAGAGAAACAATTGATCACAATATCCATTTGGCATCCCAATCTTCTCTTTTCAATCTCTAAGTGTATCATCCACTTTTATTGCTTAGTAGAAGAAAATTTCATTCTTCTTTGCCTTTAACACTAATGATGTTCTTAGTCCAAAAGTCATAGATTAGATCTTATTGATTTGATGAGAAAATGGTGGGGAAAAAAAAAATTGGATTCCCACAAGCAGCTTTTAAATAGCATATTACTTGACCTAGTTGTAAAGCTTAGAATGCATTATAAAAGAATGTATCATATCATCAGACTTTACTCCCTGGTTTCCATATGTTGTTTAAAAGCAACAGTATGAAAGAAACATAGGTTTTATGTTCACCCAAAGTTCCTGAACTTCATGTTACTCCGTAAACAATTTTTCAGTGGTAAAATGAATGTGATTCCAGAGTCACAATCACTCCAAGCCTTTTTTGAAAGTAGAGGAAATAAATGAGCATTCTTCTACTTCGTAGTCATACTGGCTTTCATGAAGATCGTAACTCTTCTGGGTCACCAGGGCTCTATTCATCTTACTTCAACTACAAGTCACAAGATGTTTGACCCAAAAAGGTTAATGCTCCTCTAAAAGGCAAAGAATAACTGAGGCACTACCCAAAATCTGGCTCAATGTTCATACAGCACTCAAAACCCCTTGGAAGAAAGGAGCTCTATAAATGCAAGGCTATTATTACTTAAAAACATTCAATAGATAAGTTTTTATTAAATATTAATATTATTGAAAGTAATGACTACAATTTTAGAGAAGGAATCTATGAAAATCAATAACAGAGAGAGAAGAAATATATAAAATTCTTATATTTGTACCTGCATATGCACAAACACAAAGAAAGATTAAGTTGAATTGTTAACAGCAATACTGACTATGGAGACATTTTTAGCTTTATAAAAATGAAGCAGATAACTTTATATATAGTATTTTTTATAAGCAGGTATCTAAAAATCTGCCTTTTTTTCTTTTTTTACATGATTGATTATATATTTATATTTGATTTAGAAACCTGGTCTTAACAAGAAGTAGCACCAATTTTTGATTCTGTTATCTATATAGTAACATAACTGTTTACAACCATTTTATATTAACTGAAAGATTATGACATTTCTCTCTCAGTAACTGATAATTCAACATAATGGCTAAGGAGATGTATGATTTTAAGTGACATCCTGATTTGTAAATGTTTCTAGAAATATGCTGTTGATTTTGAATAACCAAAAAGTTTTCACAATTAAAGAAACATGGAACATGTTTTCAGAGCTTAACAAGTCCTTGAAAGACTATTTAGGTCATTACTCTGCTCTAGGATGATCTGTGAATTAATTCTCTTCCCAGCTGCAACAGAAATTAGGGGAAAACCACCCCACACTCAATGCCATGAATACACAATCTCCCCCAAAGGAGAATTTGTCTAGGCTTCCCTTCCTTTTCCTAATTACAAGGGTGTGGCCAGAACTATATAGTCTCAGCAATACAAAGACTAGAGAAGCAATTAAACTTTGCATTTATTTCCTCAATTCTCAGCATAATTCACAATAGTACCATCTTCAGAATTTGATAATTGGTTTTCTCCTTTTCCTAATTTCTGGTTGGCAACCTCAATTGGACTAGAACTATAAGTTGCCTAGCCTTGTGTTATTATCCCCTCTCCACAGACAAGGAGCTAAGGAACAAAAAGATTTTAATTACTTGTCTGGAGACACAATTAAGTTAATCAAAACTGAAATACAGTCATTTCTCCTGACTCTCAGTCTAATAAAAAAAAAAAAAACTTTCCAATTCCAACCATAGGTTTTTTCCTCAAATTATTAAGTATTAGGATATTTAACTCTGAAAAAAAACCCCACATTTTCCATTATTTGGTGATCTTCTTAATATCACAGTTGATTATTTCCCTGCTTTATTTCCAGCCTGTCAAGTAAAGAATAGTTCTTTAGAGTTTTCCCCTTCAGACATTTTTATCTGTGTCTCAAATCTCTGCATTTATCCATTTTCTATTCTAACCTCTACCCTGCTACCAAAATGATTTCCTAAAATTCTGCTTTGATCATGTAACTTCCCTACTCTGCAAACTCTAATGACTCAGTATTGTTATTGGAATACCTTTCATCCTGACTCCACCTTCCTCCCCTCTCCCCCAAAAAAAACCCTGGAATGAAACAAAGTCCAATCACAGACTACCAAAAAAAAAGTATTTATAGGGGCAGCTAGGTGGCTGCAGTGAATAGAGCACAAGTCCTTAAGTCAAGAGGACCTGAGTTCAAATTTGACCTCCAACACTTAACACGTCTAGCTGTGTGACCCTGGGCAAGTCACTTAACCCCAATTGTCTCAGCCAAAAAAAAAAAAAGTTTTTTTAAAGTATTTATACTCTAAGAATGTTGCAAGGGATCAGAGAGAGGGAAAGTTCTCATCTGCTCAATTCAAAGTGGAAAAAAGGTGAGGTATTTATGGTTTCTATATCCATTTGCTCAGAGTGCAGAAATTAAGGGGAGGCGTCTGTAGATCAACAAAGCCAGGGAACAGGAAAAGAATCTGCAAGTATGGCTCAACATTGTTTTTGAGGCATCAAGGCATCTGTGGTTTCTGGCAGCTATAACCATCTCCAAATTCTGCTAGAGGTCACTTGCAAAGGATCACTGGTATGTCAAGAAGCTTGGGCTTCAGAAATCCTAGTTGTTTTGCCCCTATCCTGCTCCCCTATTAAAAAGGAAACCTTCATCACATTCGAACAGGTTAGTACAGTTATTACAGAGTCCATGTCACAATATCAACTCTAAAATCAAACATAAACTGCTCTGTTAGGCATTTAGAGCCCTTTACAAACTAGCTCCATCTTATCTGTGAGGCTTTCTTACTCATTATTTCCTTCTGCACTCCAGCTGTGCTTGGCTTTCATATTGGTCCTTACAAATGACACTCCATCTCCTATTTTCACCCTTAATTTTAAGTTTTCCCATTCTTGAAATACTCTCTTCCCTCACCTTTGCCTCCTATACTTCCTAATTTCCTTTAAGACTAAGGTCAAGTGAAGACTTCCTTCTGTGAGAGGATTTTCATTGCTTATCCAGCTATTAGTGCCTTCTTCTCCAAAGCTATCTTGCCTTTCTTTTATTACATTTGTAGAAGACTATATATGTGCATCTTGTTTCTCCCATTAGAATGTAAAAGTCCTGAGATCAAGGACTATGATTTTATCTTTGTATTCCTGGATCATCAAAAATTCTAATGAATAAGTCAGTGCTTAAAAATGCTTGTTAATTAATTGTGTGTATGTGTGTGTGTGCGTGTGTGTAATAAGAATATAACACATCTGTTTATTATAATACCTGCCATCATCATGTGAATGGACAGGCATCATTCAGTTATGATCCATAGTAACCAGAGTTGCCCCCACTGGCCACATGTCTCTAAAATGCTTAATAACATCATGTTTGTGCTGGTAATCTATGTTTTTCATGATGACCAGATGATTCAAGGTGTCAAAAGAGCAAAGATGAACCTCACAAGTTAACTGCATTCTTGCTAATATCTAGGCCCAAATCATTATCATCTAAAAGAAAAATAGTTTCTATGGGAAAAATCCCCATCTTTAGGTATAAAATGACACTACTTTCAAAGTTCCACAAGAGCCTACCTCTTCCTGAACTTGCTCTTACCCTCATAGTGATCTTTGTTCCAACAATTCCTACCTATTCTCCTGGTTCATCCCCTTTTTTTCAATTTTACGTTATCTTTTTCTCAGTCATCTTGCTATTGCCATGTGTTTGAACCAGTTACTTTTCTCCATTCCAGTCCTGTGCTCTTGTTGACTCTCTGCTTTTCCTGCTTTCGATAACCCTCATGCTACGTTGTCTCTACCCTCTATTGAAGATGCTTGAATAAATCATAAAGTTGTATTTACTATTTCTAATCCATATCCAACCCTTATGACTATATAAAACTACAGTTTGTGATCTATGCAGATAATAATCCATTTCACGTAAATGAGAGAGTACTTTCTGTCCTCATATAAATGTTAAATAAAAGGATATGACTCATATAGTTCAGATCCTATTACAATGAAATGTGAAGGATTAAATTAGATTTTGTAATACTGTATATTGCTTTCCTAAGTAGGAAAATTGAGGCTGGAACAATTTTTCATATGTAGATTTCTATTGTAACAGAAATCCAAATCTATTTTTCCCTATCACATTCCTCACTCAAGTGTTCTTACAAACTTTTGACTCTCTTCTCAAATTCAAGCCTGTTCACACCTTGCTACAAATCTCTGCAAATGAGCTTTCCCTTGTACTTTATGCATATTAAAACTGCTGACTATTGCTTCTGTTTTCCTAGCTCCCATTCACTTCCCAAAGGCTTGTCATCAACATTTCAGTACTATGACTCAACTAAAACTTTTCCCTCCCAATTTACCATTTAGGATTTAAGTGTTTTCTTAATCTCATTTTTATTTCTTAATCTCAATCCTATTTAACCTCTCTGGATCTTTTAACACCCTATCTTTTTGGATATTCCCCTTTTGCCTTCCAAAATAGTTCTCATACTTATCTAAATATTCTTTCTTCTTTATATCCTTTGATGAATTATCCATTTTCCAAACATTAAGTACCATTGTCCTCCAGGGTGCTATTCTAGATTCTTTTCTCTCTCCATGAATCTTCTGGGTAATTATTTAGTTCTCATGCTGGAATTATCATGACACACAAATCTATACATCGAGCTTTAATATCTCTTCAAACTCATTCTTGAATTATTAATTAGCTATTGAACATTTTTACTTGGAGATATGATTGACTTCCCAAATGGAACATATGCAAAGAGAAGCTCTTTATCTCCCTTTCCTCCAAACTACCACTTTTCCAAATTATACTACTTCTCTTGAAATTATCCTTTTTCACTTATTAAACTGTGCATACCCTTTGACCCAGCAGTGTTTTTATTGGGCTTATATCCCAAAGAAATCATAAAGGAAGGAAAGGGCCCCACATATGCAAGAATGTTGGTGGCAGCCCTTTTTGTAGTGGCAAGAAACTGGAAATTGAAAAGATGCCCATCAATTGGAGAATGGCTGAATAAATTATGGTATATGAATGTTATGGAATATTATTGTTCTGTGAGAACCAACCAGCAGGATGATTTCAGAAAGGCCTAGAGAGACGTGCATGAATTGATGCTGAGTGAAACAAGCAGAACCAGATCATTATACACGGCAACAATAAGAATTATACAATAATCAATTCTGATGGACATGGTTCTATTCAACAATGAGATGTTTCAAAGCAGTTCCAATTGTTCAGTGATGAAGAAATCCATGTACAGACTTCCTTCCGGGGGTGGAGCCATGGTGGCGGAGATCAGACAGGAGTCTCTGTAACCTCCTCTAACCTTCCCTCAAACCAACAACATATGAAGCCTCTAGAATGATTTTGAAGCAAAAAAATCCACAATATCTGGAGAACAACACGATTCTAGAAGAAGATACTCTGGAAGAACCTCAAAACAGGTCTGTTTTAATTGGGCAGGGGGGTGGTCTGCTGAACCAAGACTGCAGCACAGGGAGACCAGGGCAGGGAGCTGGAGCAGGGAGCTGGAACAGGAGTCAGAACAGGAGTGGGAGCATTGTGCTTTTCACACACCTGGGAGTCTTCTGTGGGCCTCTTGGACCAATCTGTCCTGATTGTGGGCAGGTGGTTTGGAGGGTCTGCCTTTTGTGGGGGATAGATTGTGAACCACTGAACCCCTGATGAGCATCGGACCTAGGTGCCATTACACAACACCCTAGGGCGATCAATCAATCAGCAGGTCTGATAAGCACCAGAAATAATTCAATCAGCAGAGCTGCCCAGTACCTGAAGTAATTCAATCAGCAGAACTGCCCCAGGGTGAACTAAAGCAGAACTGCCCAGCCCCTGACATAATTCAATCAGCAGAACTGCCCAGTACCTGAAGTAACTCAATCAGCAGAACTGCCCCAGGGCAAATTAAAGCAGCTGTCCCACCTTTGCCTTAAACAGACTTCATACCTTTAAAAAAAAAAAATGAATAAAAAACCAAAAAGAGCTCTCACCATAGACAACTTTTATGGAGAGAGGGAAGAGCAGAACTCAAATCCTGAGGCCCCTAAAGGTAAATCAACTCCAGAGGAAGCCCCAAAGAGAGACATAAACTGGTCTCCATGTCACAAGGCTTTCTTTGAAGATTACATAAAGAATCTTAAAAGAGAGTTAGAAGAAAAATGGGGAAATGAAATGAGATCACTGCAAAATAAAATAGAAAAAATGGAAAAAGAATGCAATGAACAAAAAAAATGTAATTGGTCAATTGCAAAAGAAACTAAAAGCAGTAACTGAAGAAAATAAGACATTAAAAATTAGAATTGAACAATTGGAAATGAATGACTCATCAAGACTTCAAGAATCAGTCAAACAAAAACAAAAAAATGAAAAGATAGAGAAAAACATGAAATATCTCCTAGGAAAAACAACTGACCTGGAAAATAGATCTAAGAGAGACAATCTAAGGATTATAGGGCTTCCTGAAAGCCATGATGAAAAAAAGAACCTAGACACTATCTTCCAGGAAATCATAAAAGAAAACTGCCCTGATATTTTAGACCCAGAAGGCAAAATACTCCTTGAAACAATCCACCAATCACCTCCTGAAAGAAACCCAAAAATTAAGTCCCCCAGAAATATCATGGCTAAATTCCAGAACTATCATGACAAGGAAAAGATATTATGAGAAGCCAGAAAGAAACAATTTAAATATTGGGGAGCCACAATTAGGATCACACAGGACCTAGCAGCTTCTACTTTGAAGAATCGAAGGGCCTGGAATCAGATATTCCAAAGGGCAAAGGAACTTGGATTACAGCCAAGAATAAGTTACCCAGCTAGAATGAGCATTATCTTCCAGGGAAGAAGATGGTCATTCAATGATACAGGAGAATTCCACCTATTTCTACTGAAAAGACCAGAACTGAACAAAAAATTTGATCTACAAACACAGAACACAAGAGAAACATAAAAAGGTAACAAGAAAAAAAATATATAACTCTTGAGAACTATATTTATGTTATAGATACTTATAGATTGAGGGTTGATTTTATGAATCTATTATTACATTATGATTATGATATGATTATTGTGATTTTATGATTATTATGATATGATTATTGTGATTTTATGATTATTATGATATGATAAACTGAAAAAGAAATTAGAGGTAGAACAGGGATAACACTGGAAGAAGAGGAAAAGGAGGTAAAATAAGGGAAATTACATCACATGTAGAGGCAAAGAAAACCTATAATGATTGAGGGGAAAAAAGGGAGGGGAATGAGAATTGGGTTAATCTCCATCTCATCAGATTTGGCTCAGAGGGAATAATAGACATACTTATAAGGAAACAGGAGGGAAAGGGAGAAAAAAGGGGTGGGTGGGGCTCTAAAGGGGAAGGATTGTTTGAGAGAAGTGGTTATCAAAAGCAAAATAGTAGGGAGGAGGGAAAGGGGATAAGAAAGAGAAAAGCATAAGCTAGGGTAAATAAGATGGCAGGAAATACAGAATTAGTTATTTTAACTGTGAATGTGAATGGAATGAACTCTCCCTTAAAGCAGAAGCAGATAGCAGACTGGATTAAAAACCAGAATCCAACAATATGTTGTATACAAGAAACACATCTAAAACATAGAGATACATACAGGGTGAAGGTAAAAGGCTGGAGCAGAATCTATTATGCCTCAGGTGAACAAAAAAAAGTAGGGGTAGCAATCCTGATCTCAGACCAAGTAAAAGCAAAGATAGACCAAATTAAAAGAGACAAAGAAGGAAATTATATCTTCCTAAAGGGTACCATAGATAATGAAGCAATATCAATACTAAACATATATGCACCAAGTGGTATAGCATGGAAATTCCTAGAGGAAAAGTTCAGAGAGATGCAAGAAGAAATAGACAGCAAAACTATAATAGTGGGGGATCTCAACCTCCCTTTCTCAGAACTTGATAAATCAAACCACAAAATAAATAAGAAAGAAGTTAAGGAGGTAAACAAAATGTTAGAAAAGTTAGATATGATAGATCTTTGGAGGAAATTAAATGGAGACAGAAAGGAGTTTACTTTTTTCTCAGCAGTCCATGGAACTTATACAAAAATTGACCATGTGTTAGGACACAAAAACCTCAAAATCAAATGCAGGAAGGCAGAAATAATAAATGTATTTTTTTCAGATCATGACGGAATAAAAATCACATACAATATAAGGCCAGGAGAAAATAGACCAAAAACCAATTGGAAACTAAATAATTTTATCCTAAAGAATGAATGAGTGAAACAGCAAATTACAGACACAATTACTAATTTCATCCAAGAGAATGACAATAATGAGACAACATAACAAAATTTGTGGGATACAGCGAAAGCGGTAGTAAGGGGAAATTTTATATCTCTAGATGCTTATTTGCATAAAATGGAAAAAGAGAAAATCAATGAATTGGGCTTGCAACTAAAAAAGCTAGAGAAAGAACAAATTAAAAACCCCCAATCAAATACCAAACTTGAAATCCTAAAAATAAAAGAAGAGATTAGTAAAACTGAAAGTAATTGAATTAATAAATAAAACTAAAAGTTGGTTTTATGAAAAAACCAAAATAGATAAACCTCTAGTTAATTTAATTAGAAAAAGGAGAGAGGAAAATCAAATTGTTAGTCTCAAAAATGAAAAGGGAGAACTTTCCACCAATGAAGAGGAAATTAGAGTAATAATCAGGAGTTACTTTGCCCAACTGTATGCCAATAAATTTGATAACCTAAGTGAAATGGAGGAATATCTACAAAAATATAGATTGCCCAGATTAACAGAAGAGGAAATAAATTACTTAAATAGTCCCATTTCAGAAAAAGAAATAGAACAAGTCATTAATCAACTCCCTAAGAAAAAATCCCCAGGACCAGATGGATTTACATGTGAATTCTACCAAACATTTAAAGAACAATTAACTCCAATATTATATAAACTATTCAAAAAAATAGGGAATGAAGGACTCCTACCAAACTCCTTTTATGATACAGACATGGTACTTATACCTAAACCAGGTAAAACAAAAACAGAGAAAGAAAATTATAGACCAATCTCCTTAATGAATATTGATGCAAAAATCTTAAATAAAATATTAGCAAAGAGATTACAGAAAATCATTCCCAGAATAATACACCATGACCAAGTAGGATTTATACCAGGAATGCAGGGATGTTGCAATATTAGGAAAACTATTAACATAATTGACTATATGAATAACCAAATTAACAAAAAACATGATAATCTCAATAGATGCAGAAAAAGCATTTGATAAAATCCAACATCCATTCCTATTTAAAACATTAGAGAGTATAGGAATTAATGGACTTTTCCTTAAAATAGTCCGTAGCATCTATTTAAAACCATCAGCTAGCATCATATGTAATGGTGATAAACTGGAACCATTCCCAATAAGATCAGGGGTGAAACAAGGTTGCCCACTATCACCATTACTATTCAATATTGTATTAGAAATGCTAGCCTTGGCCATAAGACAAGAAAAAGAGATTAAAGGAATTCGAGTAGGTCATGAGGAAACCAAATTATCACTCTTTGCAGATGATATGATGGTCTACTTAAAGAACCCTAGAGAATCAACTAAAAAACTATTAGAATTAATCCACAACTTTAGCAAAGTTGCAGGATACAGAATAAATCCACATAAATCATCAGCATTTTTATACATCACCAACAAAATGCAACAGCAAGAGATACAAGGAGAAATTCTATTCAAAATAACTATCGATAGTATAAAATATTTGGGAATATATCTGCCAAGGGAAAGTCAGGATCTATATGAGCAAAACTACAAAACACTCTCCACACAAATAAAGTCAGATCTAAACAATTGGAAAAACATCAACTGCTCTTGGATAGGTCGAGTGAATATAATAAAGATGGCAATACTACCTAAACTAATCTATCTATTTAGTGCTATACCAATCAAACTCCCAAGAGATTATTTAACTGACCTAGAAAAAATAACAACAAAATTCATCTGGAAAAACAAAAGGTCAAGAATCTCAAGGGAATTAATGAAAAAAATGCAAATGATGGTGGCCTAGCTGCACCAGATCTAAAACTATATTATAAAGCAGTGGTCACCAAAACCATTTGGTACTGGATAAGAAATAGAGTAGTGGATCAGTGGAATAGGTTAGGTTCACAGGACAAAATACTCAATGACAATAGTAATCTAGTGTTTGATAAACCCAAAGACCCCAGTTTTGGGGATAA